>QKWP01000443.1:103137-276109 GCA_003550325.1 Gigaspora rosea
GAACATACAACTAATTTTACCAACAATTTCTAAATTTTGAAAAACACCTCTTTAAAGAAATAAAGGTTTAGTTAATGCTTTATTTTTTTCGTTTGACGTTTTTGTTCTTTTTGGTTTTGTTTTTTTTTATTTTTTTTTATTAATTTATTTTATTCTGGCACTTTGTGAGAAAAATAACCTAGGCTTTTTCGACACTTTGCAAGCAAACCCAGACTTTTCCGGCACTTTGCAAGAATATATTCAACTTGATTTTGGCAATTTCTAACATGAACTCTACTTCAGAGAAATGGAGATTTGGGTTTTATTTTTTTATTTAGTTTGCTTACATTTCTTTTTTTTTTGTTTGTTTTCTTTTTACTTATTTCTTTAATTTGTATTTTTTTTATTTATTTCAGCACTTTGCAAAAACCTTTGACGATTTCTGAATTGCAAAAAACGAACTCTTACTTTAGGAAAATAGAAATTTGGAACTTCGTTTATTTTTTATTTAGTTTGTTTACATTTTTGTTTTTGTTTGTTTTCTTTTTTTTACTTATTTTTTAATTTTATTTTATTTTATTTATTTCTTATTTCCTTCAGAACTTTGCAAGAAACAACCTAACTTTTCTGGCACTTTACAAGAATACCAATTCTAACTTCTCTGATACTTTGCAAGAAGTAGCGAATATAAGCGAATATAAGCGAATATAATAGTTAAACCAAAAAAATGAAATAATAGCAAACTGCAAAGTGAGAAAATAAGTGAATTAGATGTGAAAGTAGTCATTTTCATTTTTTTTTTGTTATTTTTTTTTGGGTTTGTTTTTTTTTTGGTTTTATTTTTTTTATTGTTTTTTTTATAATAATATATAATAAAATATGTAATAGTTAAAATATTAAATAATAATAAAAAATAAAAAAATAAAATTTATATTAAATTGCAAAAACTTGCGATATTGTATATTTAATTTAAAATATAATATATAATAATAATAAATAAATAAAAAATTTTAGAAACTTGTGAAAACTTGTGAAAACCTGTAAAATGTTTAAAAATTTGCAAAAAGTATGATTATGTGAATATAATAATGATTAATTGATATCATATTCGATATATATCGATTACTATCACTATCGATAGAAATCGACAGGGGTGTTGATCATCGATATATATCTTACTAGTTAGTAATCAATATATATCTATATATAAAATTTGCTGATGCAATCTGCGATTATTGTTGAAATTTTTGGATAGAACCAAATAAATTTGTTATTAAGTAACAAATTAGTTCCGTTCTTTGAGAATGATTGAATTGGTTCTAAAATTATGTCTAACATTTAAGAAATATTTGACTTTTTATTTCTTTTTCTAAATTAGAAGATTTTATTATTAGCAAATAACCCAGTAATTGGTTTGTATTCAGTTTATTTCTGTGCCATGTAGGTATATTTCCAAATGATAAATATATTGGGTGAAGCTGACTTTTACCCAATGAATTACAATTGGTGGCATCAGAATATAAAATAATGGATAAAATTTTTGCACCAGTTGGTAAAGTACTTGAGTAGTTTTCGCTATTGCCATTATTTTGCTCTTTATAAATATTTTCTTTACTATTTTTTAAAAAAAAAATTAATTAATAAAATCAAAATTAATATGTATATAAAAATAATATTAAAGTTAATATTCCTTAGTAGTTTTATATAATTCTTCATATTCAAGTGCAAAAGTTTGAAATATATTAGAAATTTCTAATATATTTTGAATGCAACTCATTAATGGCATATGATATAAGAAATACTCAGTATTATCATGATCCAATACTTTAGTTTTCATATATAACAAATTAGATTTCATATTATTCATAAATAGTTTTCCTTGTTTAATATTTTTTGGTAATAGAGATTTGGAATGATTTGAATGTTTATTAAAGAATGAGATAATCACATTGCCAGCTGCATTACTTAGTTCATATTTTGTAACCAAAACCATTAAATTAGCATAACTTTGTTAGGAAATTCATTATATTCTTGATTTTCATCGTCAGATGAATTATTTCACATATCTTCAAAATAATCTGCGCTAACTGAAATATCATCAGATAATTTATGATAATCTTGCGAAGTAATTTCAAATTCATCAAGAATATTAGTATTAGAATCAACTTCAAAATTTTTTGAATATGTGTTATTCTCTAATTCAAAAGAAATATTTGCTAAATTCTTAAACAAATTATCATCATTAGATAAATTCACAATATTACTCTCTAAATTAATATTTTGTACAGTATTACTAAAGTTAATATTTTAAATGAAATTTTTTTAGAGGTTTTAGAAGAATATCCAATATCTAATTGGTCTTTTTTAATATCATCCTGAGGCAATTCATCAAAAAGTGAAGACTTGCGAAAACTCTCAGTACTTTTGACAAAAACTGGAACATCTTTGACAGTATTAAGACACTTGGACATATGTTTACTTAATCCATTTCGTGATAGAAAAGTACAATTGCAGAAAGAACATTTGAAGCTAGACATTTTACTAGATTAGAATTATATTTGATATTTAAAGAGAAATAGTGGAATTTATATTCTAAGAATAATAATTTCAATTTGTTTTAGAATTTTAAAGATATTTGAAAATAAAATTTTTTATGAAAAAAATAAAAAAGTTTTTAATTATATTTATATTTTTGAAAATATAGAAATTCTGTTTATATTTTAAATTAAACTAAAGTATTTAATTGCCGATTTGGATATGATCAGCACTAATCACGTGTAAATTATTATAGAAATTGAGGATAAGGTAATAGTAACTTTAATTATAGTCTTGGAATCTAGAATGCAATAACCAAATGGCTAAAAGAGTACACCAAGCTCAAGTTATCTTGCTAGAACTAGGAGTTTTGGATGAAACGTTACATTATGGACTGTACTCGCATTATTGGTAGAAAACAAATAAAGTTTTTGATAACCAAGATATAACTTATTTTCCAATTTGTGTTGGACAAAAAACCCAAGTTATTCTTGATGATCGTGAGTTTATTATCACGATAGTAGTCAGTTAACCCAGTAATCCTTACTTACCTGGTTATTCTTGGCAAAGTGATACGTTTTATACTAAAACCCTAGCCCATGATCCTAGTACAGCTATTTCTTCAATCTACACGAGTATTTTCAACACCAAACCCGTTATTCCGGACTACTTATTAGGGGCATGCTATTTATCACGTGATTTTTACCATGGATGCATGGTCAAAGGTAGTGATCACGTCTATATATTATATTAATCAATCAAAATTAGATAAAGTGATCACACTATACATGGATAGGAGTAGCTACTAAGTAAAAAATATCACGTAATAAATGGCACGCCCCTTATTGGATGGACAAATTATGAAATTGTTTTGCAATTGTTAATTGATGTTTCCTTTTTTCCTTTTTTTTTTAACCTTGGTTAAATTAAAATTTTTGTATTTGGAATTGGATCTTCTTCTTGAGAAGATTGGAATAAAGGTGGTTATAGTTATCAGTCGTCATTAATTTACATGTATAGTAAAAAGCAAGGATTATATATATCATTTATCGAAGATAATATTTGTAAAGTGGAAGTTTATCAAGATTCGCAATTAAAAAAAGCAGTAGAAGGAACAACTCTGAACGATGTTTGGGAACATTTTAGTATCAATAAATATAGCGGTATAGAACTTTTTGGTCTTAGTTATGCAGTTACTTAACGATTAATCAAACAACACCAAATTCCTACTTGTACACCAAATTAATGGAATAATTTTTCCACTATAAAAACACTTTATGATTATCATTTGAAGCATAGAACACTTTCTAATATTAACCGGCATGATCTTTTTATTAATTGGTCAATACAAGAAAGTAACATTATTGAGATGAATTCCACACTTAATTCGTTATATCCAAAAGATTATCAATTTGATAGTCAAAAATTAAATGCATGGCGATCAATGATTCGCGCTACTGATGCACATAAAATAACACCCTGGTCGTACATAGAATCAAAAGTATTTAGTAAAATCTTTTTACAATTTATGTCGCAAATAATTATATAATAACTTACGCATTAAATTTTAGTATCAATTTTGGACAAAATCCAATCTACCAAATCATGATTCCACAATGCTCAAACAATTCTATAAAATGGGATTTTTAACAAGTGTACCTGTTCATATGCCAAATGCAATATGCACATTTTGGAATTCTTTTTCATGTGCTTTAGATAATAATAAAAAAACTTCAAATAGAAAACAACGCATTTTATCAATAATCGCTGAAGACTTTACCTATAATGAATTAGAAACTAACTTAGGTGTAAGTTTATTTTACCAATTAATAATACACATAATATTAAAAATTAATTATCTGATATTAAAAGGTTGACTGTCATACGATTTTTGAAGCTCGCAAACATGCAAAATCTTATGGTCATGGTGCACCGCCTCTTTCAAAGCCCATTATCTATCGTGTAAAACTAACAGAAGAACAACTAAATCAGGTTGAAGTTTTTTTTCCAGCAAAGAAAATGTTAATATGTCATTATATAGAACTGAAACATCAACTGGCTTACCAATTTTATATCTTCAGAATCATAAAAAAGCTTTATGGGAAAAGTTTCACAAAAGATATCCAAACGGAATACAACATACATCATTTATGACTCACTTACAAGATGGCCAATATATATATAAAGATAATCTTGGTGGCATGTGCTCAACTTGCAATGAGCTTGGATATGAAGTATTTGAAGAAATTGAAAAGCTTTTAAAATTACATATTAGTGATATCAATCTTCAGGTAGGTAAATTATATATATACGAGTCACTCCTGTTATAGTAAAATGATCAGTTTCGTTAATAAAAATTTTTTAAAAATTTGTTATATCGAATATTTCATTAGCAAATGCATCATATTGAAAGAGTTATATATAAACTAACCTCGAGCTAATTTTTATATTGAGATTTTAATAGTCTTCTCTATATGAGTGACTTGTATATTATAATATATGCATATTTGTATATATAAATATATATAGTGCTATATCATAGTTTTTCATATTGAATACTGTAAATATAACAGGATTTCATATTATATATATCTCATTATATGGTGCTATTTACAATATCCCATAGTAATATACATACCTTTTTATATCATATACGTAAATTATTCTATTGCGAATAAAGGTATTTCACAGATTAGTATATTATAGATGAGCAGATCCGTATAAGGCCGAATTTTATACTATACTGATTCAGTGTAATATATATTAGCGTTAGGGTTAGAAATTATAGCTGATCGGTATAGTATAGATTTTAAACTCAGTCTACTATAAGGATCTGCTCATTTATACCATACTGATCTGTTATAATTTCTGCAAATGCTAGTATTTGCAGTCATTTATTTAGCGCTAATTATATTATAAATAACAAGAACTAATTTTGTTAGTTAATAATCTGTAATTAAGCAAGTTTTAGTTAGTAACCCCGTAGCAACACTTTAATTGGAAATTATAGCAGATCAGTATAGTATAAATGAGTAGTCCATATAGTATAGGCTGAATTTAAAATCTATACTATACCGATCAGCTATAATTCCTAACCCTAATGCTAATATATATTACACTGAATCAGTATAGTATAGATTTGAAAATTTGGCCTATACTATACGGACTGCTCACCTATACTATACTGATCTGTGAAATACCTCTTTAATTGCTAAATTTTTTGCTATTGTCATAAAGATTCTTCATAGTTATTATTCAATTTTTTTTTTTGCAATATAAAATTATATAATAACTACAAATATTCATTGGTGATACAGCATATATGCATGTATATATATTTGTATATATATTCTAATATCGATATTAACCGTGTCATATTAAATGCTAAATATAGGAAAATTTGAATACATAAGCTCAAACTCTAAACCGATATTTGTGAAAAGATTATTCTATAAAACTTACTGTTAATTTATTAGGCCAAGCCGTTCATAATTCTTGTATAAGTCATTGTCTACGACATGCATTTGGAGATTGTAATTTAGTTCACTCAGAAATATGTGAAGATTGTGAAAAGCTATTTACTTTTTTTGACGAAATAAAAACCAACATACCCCTTGAAACTTACAAACTTTTAAATGAGTATCAAACTAAGCTTGTATATTTTCAAGCTCATCATGTACAGAAAACATACCTTAATGCTCAACTAAGTGCTAATCTTGCACAACTTGATTCAGATGGCGTGTTGATTATTGTTGATTACAAGATGAAAATCCTGTGTCAAAAATCTAGAGAAACTAAGGCCGAATTTTTTGGCAAGCGTAGATAGTCACTTTATTCAGTCTTAATGTATATGAAGGATCCTGATAGTGGTAAAATTAATATTCATGCATTTGATCATTGGAGTGATGATAGTAAACAAGATGCCTGGTTTACAGCATCTTTACTTCATGGTGTACTAGAAATAATCGAAATAAAACCAAAATGGATTAGTATTTTTTCTGATAATGGACCGCATTATCATAATACAGAATTAATAATTATAATAACTCATTGGAAAAAGTGGTATGATATTTCGGTGTGTAAATGGAATTTTCTTGAGGCTGGTGAAGCGAAAACGGCAATCGATTCGCATCATGCCCAGGTATAAATAAATTTTTTATTTTGTAATTAGTAGAGTTGTCAATGGATTGGTTGGTTGATCCAACTATCAACCTGCTATATTAAACTAACCTTGCTTCAGATTCTATCTGGGCTTAGTCTAAGTTGCTTCAGGTTGCTTCAAGTTACTCATACTTAAGCTATACTCATTCTGGAGTAACTTGGAAATGTTAATTCATTTATACCCTGGTCAGATCGCAGGATATAAATCAGTTGTATTCTGAGTACTATGTATATAAGCGGAAATGTCATTTTCACATATACCTGATTACCCAGAATATAACTATCACTAACACCTTGATAACTAGTACATCCTAACCGATCGATTATTACTATTTGATCAGTTAACGTATGCTATAAAATGATAGGTAAAAATAGGTCACAATATTGAATCGGGTGAAGAAATACAAGAGGTGATAAAGACTTGGCAGGCACTCACGTTGCTAATATCATGCCTAACTGTGAAGGTTTGTGTATTTTTGTTTCTAATTTTAATAACAACAGATACAAGTATTAATTAAACTAAACAAATAAAGCAAATGAAAAACTGGGAACAATACATGGAATGTCTAATTGGCACAAATGGACTTGGCCAGATAAAGGAGAGGATGCAGGATGTATTCTTGCTAGTCCGTTACCGAAATTAGGATCATGGAAAAAATATATACCTGAACAAATCATGAAAATTTCAAAGGATCATGTTTTTAGAAAGCCGGTGCCAATGCTATCAGAACATACAACACCTACCAAGTCATGGACTATACCAACACTATGTATTTAAAATACCGTCTAGATAATTATACTCCAATGCAAATTTAATTATTTGTTTTATTGCTTGATAGGTCAAGATATGAACAAATCTAATGTCAAATTCCAAGAGAATACAATGGTAAGATTTACATATATAACACCCTCTATTGAAAATACTTTTGGGTAAATTTATTACGTTGTGTTGAAAATATTACATTGAAGCCCAAAAATTCAAAATTCAATATTATTTTATCAAAGGAACTTGAACTTCGAATATACTTACGATTGTACTAAAAATTATATTAAAATTCAGATTAGTAAACTGCAATAAGCGGTGCTAATATAAATCTTTCAAAAAGTCAACAAGTAAAGTTGATTGTGTAAAATTTTCACAATCGATTTTACATACCTAGATTTTTTGAATGATAATAAGGTACTAATTTATATAATATGAGTGCGTTAGAGTGAAAACCTGAAGTGAATATTTAAGGTTTCACAGTAGAGAACTTAGCCCCTAAGAATAATGATCTTATGCATCGGCATTGATCAGTGTGATTGGTTGTATTAATTTCAGTAGTTCAATAACGTATCGAATGTTCTGCCATTGTGAAAAATATTCACATCCAGATTACGCACTCGAATATCAAATGTTTAATTTTGAGAATTACCATGGTTTTATGAATATTTAGCTTCGGTTAAAGCATCTACTTTCAGAAAGCAACATTATTGTTAGCTTATTACACCTGACAATTAAAGACCAAATTTAACAAACATTGAAAATTCTAGGAAATGCATACTTCAAATATGATTATTCCAACTCAGATAAATACACACTCGAAATCAAAAAGGTAACCTCTCTAGTATAGTATTATTAATACGGGTATGGATACGTCAAATAAGGCTTAAACTCTACTTATTCTCAACTTAGTCACGACAGGTATTCATTAGGGTGGGCTCTTGCAGAAAATAAAAAAATAACAAGAAAGAGCCTTGGAAACGAATGACAGAACAAATCAGAAATTTGTTAGAAAATATGTTTCACACGGGAACAGCAAACAGTAAAGACAAATTCACAGGTCAAGAAATGTATGATGAACTATTGAAATAGGCTCAACATGGCGAATTTGATCAAAACAATGTTCCAAAAGTATCTACGATTAATAACTGGATTGCGACTTTTAGTTGTAAATGGAAACAAAATATGGCAAGACGCTCTTTGGAGGTATCTGAAACCTCTAAATGTTAAAATAAGCATATTTTCTTAGAACACTTACTTCATATAATTAAGAGCATGTATTGGAATCTATATATATAAATTTGTTGGAATCTGGCGTTTGTATATAATAAATAGTATTTTTATAAAGTAATCAAATCGCTTTTTTTAAAAGAATATAAATTTATGACCTTTTTTGCACAAAATTATATTATTTATCATGTGAAATTATTTATATGTAAAGAACTTGTCATATTCGAGATTTTTTGTACTTTTAATAAGTACTTAATAGATTGACAAATTTTACCCCAAATTACATATATAAATTAGTGCCGATCATAACCGGATTATCAATTAATTAATTTAAAACACGTCAAAATCTAATCATGATTATCAAATTTTGATATAGTCATAATCCATCAAAATATAGTCATAATCATCATGATTACATTCATCGACACCTATTTTACATTTTGATTTGAAATATTTACAGCAAACAATTCGGTTTCACATTTAGTAAAACTGTTTCGTACGTACGTATGTTCGAATTAAATCATGTTAATGGAATATAATCGTTTGTGAAATCTTACGTTAATCGAAATATTTGTTACAATATACACATACTTTCGCATACTTTCTCGCATATAAGAATAAATACCGCCGTCAATATTTTATACCCAATCAAAGAGACTTAACTCTTTTAAACAAACAAATGGAAATCCCAATTCCCACCCAAAAGGTTCTCTTTCATTAGAGTTATTGAATTTATTTATACCACGTTACATGCGCATATCTCACGAATGGAATGTCACATGATACATATAGCAAAAAAAAAGATTCAAACCTGTAATAACATTGAGCCCATACTTTGCTAACGAACTATCACCTATAATTAAAGCGATGTGCAAACCAACATATTCAAATATTTGACATTTATTGATCACAAGTTTTGTACGCTACATACGTACACGAATAACGTTAAAAAAAAATGACGCAACTATTTCATCATAACGACATACCTAATACAATTACTCCATTAGTCATTAAAAAATTAACTTCTTTCCAAGAACGGATAAACGAGAATCCCAAAAAAGGATTCCAAGGAAATCAGCATAAGCGACATAGATAAAGTTGATTCCATACACATTTCATGTTTCACAAGAAACGTGATCGGTATGCTATAATTTCCAATTCCAACACTATGTGGTGTCGATCATCTAATCGAGTAAATCCCGCTATGTTAGATGACGTGCGTCACCTCATCTGACGTTCGTTATTCTTAATAGATCGGCATTGTTATTGTTACATTACGTTTCTTTCTCCCCATAAAACAAAGTCGCGTTGTAATAAACAGCTGCAACCATTTGAAAGACAAAATATAAAAGCTACTTAATAATAATCATATATCTTTACCTTAATTTCTATTTTACTAATCTCTTATTATTATATTTGGCTTTATATTATTTTCTTGTTTTACAAAGTAGGAGCAACGCGATTACTGGTTTCACTGATCGAGAGGATTGCTGAACAACATAATAACTACTCCAAGCTTCAAATTCTGGCGCTCTAACTTCACAACATGGGAACAACTCTTTGGTTATGTTGCTGCACTAATACAGAGAACTGGGTTTGACAGCTTGGCAACCACTCCAAGCCTTAAATTCGGGTGCTCCAATTTTGTTATTAAAGTCTGCTGGTTCTGAAGGAAGAGCTTGGTTATGTGCTGCACTAATACGGAGAAGTACTGGGTTTGACAGCTTGGTAACCACTCCAAGCCTTAAATTCGGGCGTTCTAACTTTGTTATTAAAGTCTGCTGGTTCTGAAGGAAGAGCTAGCTATGTATCTTTTACGTTGAATAAAGAAGTGACGCAATTTTGCTTCTTTATTTACAAAGTGAGAGCAACTCTTATTACGGGCTGGCACTGATCGAGAGGATTATTAAAATCTGCGCTCTAACTTCACAACATGGAAAAACTCTTGGTTATGTTGCTGCAGTAATACAGAGAAGTACT
Organism: Gigaspora rosea; assembly: GCA_003550325.1. Classification (NCBI taxonomy): domain Eukaryota; kingdom Fungi; phylum Glomeromycota; class Glomeromycetes; order Diversisporales; family Gigasporaceae; genus Gigaspora; species Gigaspora rosea. Next base: position 113,786 of record QKWP01000443.1, read on the forward strand.
GGGTTTGACAGCTTGGTAACCACTCCAAGCCTTAAATTCGGACGTTCTAACTTTGTTATTAAAGTCTGCTGGTTCTGAAGGAAGAGTATCTTTTACGTTGAATAAAAAAGTGACGCAATTTTGCTTCTTTTGCTTCTTTATTTTACAAAGTGGGTGCAACTCTTATTACGGGCGGGCACTGATCGAGAGAATTATTGGGTCTCGGATTTTCACAATTAAAGAAGTTCAAACAAGCAATCTTGGTTTTCTACATTTCGAATTGCTCTGTGGGTTTTCTTTATTATGTCTTGACTTTTTTTTTTACTTCGGAATATTTTGTTGAGTGGCTTTGATTTCTGTTTAATTTTTTGATCAATTATTAATTCCTTCGTTTTTTTTTCGTAGACTTTAGCTTATTGAAAAGTGGGTAAGTATGACATTGAAAATTGAGATCTGGGTGATAAACCGGAAGCTTGGAACTGGAGCAAACGATAAGTGTCAGTTTCATTTCTTATCCTGAATTTCTTCTATTTTTATCAATTGAAACTAATGCTTCTCTTTTGTGATCTTTTCTTTGCTGCAACGCGAATCGGGAGCTTTTACAATATTCGAATCTGGATGAAAAACTGAAAACGGTGAATGCTAGATTATTGTATTCTTTAATACACTTTCCTTTTTTCAAAGGGAATTAATATTTCTTCTCTTTTGTAGATTTCGTTGTAACTCGAACTGTAATCTTGACAATGTATTAAGAATTGGGCGAAAACGGGAAATTATCAAATGAAGTACCGTATTGCTTTTTTTATTCCTTTATTATGGGCTTGCTTTTTTTTTTCTAATAAGAGCTAACATAGAACTCTTTTCTTTTTTTTAGGTCTTTGTTGTAATGCGAACTGTGAACATTTGATGATGAATTCGAATATTAGTGGGGTACTAAAAACGATCGAACGAGGTGAATATTAGTTCTATGTTCTCTTATTTTTGGGTGATTCAAATAAAAACCAATTTGATTTGTTTTTATAAGTCATTGTTTTGTTAGAACACGAAATGGACACTTTTGGACTTGGACAAAGGCTTCGAACAACGTAAGCGAATTGCGATTTTGTTATGTTTTTTAGAATTAATTTTTTTGAGAATAATATGATGTGAATTTTAGATTCGTGAACATTGAAATCAATACAAAGAAGGGTTTCAATATTTCTATGAAGGGGCAAAAGATACAGAGTTATGATCATAGCATAGCATTGTAATCTTAGATGTCGTTGGATTTGTTACATATGATGTAATAATTGAATTTTTATTTTAATAAAATTCATGATTTCGATTTATTTGTATGGTATTTTAATATAATCCTTTATTATAAAAAAAAAAAAAAATTAAAATTTTACAAATATGTAATGCAAATTATGAAGCCATAGATCTAAAAACTATTAATTTGGCTAAATTGTGAAACCGAGATCCAAAAGTGCAAAAATCTTTGATTACCGTTACCAGAACGACATGATCTGTGAATTATGAAAACTGAATTGATAATATTATTATACGAATAACATGAATTATATAAAAACACCTAAAATTAATATCTGAACGATGTAACCATAAATGTGTAAGATTAATAAAATTATTAGCATAAACTTGAAAATCAAGAAAATTCATAATTTAGACTTAACGGAAATCCGAGACATAATAGAGTAACTATCTAAATAGAAAGAAAATTTTACGATTAATAAAAAATCTGCCCGCTTTAATAATTTAATTGTAAAAAAGATTGAACTTAATAATGCATCAATTGAACTTTATGAATGATGAAATCCATATTTAATTAAGTTATCTCCTTCAAGTCAAGAAACTCAAGGCTTAGGATTTTCAGGCATCTAACTTATAGATCAGTGAAAATTTAAAAATCGAACAAACTGATCAAATGAGTTATTTTGATGAACAGAATGGAGGGACAGACCTTTTTTGAAATTTTCACGCCATGAATCTTCAGAAATATCTTAATTCTAAAGAACCACCTGAGAACTTGTGAATTGTAAAATCCAGATTTAATGAAGCTATGCAACCAAATGCGTCCAGAAACATGCTATGAAGCCACTCGAATATCCCTGCTTATCCAAGTGATGAAATATGACAAGTTTAAAGCTTGGTATAAGAATGATTAAATTGATTTATGATGTAAAAATCAATATCTAATAAAGCTATAGCTATATACCTGAACGTGAGTTGCGAAAACCATTGTGTAATAAATCGATCCTCCCGAATTGTGATTGTGGAACTAAGTGCAAAATCAGAGACTTCATAAAGGTCCTGTTGTTGTCTTTAAATTCGATCTCTTGATCATGCGAGCCTATAAACAATAGAAGACTTGTTTTGTCAACGATAAAGAAACAATAATATAAACTAATTTAAATTAAACAAGTATTTCCACCCCTTGTAAATTATAATTATTGTTATGAAATTATAACGATATTGCGATGTGCGATCCAAATATCCGACTTAAAAATTGAGTAATGTAATATGACACTTCATTTTTGCTGCTCGTGATCAAAGGGTGTGGAAATATCAAAAACCGGGTGTTAAAAAATTACTCATTTTGTCTTATTAGCGAACGCCTTTAAGCGATCGTTCAGCTTATAAGTTGTACTTATAATAAAGTTTGAAGCGCATTTTGTTTTCTACTTTGACTAACAAAACTAAGTTGAAATCGAAGTATTTGGAAGATCTGTAAAATATAATTCGCACGTACTTCATACGTACGTACGTACATTGTTTAAAAAATATCAATCGATTGTCACTAAAATTTTATCATATGATTTTCTAAATTACACAAATCTACGAATTTAAAATTTTCTTTAAAACCTTCGTAAAAAGGATGCTACGCTTCTTAAAACAAACTTATTGCCGAGGTTTCTACGAATCGAACGGTATGAAAAATATAAAAGAACTTCTTCCTATAAAGCACCATGCTCTTGAACATTGGCAATTACCTATATTCGTCACATTCTTTTCAAGTTCGCAAATTCGTGACAAAAAAAGTGCTTCAGTAGATGCATCTGGACGAGAGCTTTCAGCAAAATGAAAATTTGAAAGGCTGGTACATTATTGAAGTAGTCGAAAAAATCAAGGAAAACTGTTGAAATAGATCGCTCATTAATTTGATGTAACCGATATACCCCCATATAGCGCTTATATACCTGTAATAACTATATATGATAAATAGGAAAATTCGCTTCTAAGTGAAGTTCTTGGGTCAGATATCGATTATTTTGGTTATTTATACATGGTGAATATAAACGTTCTTACGAAGCGAAAAAATGGCTTCTGTGGTGATTACTTTAAAGTGTATAAATAAAGTTATTGATTTACATTAGCCAATCAGATAAGGATGTTAATCGGTCCCGCAGTAATTGTCAGCCGACTTTATCGTTATCAATTTTGATGGGACGATTAGGAACCGAACATTGTGGAGAATTTAGCTAATCGGTCCCATTTCAATTGCCAATTATTGCGGGACCTCTGGTGCTCTAACTTCACAACATGGAAACAACTCTTGTTTATGTTGCTGACCTAATCACAGAATTACTGGGTAAGTCTTAAAATTCGGGGCGCTTTAACTTAGTTATTAAGGTTTGCTGGTTCTGAAGTAAAAGCTGATTATGTATCTTTTACGTTGTATAAAGAAATGGAGCAATTTTTGCTTGTTTATTTTACAAAGTGAAAGCAGCTCTTGATTACTAGGCGGCACTGATTGAGAGATTACTGGGTCTCGTTTTCACAATTCGCGAAGTTCAAGAAATCTCTGTTTTTCTACATTTCGAATTGCTTTAGTGGGTTGCTTTATTATTTCTTGACATCTCTTTTACTTCAGAATATTTTGTTGGGTGGCTTTGATTACTATTTTATTGTGTTTATTTTTTTTGATCAATTAATAATTCCTTCGTTTTTTTTTCGTAGCTTTAGCTTGTTGAAAAGTGGAATAAGTCTGACAGTAAAGATTGAGATCTGGTGATAAACGGAAGTTTGTAACCGGAACAAACGATAAGTACCAGTTTCATTTTCTTACCCTGAATTTCTTTTTTTTTTTTTTTCTCAACGGAAACTAATATTTCTAGATTTTTTTTTTTGTTATAGTGTGAACCGGGAATTTTTACAATATTTGAATCTGGATGAAAAACTGAAAACGGTGAATACTAGATTCTTATTCTTTCATTCATGTTTTTTTTTCAGGAGGAATTAATCCTTTCTTCTCTTTTGTAGATTTTCGTTGTAACTCGAACCGGAACAAACGATAAGTACCAGTTTCATTTTCTTATCCTGAATTTCTTCTTCTTTTTTTTTTTTTTCTCAATGGAAACTAATATTTCTAGATTTTTTTTGTTATAGCGTGAACCGGGAACTTTGCAATCGAATCTGGATGAAAAACTGAAAACGGTGAATACTAGATTCTTATTCTTTCACTCATGTTTTTTTTTCAATCCTTCTCTTTTGTAGATTTTCGTTGTAATTCGAACTGTAATTCTGACAATATGTTTAAGAATTGGACGAAAACGGAAATTATCAAATGATAAGTGCCATATTGCTTTTCTTATTCCTTTATTATGGGCTTGCTTTTTTATTCTGATAAGAACTATTTTTCTGTAGGTCTTTGTTGTAATGCGAACTGTGAACATTTGATGGTGGATTCGAATACGAGTGGGGTACTAAAAGCGATCTTACGATGTGAATATTAGTTCTACGTTCTCTTATTTTTGGGTGATTCAAATAAAAACTAATTTGGTTTGTTTTTATAAGTCATTTTTTTGTTAGAACACGAAATGGGCACTTTTGGACTTAGACAAAGGCTTCGAACAATGTAAGCGAATTGCGATTTGTTATGTTTTTTGGAATTAATTTTTTTGAGAATAACATTATGTGAATTTTAGATTCGTGAACATTGAAATCAATACAAAAAAAAGTTTTTCAATATTTCTAAAGATACAGAGTTATGATCATAACGTAGTCATTGAGATCTTACGATGTTGTTGGATTTGTTTCGAGGGTAGTGTAGTTTCCATGATACGTTTACGGATGTAATAGTTGAATTTTTATTTTAATAAAAAAATAAAATTACTTTCATGATTCAATTATTGTATAGTATTTTAATATAATCCTTTATTATAAAAAAGGAAGGTAAAATTTACAAATATGTGATGCAAATTATGAAACCATAGATCTAAAAGCTATTAATTTGACTCTAAATTGTGAAATCTCGGACCCAAAAAGCTCAGTAAATTGCAAATTTTTGTAAAGATGATCTCCCGAATGGTGCAAATTACGAAAAATCCGATCTGATTACTGTTACCTGAACGATGTAATTATGAAAAACTAAATTGATAATATTATAATACGAATAACATGAAATATAAAACACTAAATTTAATATCTGAATGATGTAATTGTAAAAGCCCAAGATTAATAAAGTTATCAGCATAAACTTGAAAATCGAGAAAATTTCATACGTAATTTAGACTTAACGTCAACCGCAAGAAATCCGAGATTTAGTAGAGCAGCCCATCAAAGCTATCTAGAGTAGAAAATCCGTGATTCAGCAATCCAAACAATCTTTGTTTTGAAAACTTGAAACCTAGTAAAGTTATCTGCCCAAACGTGAATCAAGAAAATTTAACGCTTAATAAAATCTACCCGCTTTACTAATTTAATTGTAAAAAGCTTGAATTTAATAATGCACTAATTAAACTTATGAACGTTAAATCTAGATTTAACTAAACTATCTCCTTCAAATCATGAAACCCAAGGCTTAGGTCTTTCAGGCACCTAATTCAATAGATCAATGAAATTTTTAAAAAGTTAAAAAATCGAATAAACCGATCAAATGAGATATTTTGATACATTTCACTCTATGAATCTCAGAAATATCTTAATTCCAAAAGAACCGCTTGAGAGCTTGAATTATAAAATCCAGATTTGAAGAAGATATGCATCCAAACGCGAATTGCAGAGAACCAAAAACTACCTACCCAACATTGTAAAAATCCAGAAGCATGCTGTAAAGCGCACCCCGAATGGTTTAATTGTGTAAATATGAATACTAGCAAAAGCTAGTCACCTCAGTTGTGAACATGTTTTTGAAGCTTAAATATACATTTATATTATCGCTATTATCTAGATATGGGTTTGAAATTCGAGATTGATATAACCCGTCCCAGATGCACTCCTTGAATGTGTGCTAAAGTTAATGACACATTAATCAGCCAAAGTAATTCACAAACATTAATTACACTGTAATTTTATCTAATAATTCAAGTTCTAATTACAATAATAGAATTAAACGTTTTAATAAAAACAAAATGCCATTTTTCATTTTGAAAAAGTATATTCTTTTTGTTTCTTCATAACCTTCAGTCTATAGTGTTAATTTATTTAATAATATGCTGTAATATAAACAAATGGTTAAAAGAATAATGAATCAAATTTCTCTAAATATGTATACTTTTTATATATATACCGTATTTATCGACATATGTACTGTTAGCAGTTTCAAAGGTCAATTTTTGATTTATACCCGGGTATTATGCCTGTAAGATGTATCCCACAGCAGCTTAAGGATCAACCTTTAAATTCTATATATTTTGACCAATCTAATAAGAGTACAGAGAAAATACCGACATATGTACATATGTACCCACATTAATACAGTATACCCCCCTGATCCAAGTCCCCGGGTACTAAAACGAACAAGGGAAATACCCCGGGTACATATGGCGGATAAATACGGTATATTGCAAGTTTATTGGCATAAATTTGCGCTTCTTCATTCATAATATCTAATAAAACATCCTGAGAATCTTGTTTGAAAAGCATAATTTTCAAGAGTTATTAGTTAATTATAATATATCCTTTACTTTTTTAAATAAATGTTTACCATATGTTAAAGTTCTTGATTTATCATTTAGTGAAGAGAATGCATCTATTAAAAGATAAAATTTCATAATTAGTTGTAAAACATTACCAGCTGCAACCATTTACTTTAAATCATATAAAATTTATAAATCAATTCTCGTAACATAAATTTAAACTTTTATCAAAATCTGATCTAGCCGAGTTATGAGAACCAAAAATTTAATTTTAGTTTTATACCTAAATTTATTTTATTGATTGAATTTAATGCAGTTTTAATCAAAGAATTTAAAGGGCGACTTGTATATATCGCTTGATGTTGTTGTTCACTAATTATTTGGATATGTGAAATCTCAGGAAACTTGAATGACTTTTCGAATTTGTAATTAATATCATTTAGTAATTCATCTGAGTTGGTCTTTTTGATGGATCTGCATTCCAACATTTTACCATTAACTCCGCAAATTTTGATGGTGTATTAGTTAAAATTTCTGGACGAAGAAGACCTTTGATAATATTTAAGATCAGACATGAATTATGCTCATGATAAAAGAATGGTTTACAGTCATTTCCCAGATAATTATTCCTAAACTATATAGCTGTAGTAAATTTTTTTCTTTAAATACTTCTGTCGCAATATATGGAATAACACCAAATATTTCATATTCTGTTCACATGCTAGCTTACTAATTCCGAAATCACAAATAGCTATCTCATGATTAATTTTAACAATCTCAATGAATAATTCCTTTTTTATGTATCTTCTTAAGCCCATGTGTTATGTCCTTTAACATATTCAATTTTCCTAACCAAGATAAATCATTAGTATTTTTCATCAGAAATTGACGCAAATCTCCATTTTTTATAAATTGTTATAATCATAAGGTTGTTGGTTTGCGAATCTTGCGTAATACAAAAGATTTATTAAAATATTCATCATCATTTCTAACAGATTTTATACATCTATAGTAAATTTTTAACTAAACCAAAAGATTGCGTATAAGCAATATTAGTATCGAAAAATTAATATTCACTTCTCGACTTATAACTATTTATGATTTAATATACTAACCTCATTCAAGAAATTGGAACCAAAATGCTTAGAATAATTAAGACTTTTAAGAACGACAGTACAGTTTTTATGTCTATAAATCTCTGTTTCTTTGAATACCAAGAAGTAATTGGACCATCTTTCCAAGTTGCTTTATATATTTTACTAAATCCTCCTTCAGAAAGATATTTAATATTAGTAAATTGTTCATATGGAACATATTCTAATCTTTTATTTCTGCTACTAGCACGTGGTGCAGTAAATGTTTCTTTAACAAATTTGTCAATAAATTTATTACCGCTCGATGATAATTGAAGTGATAGCTCACAGTACACACAATGTGAAGAAATGGTATCTTTATAACGTCGTCTAAAGCTACATTTACGCATTTTTTGGTCAAATTATTAATGCGTTTTTGCTTAGTAGAGTTATTGAAATCAACAAACATTATATCAAATTATCATGAATAATCTTTTTATATTATATATATAATCATTTTCCGAATTTTCAATTACTTTTTTATAGAAACTGTATTCATAGAAAAAAATTGCTACCTGAGTGTTACTAAAATATCTGGGTCATTCTGGTAAATTATTTAGAATTTTGTTGGAATTTCAATCCGAATACAATGTATTTTACATAGCTATGGAATTTTCCTATTAAGTAATTTCATTTGTTGGCGTAAACCCTATCAAGACAGTATGTAAATCGATTTTTTCCGGTGTTACGATCGGTGGGAGAGCTTTGTAGGGGTTTGAATCAATTTAGCTTCCTAACAACCGTTCTTTCCTTCATAAACTGAAACTATACCCTTATATATCTTTAATTCGTATGGGGGTTTTAATCCCTTGTTTGGGGTTTCAATCCCTCGCTTGGGGTTTCAATCACCTATCTATGTCACGGACTATACCAAAATAAGAAATAGAATAATGATAAGAATAATATGACAATAACTAAAATTAAATTTTGGGCATGACATCGTGGGATATTTCATATACTTATCTCAAAATCGGCAAAATAGATACGTTTTTACTATCAAAGAAAGTGATCAAAAAATTGCTTCAACGAACGTGCTATTAATTTTTTTCTAAAAGTAGTTAGTTTAAAAATTTTAAGTAATCAAAAATTTCTAACTATTACATTAGTAGGAGCTTTCTCTTTTTGTTTTGCTATATATTCTAGCTAAAAGATGTGCGTGCGTTATGAATTGGCCTAAATAACCAAAATTTGAAACAGTAATGGTATAAAGAAGGTTTTATTTATATTTTATATAAAGTTTTATTATAAATTTTTGTGATGGTTTTAATGCTAGATAGAGCTTTTTAAGACTTGGCTTTTGTTATCGTTAGATGTTTTAATCAAAAAAGTTATGTGTTTGTTTAATTGTGTAAATTATACTATGTGTAAAGTTTATTTGGAAGTTTTTATGATAGTTTTAATGCAGAATCTTTTTAAGATCGGTTGAAGAATTGCCAGGGATATCAGGATCTTAATGGGAGCAAAAATACAAATAATACATAAAAAATCTGTACTATTATAATATCTTATATAGATTTGATTACTTAGTATATGAAATACCCCAATGATAATGTCAATTACGACACAGGATCAGGTGAAAACAAACTGCCGGCTTTTTCAAAAAATCGTCCATAACTCAAAATTTCGATTATAAAATCACCTGTACATTAACAAAAAAAATTCCTTGTAAAGTTTTGCTATATATAAGCTTCCTCTAACCCTAACCCGAACCCTTACCCATTGACGATCTGCGGTTTAAATTGCCCAATGGAATTTTAGCACATATCATCACGTGTCAGTGAAAATTTTATGCCGTTACTCTGTATAATATCAAAAATTTCATCCCACACATACTCATTGAATTTGGTTAGGTGGTTGTCAAGAAATCACCGCTAATTTTTAAAAACGCTTAAAATATCTTGGAAAAATACTAAAATCGCGTAAATTTTTCCTTCTTTGAAATTTAAACAAAGATTTCTAGACACCCAACTATCCAAATTCGATAAATTTTTTTATTTTAATTCTGTGGATATATAAAATTAAAATAAAAAAATTGAGCGAATTAGAATAGCTAGTTTTCGAGAAATATTCATTAAAGTTAAAAAAATTTGGCGGCAGTTTTTTTAAAGACATCTAAACTTTGAACGAAGATAACTCAGCACTTACCTTATCAAATTTGATCTTTTTTTTTTTTTTATTTTAGTTCTATGAATTTATGAAATTAAAATAAAAAAATTGATTGAATTTGATCAGATAAGTGCTGAGTTATCTTCGTTCAAAGTTTAGATGTCTTTAAAAAAAGCTGGGGCCAAATTTTTTTGACTTTTAATGAATATATCTACAACTAGCTATTTAATTCACTTTAAGTTTTTTTTTATTTAATTCTAAATGTCCATGGAATTAAAATATAAAAAATTCCATTGAATTTGGATAGTTGGGTGTTGAGAAATCTTTGTTTAAAAATTTTTTAAAAAATTTTAAGAAAAAGAAACGTTGCGATAAATTTTTCATTACAACTTTAAACGAAGATTTCTCGACACCCAATTATCCGAATTCGATGAAAATTTTTTATTTTAATTCTGTGGATCCGTAGAATTAAATAAAAAAATTTAGGCGAATTAGAATAGCTAGGTGTCGAGAAATATTCATTAAAAGTCAAATGAAATTTGGTCGTAGCCTTTTTTTTTAAAGACATCTAAACTTTGAATTAAGATAACTCATCGCTTACCTAATCAAATTCGATCAAAGTTTTTTTTATTTTGATTCCATAAATTTATAGGACTAAAATAAATAAAAAAATCGATCGAATTTGATTAGGTAAATGCTGAGCTATCTGCGTTCAAAGTTTTGATGCCTTTAAAAAAAGCTGTGGCCAAATTTTTTTTAACTTTTAATGAATATTTCTCTACAATTAACTATTCTAATTCGCTCAATTTTTTTTTTATTTTAAGTTTATGGATCCACAGAATTTAAATAAAAAAAATTGAATTTGGATAGTTGGGTGTCAAGAAATCTTTGTTTAAATTTGAAAAATTCAGCGATTTTAGTATTTTTATAAGATTTTAAACGTTTTTAAAAAGTTTAGCGGACAACCACTTGACCAAATTCAATGAACTTTTTTTTATTTTAATTCTATAAAATCTAAGAATTAAAATAAAAATTTTTTTATCTATTTCATTAAGTAGGTATTGAGAAAACATGCTAGAAGTATTAACAAACCTTCGAATTTATTAATAGGATCTTCAAATATGTATGATATTTTTGATGGCGATACTGGGGTAGTCCGTGCCGCAAATCTTACGTTTTTGATACTCCTGCACTTACTTTTTTGATACTCCTAAATGTACCCAAAAAATTTTATTACTTTTTCAAGACACGGAGATTTTAAAAAAGTCACGTGATCGCCGCGATTAAAATCGACCAATGGAATTGCAGGTAAGATTCTAATAAAAGGCTTAAAATTTTTTTAATCGGAACTAATTTTTTTATTATGCCATTATTATTTGAATTTCTAATAAGAGTTATAGAGAAGAAAATTACCATTCCGATAGTAGTAAACCCATCAAAATTGGCTTAGTGTATTACGAGATATGAGTAAAAAAACTTTCGCGATTTTTTAAAGTTTTTTACTTTAAAAATTCGTGAAAGTTTTTTTACTCATATCTCGTAATACACTAAAGCCAATTTTGATGGGTTTACTACTGTCGAAATGGTAATTTTCTTCTTTACAACTCTTATTAAAAATTCAAATAATAATGACATAATAAAAAAATTAGTTCCAATTAAAAAAAACTTTAAGCCTTTTATTAGAATCCTACCTGCAATTCCATTGGTCGATTTTAATCGCGGCAGTCACGTGACTTTTTTAAAATCGCCGTGTCTCAAAAAAGTAATAAAATTTTTGGAGTACATTTAAGAGTATCAAAAAAGTAAAGTTATCAAAAAAGTAAGTGCAGGAGTATCAAAAACGTAAGATTTGTGTCTGTGCCCATAGACCATTACGCCACATTTTGTAATCACTTGATTCTGCTAATTTTTTTGTTTCGGAAACCTTGCCGGAGGTGTAACATATTCTATACCATTCAGTTTTCCTTTTAAGTAATTTCATTTATTACCGCTCCAAATATACTTACAAGATTTTCTCAGAGAAGCCTTTTAAGTTAGTTATGAATGAAATTATTTATATAATTTTCTTTTTTTAGTCAAAAAACTCAGGTTGATCTGAACTAGTGATGTGCCATTTATTACAGGTAGGACTGTCCCAAATACGAAAATAATTCTGATATGATTACATATGATTGTCAACCAATTAATTATATTGTAAATTTTAGCAAATTAGCCAATCATCTTGAGGAAAAAAAGTTGGGGATTCAAAAGGACTCAAAAGATATGTTATGAAGCGAAGTGAAAGCATCAATTCATCCGTTAAATTTGCTAAAAAGTTGAGCTACCCGAGCTGTTTGAAAAGAGTATTGTAAAATGTATAAAAAATCATTTGGCAATTGTGTAACAATTAGATATCATTTTCAAATTTAGGGTCATATAAAGCCAGGTGCGTTCCCATAATAGAAAGCCAATCAAATCGTAAAATTTGATCTTTACAAATCAGTCTGACAAGACAAAAACACCCTAGAAGAAAAGTGGTACAGGTGGTGGTATGCGTTGGTGTCAGGAATGCTCGAAATGGCACAAATCTTGTAGCACATGCAGGAATGTTTTACAGAATGGCACGGTAAAAATGGTATGGACATTGCGGCAAAGAGTGGCACATAATATCACGTCATATGAAATGGCACATTCAGATGACACATATGTGTACATTATATATGTATTTGCTCGTAATACGTGTTGGCTCATTTCGTGGAGAGCAAAAGATCAGTAAAGGATTTTTTTTAAAAAAAGAGCGATATCTCATGATTTCACTAATGAAGCTTCACTGTGTGTCTTAATAAAACAAATTTCTTACAAAATTTTGCTTCATATGCAGTTAGCTTGTTCATCTTATATTAATTACTTATATAAATTTATGGTTTAATAGTTAATCCACATCGTTATTGCGGTGGCACATGAATTTATGTTCATTAGTAGTGTTCCTCATGGGCCGGGTTGGGCCGGGTTTTAGCAAAAACCCGAATTCGACCCGGAAAACCAATTCGGGTCCAAGTATAAACCCGTACCTGAATATTTGATACCCGACCCGAACCGGAACCGGTATAAGTATAAGTTAGGGTATCAGGATTATGCGATGCGAAATTATACGCATAATTAACCATTTTTTCGCATCGCATATGCTTCGCATAATTGAACAAAAAAGGCATAATGATTATGTGGGTGGATTGTAATTGGCAGATAGGTGTGTCAAAAATCGCCTAGCTAACGACGTAGAAAATCAATGAACTTAAAATTGACCTCGATCGCATCGCATCGCATAATTTACCCTAACGCATCGCATAATCCTGGACACCCTAGTATAAGTATACCTTACTCACGTGAAAATAAAGCATTTTAAAAAAATTTACTAAGCAAAATGCATTACTAAAGAACCCGTGACAGGAGAACCTGGTAGAATAAAGCCCTCTCGAAAATAATTTACCAACAAAAGCCAAACTCGGGTTTTGCTGAATAATAATAATAATAATAATAATAATAAGGGAAAATTTATATATAGCCGCGGCTACATATAGCCAGTTACACAATTTACAGCATTTTCGTTATTACGAATTTATCGATTACAGAATTACGATATGCAAAATTTATATAACTGATAAGAAAAAAATTTTATTAAATTATATCGTATGTCATAAAGTACAATTTTAACATAAAACCTCACAACCCTAACTGTTAAATCCCAATGACCAAGGTGTACAAATTTAATCTAAATCACAACTACCCTAACCCTAAACCCTAATACGGAACACCACAACAATGCAACGAATCGCTTCATCAAGACATAAAAGAAAGTACAATTTTAACCTAAAATCTCACAACCCTAACCGTTAAATCCCAACTACCTAACCCTAACCACGAAATACGATTTTAACCAAATTCCCAATTACCCTAACTCTAAACCTTAACACGGAACACCATAACAATGCAACAAATCGTTTCGCCAAGACAACAAAGAAAACAAGTCAAGCAACGTCGAAAGCATTTCAATAACAACATCGAAACAATGGTAAGTGATGACAACCTAACCCGAACGATGTGTTGATTCCATTAACGGCGTCTCTATTCAAGACGGCACCAACAATGTCCTTCACAACACCAAAAAAAAAGATTTGAAGCGTTAGTAATACGCCCATAGATCAGAACAAGAACCATAAAAACCACAAGAACCAAAACAAATGGAATCATGCTTCCCGTAATTCCCAAGAAAGCACAAAATGTTCTTAATAACATGCTCACAAGCCAGAACAACAAGAGCAAAAAATCATACTTCCGGGAAATCTCAAGAAAGCTAAAAATGACCTTAATTACACCTAGAAAAAAAAGCGTTTAGTAACATGTTCACAATAGAACAAGAACTACGAATGAATGGAATCACACTTTTCAGAATTCCAAGAAGGCCTTTCACAGCACCATAAACGAAGAACTGGACACGAAGATGCTAGTAACGATGGTACCAGAATGATGGCACAGTAACCACGAAATGCCATTACGGCAACACCAGTACTGCAGTAACAACGACACCAGGATCGACAAAATTCTGTTATTTGAAAGAAAGAAAGAATTGTTAAACACGTTAAACTAAAAGCAAAAAAAAATCAAATGAAAATAAACTGATAATCATTATCGATCATCAATTGAGTTATCAATTGATGATAGCTACATATAATAAAAAAATTTTTTACCAGGTCGACCGGGTACTATCAGTCCGGGTCTCTCTCATGACCCGAACCCGGTCAGGTTCAAAAAATCATGGTTCGACCCAGCCCTAAAGCTGGGTCCGGGTCAGGTTCGGGTTCTTCAGTTCGGGTATGAGGAATACTATTCATTAGTGCCAAATCCCGTGCTGATTCAACAAGTAAACTGCTGCAAAACCCATGCCATTTACGGCCAATTGGCATGGGCACACGGTTTCTCATGGTCCACTGAATCTGAACAAACTAGGGCCATACCCGTACAAATCCAGACTTTGACCCATACCTATCTGATTCTATTCCGTGCCTATAGGGTACATTTTTTTTATAGGGACAAAGAAAAAGTGAAAAACGCTTAAAATAAATAAACAAATATCTAAACCTGTTTAGAATAGTAATATAGGCTGACCCCGGCCCTACCGGCCAGACCGGCTGGTGGTAGGCTGAGGATTAACCCATACTTTCATGGGCCAGGGCCGATAGAGTAAAATAAAAAACTTTTTTTCACTTGCTACAAGGTGTTAACGTATATTGTTTGTTGTAGTTTCTTGTTCCGTGATTCATTAGAGACCCGTTATTGTTAGTTAGCTAAAATTAAAAAAGAAGTTCGATTATAAGACAGGGTGTCCTGTTATCAGCCCATATCACTAGTCTAGAAGCATTAATAAAAAATATCAGAAAGACAATTTTACTTATAAGGTAAGCCTAAGCCTAACCCCTAACTAACCCTTACCCTAATTTAATTAAATAACCAAAAAACATATAAACACACCTGGTTTTAAGCCATCCCAAATTTAGGATGGTCTTACCTTGAGCCATTTATATGATACCTAAAAAACTTTAGTATACAGTACGGATCTGGATTATTCAGATCACTAATATGGGAATTTACTAATTTTTAGTAATGGGTACTGCTCATGATCCACGCGTAATTCCACATGGGATATATTATCTAATTCGGGCAGTATCATAAATCCAGATGTGTTCTGAAATATTACGAGGTTGAGATAAAATTTTGACTCATTTCTGTAAGAGACATATAATAAAAAACTTATGCGCATGATTCCGCATCCCACACAGGATTTTTAGAAAAACAGCTAATTGCCCATTATTACTAATTTCTGATTGGTTCTATTATATAAGATAGTTCGAATTTGGAAAACAATACGTAAACTTCTAAACTTCGAAGCACAGTAGTCGCTTCCTTAAAAGTAATAAAGAAGTTCTTTTGAAAGTTTCATTAAAATGAAAACCCAAAATAGTTATTATGAGTTCTATAATGATCCATAAAATTATGGATTTTCTTTCATTCGAGTTAACATGCAGCCAATCGAAAAGATACTAAGCAGTGATGCAGATACTGACCAAGCACGTGAATGATAGCTGAGTATCAATTTTACGAATTCAATGATCAGTATGATAGGTTTTACTACTTATAACCACTACTTTAATTAATAAAAAAACAGTTTTTTTATTGATTAAAGTAGTGACTATAATTCATAAGCACTGTCATGATATTCTATAAAATGAAGAATAAATAATTTTAATTATTGTGATTAAATGGTAATAACTACACACACCAAGATGTATTAAAGAGGTGCGAAAACAATTTCGATGGTATTAATTTCTTTTTTTTTATTTAAGGATCACAAAAGATAAATATAGTATTTTTTTGTTATTTTTATATATTATAAAATTCTAATAGTTTTCTCTACTATTTTCCCACCGCTCTAAAATTCCGAAATTTCAATAGGTGTGTTTTTCTTTATTTCCCCTTTCTGAATCTTGTCTCCTTATTAATATTTCTTTTTTTCTCAACTCGTTACTTCAACTAGGAATAGTAAAAAAATATTTAAACAGTTTTTTTAAATATTTTTTTATTGGTTTAACCCTTTTTTTAAAACATCAAAGTCTGAGATAAAATTTTGCTAAAACTGCAAATATTGCTTCTGATTAATTAAATTTAATTTTTACTGAAAATATTTTTTTCAATAAACATTGATATGTAATTTCGAATTTATCAGATATTGCGTAAAAAAAAATAAAAAAACCAATATATGTATTTGTTAGTTTTAATTTTTATCTTTTTTTTTTTTTTTTTTCTTAGACAATCGTGCTCTATTTATTAGATACTATTTGAAGTCCAAAAATACAACAAAAGAAATATCTGTTTACTAATAGGCCGCAACCCAGCTGCCACAAATGGTGCCCAAGTAGGATTGTCGCACTGGTGTTTGTCAAACGAAAGCGACCATGATCTTTGGCCATGAGTACATCTTCCGAATATAACGCGGTACCCAGTTACCTCTTCATAATCCACTCCTTCCAAAAAAACTTTATCCCTGAGCTTCTCATAAAGACAAAGAAAAAGGAAAGGGGAAATCTTAAAACAGGGGAATGAACTACTAAACGAAACCCAACAAAAAAGACCAAAAAGAAAATTCTAAAAAAGTAAAACACACAAAAAAGAAAAGAAAAGAGAAAAAGTCATGAAAGAAATAGAAAACGAAGGTGCTAATACGTCTAAACACTAAACGATAAAAATTGTATAACACTACATAAGCATCTACTTATGAATGTATTATACGTACAAGATGAGAAAAGAAAAGAAAATTCTAGAATTTAATTAAAACCCGAAAGGCCAACAACTTTGCGTCACCATCTCGTCACGTGTCATTCCTGTTTACCACCTTGCATACCTTCTTCCCGATTAGGATAGGAACAACAGTGCCAATCTTTTGGAGGGGGTACGCCGACTTTCCCACTTTTTGCCAAAAATTCTAGTAAAAAAAGCTCAGCGAGAATATGGTAGCGGGGGTTCGTAAATTTACTCTTGGACTTGCGACAAAAAACCTTTAAAGATAGTATTAAAAAACTCATTTCCTTTTAGTTCACCGCCTAGCCAACCAAGGTATCTTCGTCGACAGAAGGGAGTTGCTTCTACCAGAATTTCTTGTACCAAGGGCGCCCACTGCCAGTTATCTTGTACAACCGACGCTTCTGGCTTGCTTGCCGAATATACAAAGGAGTCCCACTTAATAGTGTTAACCTTTATATGAACCGATGTATGAAGTTGCTTCGTCTGTCACTAAAAGAAATTTTTTGTTTTATTTTGGCACAGAAATTTTGGCGCAAGTGATCGTCGGGAAGAGTGATTATATTGTTTTAATTTTTATCAAACTATTGTTAGCTATTATTTTTAAATATGAAATTTACTTGTCGGCCAGTACAACCTTTCATTCTATATTAATTTTACATTAGTTGGTATTTTATATTTCTTGGAAGCTTTTACTTTAAATTTTAATGAATAATCTTTTACTTGGTCAACTAAGTCAACACAGTCTTCATCGCAATAATTACATTTTTGGCGACTATTGTTCAATCATGTTTACAGGTCCTGTAACTTTTGTAATTTTCTTTTGACAAGAATCTTCCACAAACATATTTTTATTTTTTTGAATCATAATATTATACATTTGAATCATAATTACATTATAATACATTAAACTATTTTTAAATCAAATATATATAATTTTTAAAATCGTGTTTTAAAACATTTGCCATCCCTACATCAACTCCCGATTGTATAGGAATGTTGTCAATTGTATTATACAAGTCATGATCTCTGAATCACAATTTCTTTTCACAATTAATTTTACCCAAATATACAATTTATATAATATGTAAGTAAGTAGTGTAAGTTTAAAGATCATTACACTGGATTTGCTTCAAAATCAAGTAAATATGATCTAAAGCTTAATAATATTATTTTAAATTTATAGAAGTAAAGGATTTATTTAATCATTGTAAATAATGAATCTTATTAACCAAAGTTGAATATTTTAAAAATATCTAAATTCAAATGCAATATTTAAATCTATTTACATTTAAGTTCGATTTTTAAATATAAAACATAATTTGAATTCAATATCTAGTTTGGAATATATAATTTACTATTTCTTTTTAAGCATGACAGAACTTCTTTTTAATTGGCTATCATGTCAGATGATCTTTATCAAATATGATTGGTTGATTAAATATTGATAAATTAGTAGTTTGATGCTTTTTGATATATTGAAATATGAAAATTTTTTGGTATTCAATCTATGTTATTAAAAAGCATATTTAATAGCTCTTATCGTTATGGTTAAAAATTATGATATGTAATATGACATAGTGATTATTAAAAAACATTAATACAGCAATTATTTAATGTGATAATATTTATTAATATTAATAATGTATTTTACTCTTTTTCAATATGAATGCAATTTTTCCAACATGAATACAAATATTATCTATTCTATAGATTCTATTGTTACAGTTAGGGTGCAGGACGGGCCGGGCTTAGCCCGGAAACTTGTAGGCTGGGCCAGGCATTGGTTCAATTTGGGCCTTAATTTTTGAGCCTGTTATTATTCGGGCTATATACAGATCGGCCTGTTAAATATCGGCTGGGTTCAAGCTTTATAAAAAAGCCCAATTAGGCCCGATAATACCCGGTAAACTTATAGTCAAAATCATAACCTAACTTTATAGTATTATAAGAGCATATATCAATAAGTAGCTGCGCAATGCAGTTGCGCGAAACCAGAACGGGGAAGTAGAAACTAGATTAATTATTGATCCAAGATTTATAACTAAGTGCAATGTATATCCGTTTAGTGTTAATTTATACTATTAAAGAGTTTCAAAATTAAAGATTGTAAATCTTAATTAAGATTCAAATACACTATTTATATGATTTCTTATTATAAATTGTAATCGATACTGCTTTTTTATTATAATATGTCTAAAATATCACATCAACTAAGAGACTTATGAATGAATACTCAACATGCACAAATAAGGCTATTACTAGAGTTCTGGATAAAGCCCTAACCCTAACATCCTAAACCCCTAAACCCCCAACACCTAAACCCCTAAACCCCTAAACCCCTAAATTGACGAATTATTAAAGTAATAAAGTATAGAACTGGATCGATATTTTACTATACGTGAAAGAATAATTAAATTGAATGATTTTTTTCAAGTAAGTTATATAAAAAAAATCCAAGCGAAAGTTATATAAAAATAATTTAAGCAAAGTTCAGTAAGGGTGGTGACATATTTTAGGGGGGTCTCTGAAATCTTACGTTAAATATAGAAGTTCATAATAGCCAATCAAATTTCTCTTATGTAGGGGGGAGGGGGGTAGGAGGTATAGTAAAATTATATTACGTAATATATGTCACCACCCTAAGTAATATAAAAAATAATTTAAGCAAAGGTTTAGTAAGTTGTATAAAAAGATATTTTAAGTGAATATTTAATAAGTAATTTGATTTGAGCAAAGGTTTAGTAAATAAATTGAGCAAAGGTTTAATAAATAATTTGAGCGAAGGTTTAGTAAGTTATATAAACAAATACCTTAAGTAAAGGTTCAGTAAGTAATTTGAGTGAAGTTTAGTAAGTAATTTGAGCAAAGGTTCAATAAATAATTTGGACGAAGATTGTTCAAATTATTTATTGAACCTTTGCTCAAATTACTTACTAAATTTCACTCAAATTACTTACTGAACCTTTATTTAAAGTATTTTTTTATATAACTTACTAAACCTTCGCTCAAATTATTTACTAAACCTCTCTCAAGTTACTTATTAAATCTTTGCTCAATTTATTTACTAAACCTTTGCTCAAATCAAATTACTTATTAAATATTCACTTAAAATATCTTTTTATACAACTTACTAAACCTTCGCTTAAATTATTTATTGAACTTTTGCTTAAATTATTTTTATATAACTTTTGCTTGGATTTTTTTTATATAACTTACTTGAAAAATATCGTTAGATTTAAATATACTTTCACGTATAGTAAAATATCGATCCAGTTCTATACTTGTATTACTTCAAATAGTTCATCAATTTCTTTATCCAGAATTCTAATAATAGCCTTATTTGTGCAAGTTGAGTATTCGTTCATAAGTCTCTTAGTCGATATGAAATTTTAGACATATTATGATAAAATTAATGTGACGGCTGATGCTGATTTTGGCTGATGCTGAATATCACATGACATTTTGGTCCGGAAATTGCAGATCGGAAAATTTCAAAACAAACATCATTTGTTAAAAATCAAAGTTTTGCATAAGAAACTGCATTTCGTGCACTAACAAAAATTTTTCACAAACAAGTTTACTATATAACCTTCTAACCTTCTAAATTCTAGACACTAACCCTAACATAAACAAAAACTTAAAGAATTTATTCATTGGTCACGTGGTTTTTGATGATAATACTGAGGTAGTCATTGAACTTATTTTCGTTTAAGTTAGGGTTAGGGTTAGTTTAAATGTTAGTAGGTGTATTAGCAAAATTGTTCAAGAAAAGCTTTTTGTTAGAACACTAATAGTTGTTTCTTATGCAGATTTTTGAGTTATAACCGATTTATGGCAGCACAAATGTTTGTTTTGAAATTTTCCGATCTGCAATTTCCGGACCAAAATGTCACATGATATTCAACATCAGCCAAAATCAGCATCAGCTATCACAATTTATAATAAGGAAGATCATATTAAGATTTACAATCTTTAATTTCAAAACCCTTTAATAGTATAAATTAATACTAAACGCATATAAATTGCACTTAGTTATAAATCTTGGATCAATAATTAATCTAATTTCTACTTTCTCGTTCCTGGTTTCACACAACTGCATTGCGCAGCTACTTATTCTAGGAATTATGTAAGTAAAAAATTTTAGTAATGCATATAAATCTGCAGGCCGGGCTGGGTTGGGTATAGTTTTAAATAGGGCCCGACCTGGTTTATTTCACAGGCTTTTATTTTCACGGGCCGGGCTCGGGCTTACAAATAATTTTCGGGCTGAGTTTCAGGTCAAAGCAGGCCTGGCCCGGCCAGCCCATCCCGCACCCTAGTTACAGTTAATATAACCTGCACCTATTTTTTACATTATATAGTACGTATTTTCATACATTCATATCCACAAATTATAATTAACAAAACCAATGCTTCTGATTGTATGCAACTCTTAGAGAACTAACAGAAATCAGGTGATTTTTTGGTGAGTGGGTGGGTTAGCCAATGTATCAGGTGTAATTCTGACCGGAATTATCAAATTCTGGCCAAAATTATAAAAAATTTTTTAATAAATTTATATATAAATTTAATATTAATTAACTTTTGATCTATTGGACCAATTTAGATGATTTAACTACCAAAATGATCCTCTCAAAGAGAGAATTCTAACAAATCTAAAATCATTAAATTCTAATTACTAGATCATAATATCAATATAGATTTGTATTACTATAAATATTATAATATTTTAATATACTATAAATCTAGATTGATCTTATGATCTAATAATTGGGTTTTAATAGTTTTGGACTTGTTAGAATCCTCTCTTTGAGAGAATAATTTTGGTAGTTAAATCATTTAAAATGGTTTGATAGATTAAAAGTTACATAATATTGAAGTTTTTTATTAATTAAAATATAAATTTTTTGCGCAATTTGATTGGCTAATAAGGTGTCAGGTGTGGGTAGGTGGGGGTAGCCCTTAAGAGATAGAAATCACTGAATTTATGACAGCTCCCTTATAACTATTATGAACAATCTAAACATTTATAAATAAGAGTTTTATAATATAGATAATAAAAAAAAATTTAAAAATGCAAATATTGTATTAGCTGTTTAATATCATATAATTGTATATTCACCCATAGTATACATTTATACATTCACACTCGTGTCTTATAAAAGTCATACAGACTGTTGGATGCATTAGATTAGTTTTGACAAAACGCTACGTTACGGCCACAGAACATCTAAGCAAAGTTTCATAGAAATTGGACGATTTTTTAATGAGCTGTCATATTATATACCCCTATTCCTTAAGTTTTTATATGTAAAATCTTGTATAACCATAATGCATAAATCGAATTTCTGGCATGCATTCTTTTTAAAGTTATTCTTCCTCTTTATATTATAGTTTTAGATTTACTAAAGCAATTATCCTATCAACTCGCATATTATCTTAAAATTTCCTTAACTTTTGTAATAAAAAAATTAGAATTTTGCCATATTTAATATTTAGACAATTTCTATTTGGACACTAGATTTATAAACACTTGGTTATACAAACAAATATAAACACAAATCAAAATATTGAATTAAATGCGCTTTGTAGATTATATATAGATTATTTTTTGTACAGCAAAAATAAAGCAAAAAAAACAAAAAATTAATAATATCTTAAAATTTTGTTTATAAAATCATTTTTGGGCTCTAATAAAAAAATTTTTTATAAAATTTGGTATAAAATATGCTTCTATCCTATCCCAGGCCTTAATCCGAACCCTAATATTAGTAAAAATTTTATTTATTTCTTTGTTTATTTGATTAATTTACATGTTACACAAACTTGTGTTTAAACACCTAGTGTAAAATTAGGTTTTTTTAATATTTAATTTAATAAACTTTAAAGCATAATATAATAAAATAAAGCTTTTTAGAAACAAATGATAAACACTTGAAAACATTTTGCTTTTTATTATTTTGCAAAAATTAGCAAGTTTAAAGATAAAACAGAGTTATATAAAATGAACACATCTATGTTTAAAAGGTATTCAGAAAAGATTTCTGTATTTATTACTAATTACATTTAGTATTGGTAAATAAATTTATGCTCTAGATGTACATATATATTAATTCATTTATTTTGAAATTTTCTATTATAATACTGTACATTATAATAGCTCTATGCATTGACAAAGTTATGCTAGAGTTATTATTACAGGGATCACCCCCTTGTGGCTTATGTGAATTAAGGCTTTTATGGAAAACAATAGAAATATATATGATTGTATGCATTGTAGAAATGCATGTGAATTCATTGAAAACTTACATATAATTGAGGTAAGGAAAATATAAGTGATGTATACAGGTGTAATTGGAAAATCTAGTGCTTTTTTACTTCATTTGTTTGTTTTCTTGTTCTCTTTACCACCCAATTATGATCTGGTTTCTTTGTAACTTATCATATTTGTGCAAAAAAAAGAAAAAAGAAGAGAGTTATTGTTTATAATAAAGATTATTTCAGATACAAGCCTTTCAAAAAATGATTTGGAAACAATCTGTCAGGGCCTTGGCATTCCTGTAAAAGGAACAAAGGATGACTTAATACAAAAAATAAGAGTTTTTTTAAATAAAGGAAACAGCAAAATACCTAAACAATCAAAAAATAGCATGTCAAAAATGTGTGCTAGGTTTGTGGTACAGATCAATTTTCAGTCACATATCACGTGATAATTAGTACTCTAATTAACCAATCCGTATATACTGTATTAATAAATTGAATATACATAATGTCATGTATGAAGTATCTCTTAAATACTTTTTATATATGATATACGAAGGATGTGTATGTACTATACATAAGTTATTCAATAGCTATCTCTTAAGGGTAGGGTTTACAAATTTCTAATTTTATATAAAATTGATTGTAGATCAACTTTGTATAACCACTTTATATGATATCATATGATTTACATGTAAACATCATATGATCTGACCAATCAATTCTTTGTACAACCTACAAAAATCATATAACATCCTACAAAAATTTAATTATATGTAAAGTTGATTTTTTTTAAAACAATGGATATTGCGCAACTTCATTATTATAAACAAACTAATTAAAACTACCTATGATATAAATTTTATACAAATTGGTCAAGATCTTAAAAAAATTTATCAGAAGCATTTTTTTATTTACTATATAAAATTCTAATATACCATGTAGATTATATGAAAAATGATCTATGTTCATCCTACCCTTAAATTAGTGCTATTTATTGCATTAAAAAATTTTTTTTTGCTTGCAATTCCACTTTTTTTTTATAAAAAAACTTTAATAGGATTGATTAATTATGTAATAATGATTTTATTTATTTTTTTTTTAAAGTCCGATTTCATTTTTTTATATATAATTGTAATCATTTGTTTTTTTTATTTTAATTTCTTTTATTCAATAAATAATATGGATAATTTGAAGTATAAGGAATGCAAAGATTACTTTAATATTGTTAACATTCTCAGAATCAATCAAAACTTGAAAACAATAAAAGTATCATAATTCTTAAAAGTAAAAATGATAATGGCTTGGACGATATAAATATTTTTAAAGTTAAAACTAGCTTGCAAAATGAAAATATTATTAATAGAGACCTTGAATCAAGTACTTATGAACTGAATACTGCTATAAATAATAGTCTAAATAATGAGGATTCAAAAATAATTTGAACAGTAACCTGGTTAAAATGAATAGTGTCCTAAAAAATAATGACCTGAATAATGAACCAAATAACAACTTGAATAACGAATGCTTAAAAATCGATCTGAAGGATAACATGAATAGCATCCTAAATGATGATATAAGTAGTGATCTGAAATACCATTAGCAAAAAAAAAATGCATATTTCCATAAGTTTTTATGCAAGAGTAAATTTATGAAAAACTTATGATTAGTTCGGAGTATTACATAGAGGTAATAATTACGAAAGTTTACGCTATAGTAACATTGGAGTATTACAAAGGTATAATAATTACAAACTTTTATGGCATAATAAATTCGAAATATAGCAAAAATATTATAAACAACGAATATTGAAAACTTGCGAAAACTGGTAAAAACTAGTGTAAATCAATGATATATTATGATATTATGATCAATGAATAATTATAGTCTGGTGCAGAAAGATTTGTATCTCAAGCACTAAAATTAATTTTGTCCATATAGAAAAGTTCTTCAATTTTAACAATTTATTTATAATTTTTTATGCCAAATAAAGTAGGTTCTGGGCTATCTTTTGATATATTTTTTGTTGTTATTTTATAAATAATTTGTTGAGCAATAAATTTTTGAAAAAATTCCATTAAATTAAAAAAAAATAGATTTTAAAAAATTTCAGATTTTAGGCATTTTCGCAAGCTATATGCAGTATAACGTTGTACTATACATGTGCATAGCCCTGCATATGCTGAATATATGGTTAAAATTTTAGTTTAATTGAATCAGTAGTTGTTAAGAAATAAATTTTTAAAGTTTAATGATTAATTTACTATACAGTACAAAAGTTGTACAAAATTACATACAACTTTTGTACTNCTTTTTGCAAATTTTTTAAACATTTACAGATTTTTGCATGTTCTTGCATTTTTTCACATATTTTCACAAGATCTCACAATTTAATATAAAATTTTATATTTTTTTATTTATTATTATTATATATTATATTTTAATTTAATATATATTTTAATCAATATTATATATTTTATTATATTATTATACATTTTTTATGAAAAAATGAAAAAAATGACAAAAAATAAAAACAAAAAAACCTAAAATCGAAAAAATAATGCAAAAAAACAACCCCAAAAAAATAGTATTATTTTGAACCCTTTCATACTTTGTCATATAATGCTAGCTCTAAACACTTATTTTTCTTACCCTGCAATAAGCTATTATTTTTATTTCTTTGTTATAACTATAATATTTGCTTATATTTACTAATATTTGCTCATATTCGCTACTTCCTAAAATAAAAAAAAATAAAAAAAAATAAAACCAAAAAAACGAAAATAAAAAAATAGTAATATTTTAAACTACTTTCACATTTTGTTGCATAATACTAGCTCTATACACTTAATTTTCTTACCCTGTAGTTAGCTATTATTTCTCTTCTTCTTTGTTTAACTATTTTATTTGCTTATATTCATTCATATTTACAACTTCTTAAAAAGTGCTAGTAAAAAAAACAAACAAAAACAAAATGAAAATAATAATAAAAAAACAAAACCAAAAAAATTATACTATTATATTTGCTTATATTCACTCATATTCACTTATATTCGATTATATTTGCACATATTCGTGACTTCTTGCAAAGTGTTTGAAAGAAGTAAGAGATAAAGAAAATAAAATAAAATTAAAAAAAATAAGTAAAAAAAGAAAACAAACAAAAACAAAAATGTAAGCAAACTAAGTAAAAAAATAAACGAAGCTTCAAATCTCTATTTCCTTGAAGTAAGAGTTCATAATCTTGCATTCAGAAATCATCGAAAGTTTTCACAAAGTGCTAAAATAAAATAAATTAATAAAAATAAACCAAAAAAAACAAAAACAAAAAATATGAAATGAAAAATAAATGAAATAAAACCTTGCAACAACTTGCAAAAACTTGCATTTTTGAAATTTAGAAATTGCTGGAGTGTGTTCTTGCAAAGTGTTGAAGGCTGAGTTGGCTTGTGCAAAGTGCTAAAAAGTTGTTAGATTTCTTGCAAAGTGCCAGTAGTAAAGTATAGAAATAAAATAAAAAAATTTAAAATTAAAAAATAAAAAAAACAAACCGAAACTAACAAAAATAAACAAAACCAAAAAAAAACAAAAGAAAAACAAAGAAACAATGTAAAATTGATAGAAGATCTAAATTATAAACAAAAAAAATAAACAAAGATCTAATCTGATCTTGTAGTACAATTATCAAAAATCATCAAAACATTTCGAAAATATTAGTCAAACGCGTTTTTGATATGATTCAGGTTACAGATTATTTTAAAATATTTGAAAGTATTCAAAATATTAAAAAAAAAAGAAAGAGAAAAAAAAGAGAGAGAAAAAAAAAAGAAAAAGAAAGGAAGGAGAGTAAAAGGAAGAGAGGGTAAAAGAGAGAGAGGGTAAAAGGGAGAGAGGGTAAAAGGGAAAGAGGGTAAAAGGGAGAGAGGGTAAAAATCATTCAAAAATAGCTTTTTTTTTTAAGTTTTTCGCACATTTTATAGAATATATTTTTATGATCTACATCGGGAAAATAAAATATTAATAATTTGCAGTAATGTAAAATTATCTAATAAGTGCAGAATTTTGTTTAAAAAATTGCAAAGATTTTCAAAATTTAGATTTTTGTAGTACTTCATAGATTTTTTGCCAAAAATCTGTGAAAATATTTAAAAAATATAATATTCGCAGAATATAATAGAATCGGGAAATAATAATCTGTAATAATCTTCAAATTATCAAATAAGTAGAGAATCTTGTTTAAAAAATTGCAAAGATCTTTAAAATCTAGATTTTTGTAGTTTTTTTGCAGTTTTTGCAGATTTTTTATCAAAAATCTGTGCAAGTATTTAAAAAGTAAAATCTTCGAAGATTATCTTTTAATGCGTCAGATAGGTGCAGGCAAATTTGCCTGCAAAAAGTTATGTATATATAGTTTTAAAAAAAAAATTATATAACTTTATGTAATATTTAAAAAAATTTTTATATATGCTCGATCCTTTAAAATATTACTAAATTTTTACTTTAAGTATTAATCTATATAAAAAAAATTATATTTATTCAATATTTATATTAAAAATACATATCTGATATGTTGTATGTATATATATACATACGTGTAATATGTATATATCAGATGTATACAAATACAATACGTTTGTATTACTGATATATATTGTTATTATTTGTCAATATATGTATAGTATTTCGAAACATAAAGGATGAGATATATTGCAACAAAGTGCAACATTGCATTTTTGCACCTAATTTGACTTTGCAGCAGATTTTTTTCATTTATAAATGTACGTATAGCTTTTTTTAAAATTGATTACCGCAGTTAATAAATAAATAATCCCAGAATCGCTTTTAAAAAACTTAAAACGAACAGCACTTTTGTAAAACAATAGCGTGAGAATAAAGTTTAAAAAAAAAGGTACTAAACTTTATTTAAATAATTCATGATTATTTTTTAGGTTCGATCGATGTAATGTGTGGTGCAGTAATACGCGATAAGTATAAATTCGAGTTAGTATTAATCATCAGTAACGTGATTTATACAATTGGCATTTTACTACAATATTATTGAAGTCTAACCAAATTAAATAAGATATCTTTTAGGGAACCTCTCTTACCTCACTTTTTATCAATTACATTAAAATTAGATTTTGCTGCCTGTATAACATATTAAGAGATAATAGATACTGCTTATTATAATCTGCGATAACTTCAAAATTATTAAATAATTGCAAAATTTTTTTTTTTAAAAATTCAAATAACAATTAGAAAAATAATGGATCACTAGTACATATATGCAATAGTGGGAATAAAAAGTAAATTTCTGGTTATTCCTATAGTAGGAAATAACTGAATTTACTTTTTCTCACTATATTGCATATATGCGCATGTTCAAAGTAAAAAAAGCACTTTTTTTATTCCTTTTTTTTAATTTTATGTTTTTTTTTATAGTATTACAAAATCAAATTTTTTTTCAATTATTTATTTTTTTTATTTTTTCTCTTTTTTTTTTTATGATTTTTTTTTGTATTTTTTCGATTTATTTTATTTTTTATTTTTATTTTTAAATTTTTTTTTATTTTAATTTTTTTTTATTTTAATTTTTTTTATTTTAATTTTTTGGGAAAATATATATGTAGCCACAGTACATATAGCTAGTTACACAATCTGCAAATTGAATAATCACGTGATTATGTATTAATAATCAATTAATAAGTTTTTTTTATTAAACGAACATTAAATTATCATCACTTAGGCGAATACTAACTACTTTAACTACACTAAAACGATACCAAACAACATCTAGAGAACTAAACCACACCAGTAGTACGATGAAGTAAAAGGCAAAGACCATACAACTCGAATGAACATAGGACCAATGCCCAGGAAGAAGCAAAGAATGTAAGAAAAAATAATATACTAAAAAAATAATCGATACTTTACAAAATACCAGAACAAAGAAATTATATGCCTCAAAGAAGTTCAAAAAATTTAACTACACTAAAACAAGACCAAAGAGCTTGAGAGAACTAACCCACACTAGTGGTATGACGAAGTGAAAGGCAGAGACCACACAACCTGAACAAACATAGGACCAATGCCCAGGAAGAAGCAAAAAACACTCTTAACAAACTAGAAAAAAATGTGTTAAAACAGTTCACAAACCAGAAGACAATAACAACAAATAAATAAAATAATATGCCCTGAAAAGCCAAAACCCGCACTAACCCAACTAACAAACTACTCTAAAACTAAATACCCTAATCCTAACAACTAACTAAAAAAATCCACTCATCCTAATCCCTAACTAAATAATACACCCTAATCCTAAACCTAATACCAACCAACTTCAAAAGCACCTAATGAATATGTTTTGTGGCCACACAAACAAAGTTGAAATGATGCTAATGCAATATAACGAAGTTATATTGTAGCAAACATACACAATAAAATTCATATCTAAGTGATGACACTATAAATGCAGCACGTTGACGAAATTACACCAACAAAACGGAAACGAAATTCACACCAACACTATTGAAAGTATGGTGCATGAGACAGCAAAGTTAGTAGCACAAAGCATGCAGTAAAGCAAACACCAGACAAGCAACAAAAGTCACAGAAATACCAAAATGGTAGTACTACAACTAGTGATGCCACCGAAATTGGTTTTTAAAAAAGGCCTATTTCGTCTTCATTAGAGAAAATTAAACTTTTTATAAAGAAGAGCAAATAAAATTTATATAGATATGTTCTTTATAATTTCGTCTATTCAAAAAAAGTATCAAATAATTTCGTTTTTCAAGTAAAATAGGTCAAAAACAATTTCATCTTCAAATTTTAATTTCAGGTTTTAGAACCTGAAATGCTTTCGTCCTCATGTATAACTACAACGATGATACAAAGAGGACAACAACACCACCAAAATGATGACACCGGAGTGACGACACCAAAGCGACAACACCAGAAGCAACAACAACACCAAAGTAATGACACAAGGCGACACCTGCAATGACAATACAAAACACAACAAGAAATTAGTTAGATATGTATAACTGAAAAACAGAAAAAAAAGGAAAAAGTGATTATTGATAATGATCTTCAATATCAAAAAATACTTATATATCAATTTGTGTAACTGGCTACGTATAGCCGGTGGCTACATATATATTTTTTCTTTAATTATTAATTATATTCATCTTTTTTTTAGATTTTTAATTTTTTTGTAGTTGGTTTTTTACTTTATTTATTTTATTAATTTTTAATTCTTTTTGTATTTTTAGTTATTTATTTTTTTTATTTATTCTTTTTTTTTGTATCATATTAGTTTTTTTTACAATTTTTTTTATTTATTTATATAATTTAATATTATATTATATTTATTATTTTATTTTTACTCGGTGATGATGATTAACCCAGATATTAAACACATAAGTTCTTTTTTTTTTGTTTCTTTTTATTATTTTTTTTACTTACTAACATCTATATTTGATCTTTTTTTAGTTGTTGTTAGTTTCATCCATTTGCCATTCCTGGAGACACCAGTTATTTCCATTCTTGGAATTTTGTCGTTGTTACTAGTATCAGTTTTTGGAGTTGATATTTCAAAGTTTCGCTATTACAGGTATCGCTATTTAATGCTATAGTTAGTGTTTTCACTTGTCTATAGCATGGTTAACTTACTTTTTTTGAATATAATCGTCATTTTTGGTGCCTTTATTACTGGTGTTTTTTCGTTGCAAGTAGTTTTCCTAGAGTTTTCTTCGTCTGGTTTGAAGTCTTTTGCTATCGATACATTACTTGGAGCTTTTTTGTCAGTGGTGTCATCCATTTCAATAGTCTTTTGCTGGAATCACTTTCATCGCTAGTGCATTACCTGGGCATTGAGTTTTTCAATTGTACAGCAAAGTATCAATTTTTATTTTATTATTTTTTTTGTTTAAGCATTGTATTCATGTGGTGATAATTTTTTTTAGGTTGAGTAGGTGACCATTGCACCCATTGAATTACTAGATACCTTCATCGTTGGTGCTGAGTTCATAATACTGTGTTTGGCATTTTTTTTACCATTTTGTTCGTCATGCTGTATGTTAGATTTTTGTGTTGGTTCTAGTATTTTGCACGGTGTCCTTATGGTGCTTATACGGTATTTTTACGATGTTTGTACAGCGTTTGTACGGTGTCTTTATAGTGTCTTTGTAGAGTAGTGTCTTTATAGCATTTATGTGGTGTTTGTATAGTGTCTTTATAGTGTTTTGTAGTGTCTCTAAGGCGTTTTTGTGGTGTTTTTTGTAATATTTTTTTTAGTTTTTTTTTAATAAAAATATAATATTTTTTAGTTTTTTTTTAATAAAAATATAATATTTTTTAGTTTTTTTTTAATAAAAATATAATATTTTTTAGTTTTTTTTTAAATAAAAATGTAATATTTTTTTTTAATAAAAATGTAATGTTTACTTAGATTTTTTTAATAAAAATATATTATTTTTAGTTTATTTTAATAAAAATATTTTATTTTTATTATTTTTGTAAAATTTATATTATGTATTTGTAATAAATTATATTATTATTAAAAATATATAAATATTTGATGTATTCTTTATTTTTTACAATCTGTGCAGATTATTGAATTGAAGATCTGCGCAGAACTGCGCAGAAAATTAAATCTGTGCAAAAAATTAAAAAAATTTTTTCAATGACCACCGGCAGGGTTGCAAAACTGCATTAATTTTTAATAATTGTTTTTTTTTAGAAATTTGCACAGAGCTGTACTAAAAAAACTTTTCCAATGTATGGTAGCTTACAGATCAAATGGGCTTAAGAAGTTTTGAACTTTGTTTTTTTTTTACGATCAAAACACTCAATTATCAAAATATTTCAAAAATATTAGTTAAACATTGATTCATTTCGAAATAATTCAAAAATTAGTGTAAAATGGTTTTTTTATTTTTTTATGCACTGTAAGAAAATTGTAAATTTATGTAAAAATTTTATGTAAGTTTACAATTTTCTTATATACTATAAAAAATTGTAAATTTACGTAAAACTTTTATATAAATTTATAATTTTCTTACACACTATGAAAATTGTAAACTACGAAAAATTTTTACATAAATTTACAATTTTCTTACACATCATAAGACTTACACAATTTTATACTAAATATTACGTAAGTTTACGATTTTTTATATACCTTAAAAACTTGTACAAGTTTACGCATATATATTTTTGCTAATGACAATATGAATGACTATACAGACAACAATCTGAACAACAAAATAAATGATGATATAAATAGCAATCTGAATGATAATATGAGCAGCAACCTGAATGATAATATGAGTAGCAATATTAATAACGGCCTGAACAACGATATAAGTGAAAACCTAAATAATGATAAGAATAGTGACCTAAACTATGAAGACTTTAATGATGGTCTGAAAAATTATCTAGAAAGTAATCTGGATAATGAAAAAAATAAAAATGAAATAATAGATCAAATGTTTGAGTGAAATTCCTTATCTGAACTGTTAAAACCTATACTTCCTAAAGATTACTTGTATTTAATTAAAAAGTTTAATATGTTGCTATCTTTTAAAACTGCTAAAAATTTTACAATCCTACAAATTGAATTAGATACTTTTGTGAATGTGAATACTAAAGAAAAAGTATCTGAATGGTTTATGGTATTTGAGTCATAGTCAAAAACTACAATATCCAAAACTAAAGGTTATAAAATTAAAGGGAAATGTGTTCTTTTTTGGGAATTGTGTTACTGTATTCATAGTAAGAAGGTAAAGGATAAACAAGGGTCATGCAAAGTAGACATTTGAATTCATCAAAAATGCGAAATACACTTTGCACTATACATTTTGATTAGAGAATTGGTATATTGAATTCAGTTACCCACTTGAAATAAACATTTTATTTATCCATATCATGTTATTAATTCAGCAGCATCACTAAGTTTTCATCATATAACAAATGAAGTGTATAAAAAATACTTGAAGCTGTTTAAAGATGGTTATTTACCTGCATCAGCATTGCATACTTATACCGATGAGCTTCATTTGAACACTAAAAATGACCAAAAGTTGTTTTAAGTAGATCGGGCTTACAACTCTGATTATGATTTTGTCAAAAGACTTTTTCAACTATATCGTAGTAGCACATTAGGTGTCTCTAATGGAAATTAATATTTGAACGGTTAGTAAACTAGTAGATAATTACAATAGTTTATGTAGAGTCAAAGTGGTTTTACAAAAGTATAATGAACGTAATGGAAAGAAGTTTATTCTTTGTATTGTAACCAGTTTAATGTTGCGGGTACATGAAAAAATCTTACAAGCAGGCGAATTGTGCTATGTCAATGCCTCCTTTTTATTTGAATCCTTAAAATACATCAATAATGTCTTTTATACTAGTTGTGCAGTTGGCACACTTCTGTTCGGTCTGTTTATTACTTCTAATAAAACAGAAATTATATTAAAAAGTGCTATGGATTTATTAAAAACAATTTTCTCTCCTTATGCATTCTTTGGACATGGTCTTCAAATTGGACCAAGTGTTTTTTTATTACTAATGATTCAAGTGCAGAATGTAATGCTCTAGAATTTGGCTGGCCAAAAGGAATACGATTTCTATATGTGTTTCATATGTTACAAGCCTTTTGGAGATGGTTATATAATGCGAAGCATTACACAAAAAATGAAAAAAGTTACTTTATGCGCTATCTGTTTCTGAAATAAATTTGCATTATTCTGAGATTAAGCAATATTTTTATGCACTATATCCTTTGTTACAAAGACATTTCAAGCATCTATAGGAGAGGTGCAATTTTTGGGCAATGTCCTTTTGTTTAGGGATACCCATGTGTAGAAACAATACTAATAACTATATAGAATGAGTTTTTTGTACATTAAAAGACATAATATTTGCAAGTACGCATGCTTATAATATAGTACAGGTGTTCCGATTTATATTCAAAAATATGGAAAGATTTTATAAATGACGACTGCTTAATTTTTCACATAACTATTCTGGATTTTTATGAATTGCAAAATAGTTTTTTTGCCCAGGTTAGGAACAGTTAATGCAGATTGTATACAAAGATTAATCATGTACAATAAATTTCTAGTACCTAGCACAAATCAGGATAGCAGTATTATTTATACTGTTAATAGCATATGGGCAGATTTTCACAATTCGAATATGTCACCTGAATTTGAATATGATATCTAAAAATAGAATAACCAATAAAAATTTTTGATAGTCAAAATAAAGTACGAATGTACGTATATGTACATATCTGATATCTGATATAACAATGACTAGTAAATGTCAACTTTGTCAAGAAAGCTTTCTACTCGAAAAGAACTTGTAATTCATGAAAGAACCAGGCATCAGAATAACAAAATTATACTCCAGCGTTATTTGCTTATTCAACCTCCTTTTGAGCAAATCATGATCTATCAGGATGCGTTTATAATTTTAATTAACAAGCGTCTTGGTTTTAATAGGCACTCAGTCGGTGCTAAACAAGTTTCTATTAACACTTTTCTGGAAAATATATTTGTTTACCTTTTTGAAAATGAGCTTTCTTTTCAATATAGTCCTGTGCAATAAAAATATTCTTGTTCATTTCAGGGTGAAGTCTGAGAACAAAGATTAAAGCATTTGATCAATTATGACCATTGGAACGTTCGACAAAATCTGAAATTAAAAACAAAAGGCTATGTTGTATTTATGGATAATGATAGTTCTTATGAAGTTACCTTCAGTTGGACACAATCGGAATTAAAAGAGAATGATTGTGTTTTTTAATGTGGAATTGCTACTTGTAAATTTGTAGCAGATTCTGGAGAATTTTCTGAACAGTAAGAATTAGGAGATTGGAATTTATTAATATAAGGTCATACAAATTTAATAATTGTTTTTTATAATCAAATTCTGGAGAAACAAAAAATTAATTTTGTATGGCCTAATACTTTAAACTATAACTTAATTTAGTTATTTATTTAGTTTTTTTTGTTTTATAAGACCCGCCGTAACTCAAACGAATCAAGAGAATTCACAAGCACTAAACTTACCACAAGTTCGTGATATGGATCCAAACAAGAATTCTTTAAAAAATATAAGATCTTCCCAAAATGGCTATAGATTTATCTTACCCCATGTCCCTTTTCAACAACTTAATAAGTAAATACTTAGGTAATTATATTTAAGTAGAATATTATTTTATTTTTTTTTAATTCTAATAAGATAATACTAAATTATGCAACTAGCAGTCGATATAATCATCAATTGAAATAGAAGTTAGCTATATAGAAGATTTTTTTTTGCACCAAATATCAAATAAAAATTACTTGAATATTGTGACTACCGTACAGCACTGACTACAGTACCCCGGGTATTTTTCAATCAACTACCAACTTTATTAAATAATACCCACTCGGGTACTATTTACAGGGGAGGATATACAAGTATGGGGGTATTTTGTAAGGGGAGTAACAAAATCAGGTGATTTTTTAGGGGGGGAGGGGGGTCAAAAAAGTTGAAAATATATATAAGAACTGACTATTTATATATTAAGAAAGAGGGAGGGGGTAGGCCTCTGATAAAAAATAATCAGGTGATTAATGACACTGCCCTAACGGGAATACTATAGCGGGGGTCCTTTATATAGTTATTATAAAATTATACAGGGCGGCACCGTGATGTAATTTATAGCATAGCCACAGTATATGATTTACCAATCGTAATTAAAATAATTAATATATTTGTATACTGTGACTACGTTATAAATTACATCATAAATGAATCATGGGAAAAAATATCGCAGTTTAAAAAGAAATCAATTTTTTTTTTACTTGTTAACCTTTTAAAGTTACAATGGTATGCGTTTGTGGAAATAAAAATTGTGGACACGCAAGAGTAACAAATAAAAGTAGAGGACAATGGAATGCACGTGAAAAACTTGCTATTGTTACATACCTTGAAAAGCACCCAAGTTAGAGTGTTCGAGCAACAGCTACCAAATTTAATATTGAACCGAAACAAGTAAGAGATTGGCGTAAAAAAAAAACAAGTTAATGAATATCGCACCTCATATCAAACGAATGAATAAGGGAAAACCACCTAAATATCCTGAGTTAGAGAAAGCAATTTTTAGTTGGTTACAAGAATTACGCAGTAAGCTAAAACCTGTGACTCATGCTATAGTACAAATTAAGGCCAAAACGTTATCTCAAAAATCACCCTATATTACTTATTATCCTGGTATTACGGAAAGTAAATTTAGCAATAAGTGGGTTGATGGCTTTATGACTCGTTACAAATTAAGTAATCAGCGTCAAACATCTGCAGCACAAAAACTCCCTGAAGATCTGCAATTGCAACAACAAGAGTTTTTAAGCTTTGTACTATATCATCGAATTCAACATAATTATCCTCTTTCCTTAATGGGTAACATGGACGAAACTCCGTTATCATTCGATCTTCCAAATAATACTACAATTGATAATTGTGGTGCAAATACAGTTTCAATTCAGGCCTGTAGGCATGAAAAATCGTGTTTTACTATTGTACTTGCTTGTTTAGCCAATGGAACCAAATTGCCTCCAGTTATTATCTTTAAATTAGTTAATGTTCTACGTCAAGTATTTCCTGCTGGAGTTTTTGTATGTAAAAATCCTAAAGGATGGATGAATGAAGATGAGATGTTATGGTGTATTGAAAATGTGTGGAATTTGTGATCAAGATCCGTAGACCCGCGTTCACTTTTAGTTTTAGATTTATTTGCTGGTCATATTACAGATATTGTTAAACGTCAGTTCTTTGAAAAAAATACAAATTTAGCTGTAATTCCATCAGGTTTAATCTCAAAAGTTCAACCATTGGATGTTGCTATTAACAAATCATTTAAAGCAAGGGTAAGAGTAAATTTCGCTTTATAGATCGGGTTAGGGTAAATTCTGCGGTTTATGTTTTTTATTATATTATTATATAAAAGCGGATTTACTCTTATTTGATTATCAACTATTTACAAACTCAGGTTTCACCCTGCTGTATAATAATTGTTCAAAGAATAATAATTATAAGGCAGGAGCAAAAATAAGAAAAATGACATGAGATACGTACAAATTATTATATAAATAAAAATATATTACTAATAAATTTATTTATTTATTTAATATACTGTAGGTGCGAAGTTACTATAATGATTGGATGGCCAGTGAAATTCATACCTTTACTAAAAAAGGTTGTATTCAACATCCCGCATACAATTTAGTTGCTCAATGGGTATTAGATGCATGGAACAATTTAGATCCTGCTCTTATTCGTAAATCTTTTAAGTGCTACGGTATTTCTAATTCACGAGATGGAAAAGAAGACCATCTAATTTTTGACTATGATCAACTTGGACCACAAACGAATTCACGTAATTATATATATAATCAAGATGAAATTGGTGAAGGTTCTAGCACTAATACGGCAGGAGGTTCTAGCACTAATACGGCAGGAAGTTCTAGCACTAATACGGCAGGAGGTTCTAGCACTAATGCGGAAGAAGGTTTTAGCGATAATACGAATGAAAGTGAACGTTTAAATACTAATACAGTTAAGATTTAACATTAAAATTAATAAGTTTATTCAGTATTTTAAATAATTCTGTAAATTTAAATTTAGTGAAAGAAATTAATTTGATTAGCGATGATGAGTGTCAAATTAATGAAAATGAATTTGGGCATAGTAGTGAAAGTGAAAATAATTATGTTAATGATGATGAATATAATAATAGTAACGACGATGATAATTATGCTAGTGAAAATGGTAGTCTTGATATTAGCAATGATGAGGATGGTTATTACAATGTAGAAGAAGCTGACTATGTCAACGAATGGAATTAAGTACCGTAAGTACCAGTAATAAATTTAATTTTATTAATTTTATTAATATCGGTATGCGTTATATTAATTTATTAAATTTTTTTTTTTTAATCTAGTTTTATACGCAAAAGAATAGTTAAATTTTAGCTATGACTTTAATGCATATAATCACTAGTACGGTAATTTGAATGCAATTTAATAAAGCGTACAAGTTCAAATTGCAAAGCCTTTAAGCTTTGCTCATGCTTTGCTAACTAAGTTTATTATCATGTTTTTATTTTTACGTATTACAATACTAAAATTTTTTTAGTTATATAAATAAATTGCACTGTTAAGCAATTACAGAAATTTTAATTCTTAATACCGGTAAATTAATATTGTATAAAATATAAATTATGAATTATACCCGGGTCTTTTTTACAGGGGGTATTGTAATAAGTGAAATTTATATACCTGGGTATTATTCCATAATCGTACATGCAACTCCGTGAATTGTACCCGGGTCTTTTCTATTGAGAGTATTATAGTGGGGATACTATAGTCAGTGCCGTATGGTAAATATTTTTTATTCAAAGTTTGATATATAATAATTTTTAAAAAGATGAATTCATTTATTCTTAAATTTAGATTTATTTAAATAGAATTCGTATCGATTCAAATATTTTGATGAAATATATAACAATCCAGTGCTATCTAATTTTATTTGTATTGGATAAATGTTCTTGTTAATAATTACACATTATTAATCAATTATAAATTGCTTTATTACCTTTCGTGATTCTATAGAATCTAAAATACTGTATTTGGATAGCGATCAACTTTCCTTTCTATTAAAAAAAAAACTTTACCAAATTGATTCTGTATTTGGATTAATCATAATATTTAAAAAATAATTATTAGATCCGAGTTAATAGGTTAAAAAAAATTTGTAAATTTTAATAATTTTTTTATGCTATTGAATATTAACCGATTTTTTACTTTATCGATCATTACTAATTATAATCGATAATCGTTATGGCCCTTTCAGAACCAAAAAAATGTAATATTAATAAAAAAATAGTATAAAATAAATATGTTAACTTACGGACTAGAATATTTTTGTAAAAATAAAGATTTTAAATTTATTAAGCTATAAGTTCATATAAAATATAATAAAGTCAATGTTTACTCACTAAAAGTAAATATATAAAATTGGCCAAAATTTATAAAATGTGAATATATGAGCAAATACCAAAAATTACAATAGTCACGGGCAAGAAAAATGATTTTATAGAGACTACTTATATTGTCAATCTAAATGCTCTATTCTTTACTTATTATATAGTTAATAATAAAAATCTGATTACCTCTCAAAACCAATATAAACCCGTCCATCATGCTTACCGGTTTTGAGAGGGCCAACTTTATTACTAAAAAATTTTCCGAGATATGTACCAATAAGCTAATTTATTTAATATATTGTATTAACACATACCATCTAACTAAACTATTAAAAATTCTTCTGACTTTTGAACGTTATCTAATC
The DNA here is from genome assembly GCA_003550325.1 of Gigaspora rosea. Lineage (NCBI taxonomy): Eukaryota > Fungi > Glomeromycota > Glomeromycetes > Diversisporales > Gigasporaceae > Gigaspora > Gigaspora rosea. Next base: position 153,855 of record QKWP01000443.1, read on the forward strand.
TATTATGTCATTGTAGTCTTTGATACAATCGTCAACATTCTTATTTCTACTTGTCCATCCTAGTGCTGTTTTTTTTTTAATTTAAAAATTTTCTTTATCGTCTTTATTGTTAATATTAATATTCCAGATAGTGATTTTTGTGGGAGTATTATTCATTAAATAAAAAAGATGTCTATTTTCAAAAGACATTATATCATAAACGACCGAGTTTTTTTGGCTTCCTCCTCCTATGGTCATTCCTTCAAAAAATAATCGAACCTATTGGTAATAATAAATTTATTAAAAAAAATAAATATTGCAAATATAATTTATCTAAAGTTTTATTACCTGCTCATGATTTTTTTCTATGCCCGAGGTAGAAAAAATTTTTAAAGAAAGACCTTCCGTTTTTAATTGTTGCATAAAATAAAGATATATACTTTGCAAATATATGCATATGCATATACGGGGTAACATCTGACTTCTGATAATGCCCACATTTTTGTAAAGAATTTATAGAACCTTGAGATATGCGACAAAAGGTTCAAATCCAGTTTTTTGCATCAATTTTATATTGATTGATTTTCTGATCAGTAAGTCCTGATTGTCGTAAAACCTTATATAATCGGTAAAATTCACATACAATTGCTCAATATCTTTTCCTCATTTACCAGAAATAAATTGCTATACAGGAAATCTTTTTAACATTTCTTTTTATTGGGACCTATCAACACATCCAGTTCCATTTACTATTCGTAGATTTAAAAAATTCGATCTAAAATTGTGAGGTCTTTAAATGCTGCTTCAATGGTCAGTTTGATTTGTTTTTTGAATTCTTTTTTTTAATTAAATCATTAAAGAAACATTCCATAAATACATCAGATTTACATAGGAGCAAATGTAATTTGTCGGGAATGTAATAGTTTTGATTAATTGCTGGAAACAAGGATGGTTTTTTCGTACCTAATAATATAAAATTAATTAATCCAACGGCATATAAAAAAAAAAATTAATCAATCCTATATAGAGATAGGCTTCATGCATGCACATAATTCTGAATCGTGTGCATTAAAAGCTGCTCGATACGCAAGTATCAAAGCACTTTTATCTAGAATCATCACGAGACCAAACATGTGACATGATCAATTATGTTCGGTCTGACGATTGATCGGTTGATCAATCAGTGATGTTAGGTAAGTATGAAGTATTTTTTACGAAATGTGACAAAATGAGATAATGAGAAAATATGAAAAATTAATTGAAGAAGTATGAGATAATGATGGTATATGAGAGGTACGTAGAAAATAGATAGTTTTGTTTTCCTGCGAACCCGATATCCGTTCTGGTTCAATCGATTCTAATTTTTCTAAAAATGGCCTGTCGGGATGATAGCCACATAAAAACGGAGTGTCGGTGATAACATAATAAATAAGATATATATAATACGTTATATTAATGCTAAAAGAAATTCCATTTTATAGTGATAGCGATAAAAATAGGCATATCTAGAATCTAGATAGAAAAAAATATTTAAACTGAAATTGCATAATTAATCAACGTTTTATGTTACAAATTGTATATATATAGACTTCAAATAAGATAGGTGTTAAGGATTTGACCTGTCGGGATAACAGTCTTTTCTAGTTGCAATTATACTCGATGGCCCTGTCGGGACGACAGTCAAAAAAGGCAAGAAAAAAAAAGGAAGAAAAATGTCACACGATTCTAGAGAACTGTATAGGTTGCTCAATAGTAGTAGAAAACACCCGTAGTTAGTTTCCAAAATGTGAGACAAAACAAAATGCGCTTTTTACAAAGAGGAAAGAGTTCAGTTTTTAACTTTTTCATCACAAGCCAGCAAATCTTTTTCAACTTGCTGATGCTATTTTAAAAAAGGCAATAAAAAACAATAGCAAAATAATTATGTTAATCAGGATTCCCGGCGAGTATGAAGAAAAGTAGCTGGTTCTAAAAAAAGCTATGCCAAAAGATTTCACAAACGTTAGAATGACAAGATATTAGAGAGGATTTTAGTCTTTTCTGCCACCTTATCAGTGCCGAATCATGCGCATTTGTTTTGTCTTTTGGGAGTTTTCTCCTACTTACGCCGATTTTTAGTATTATGCAACATTCTTTCTTCCACGTACCTTATCAAATGCTGGAACGCTAATCTATTATCAATTAATTTCTAAACTTTGCCATTACTTTATTTTGAATGCATCACTGATCGATCAACCGATTGATCATTAGACTGAACATATTCGGGTATGTTACATGTTCAGTCTCTTAATAATTCAAGACAAAAGCTGACCTCGATACTTACATATCAAGCAGCTTTTGTTTTTCTTATTATTTTTTTATCGTAGATGCATTAATGCGCATGATTCAAAAATGCATATGATTTGGAATCACTCCATCTCTAATCCTATATAATGCTCTAAAAAAAATACATAACTTACTTTTAGAATTGCCGGTATTTAGCCAAATCTGATCCATATCCCATCATGATTCTGCATCGCAATTACAATACAAACAAAAAAAATACTTTGCATTCGGAGCATTTAATCCCATTATAATTTACATGAACTTCTAATCCCCACAGAAATACAACTCTACAATCCACCGAATACCATCACTATCCAAAAAACTATTATTTTTGAGATCGAAGAGTTCATGCTCAAAGATACGTCCAACCTTCATCAAAGCGTCATACTTTTCTTGCCCTACATATAAACATATACTAAATAACAAATAATTCTATTAATTAAAATTTATAACTAAATATTAAGCTTACTTATTTGCTGTAAACTTACCAATATTGATTATTAGATTTAAGAAACTTTTTGCCTTCATTTAGAAGGCTAACAGTAATCATCATGTGGTTTTGCTTCCGACCAACGTTCCATCCATCACCTCCAAATTTTAGATTAATCGTATCTCCTGGGACAAAAATAGGTGGAGAAGATCGCTTCCAAATAGGAAGAAGTACAGTTAAGATAGATCTGATCGACCTATAAGCACCGTTTCCTATTTCGCATTGATCAACTATTATTTTGTCACCATAAATACAGGGTTGATTACTTTGACTACTTTGATTATCAATATTGAAAGTTCTGATTTTAATTGTTTCGTTTATTGAATTTGTTACTTCGATTCGTTGTGTAGCAATATGATATTCACGAATAAGCTGGGGCTCTACACTAGCCAATCAACAATAACTGTCTCTAGACAGCAAGGACTCATTGCATGCCCGAACAGTAGCATCTAGTTTAGGAAGTTGATTTTTTGTTTAAATAGTTGGTAATTTAAGTTAATTGTTTCGTTATTAAAGCTAAATTGAGCTTTATATATGCGAACAATTGGCATTTCATTTTTTGCGGTTAACTGATGTAGTGTGATTAATGCTGAAAGTTCTTTTTCAGAGTCTTTCCCGAAAGCCAATAATCGTTGATTTTGTCCTGATAATGATTGAAGAGGCTGTTTTCTAATATTTTGTTTATTAGAAACCTCTAATTTTCCATATAAATTTCTGCTATTAGCAGATTTTATGTACCATTCCGATGCCTCCTTTTTATTTTTAAGGATACCTATTCCATTACGATAACAATCTCCAACATTTAATTGCCTATCTGAATTCCTACCAATAGCAAATTTTGAGTACCATTTGAATACTTTCTTTGCATTTTTAGAAATGCCTATGCCATCTCGATAACAATTCCTGACATTTAGTTGTCCATCCAAATTTCCACTACTAGCAGATTTCATGTATCATTCAAATGCTTTTTTGTTATCTTTAGAAATTCCTATACCATTTTGATAACAAATCCCAATATTTAATTGCCCTTTTGAATTTCCACTACTGGCCGATTTCAAATACCATTCAAATGCTTTCTTCTTATCTTTAGAAATGCATATGCCATTTTGGTAACAAATTCCAACATTTAATTGCCTATCTGAATTTCTATTACTGGCAGATTTTAAGTACCATTCGAATGCTTTTTTTTGTCTTTAGAAATGCCAATGCCATTTGGATAGCACTTCCCAATACTTAATTGTCTATTGGAATTTCTATCTTTAGCAGATTCTAAGAACTATTCAAATGCGTCCTTTTCACCTTCATTAATGTCAATGTGCTTTTCATAAGTTAAGTTTGATCCACTTTTCCATCTTTTATATGTGCTTGAAATGTTTCTGTCAAATACCACAAGCTCACAATAATGTTTGTGACATAATTGGTCATCTAACTTAAGTGTAATTTTTAATTTTGAAGCAGGTTGACCTTGCATAACTTTTGGCAAAAGCTTTGGTGTCAGTCTGCGAAACTTTTCTTTTAGGTCATCTTTGTCACAAATTACGCACGATTCTGTATTCTTACGCTGTGAACCCTTTTGCATTGTTACTAGAGAAAGTTATGCAATTCTTGGGATCTTGAAAAATTGTCGTGGGATCTTTGAATTTGGGATCTTGTTGAACATAAATATAGAATTTTCAACTCGTAATATTAACAAACAAAAACCGTGGCTTAGTAAAAAGAACCAGTATTTTTACTATTGTGCTTATTGGCTAAATATATCAACCAATAAATGCCAATTTAATATAATACAAATTCAGAATAATCACTATTTTTATTTACCTGATTGGTAAATCTAATTCGTAAAAATCACCAAATTCACAAAATCCGCCTATATGGCGAAATTGAAACGTGTACCTGCTCTGTTGGTATACCAGGTGCACCTTGTAAGCACCAGGGGCCATTGCAATAAAATTTAATATTTCCATATTTAATTTTTTGACCTCCTTAACACCTGATGATCGCATGCTATATGGATATGTTGCACTTGGTTATACTGCAAAAGTTAGCTCTTTTTATACATTACTCAAAGGAAAATTTATTTCACAACTGCATGAAGATTTTTAAGCAAATTTGAGAATGTCTAATAATAGTATAAATTAGAGCTTCAATCTTATTTTTAAATGACTATCCAAATTAAATTCGAATTCATTTTTCTGCATCCAATTTGAATTCGGATATGATTCGGATTGAATAAATTCAGATTCAATCCATAAATAATCAAAATTCAGTACTTTGATTCTAATTTTTAAAAGTTATTCGATTTTTTGTAATAGAATCAGTTGAAAATTCGAATTACAGCTGTTTTCATTACAGCTGTTTTCATAAATTCTGGGACAACTGTCAAAATATTTGGCTGATGATTATTTGTTTGTATTCAATAAGTTTTTAAAAATCCAATGACAAAAATCCAATGACGATAACACTGAATCAAAAATCTATTGAATTCGACTAAATAACCATCGGCCAATTTTTATCACAGAATTTATGAGAACACCTATAAGTCTAAACTGGATTCTATTAGTAAATTTGGATTAGAACAGAAAAATCATATATGCACATATATATGTTTGTTCGTTCATATGTACCATTTGTGTATATACATTTTTTCATTATCATTTGCGTTATAAATATTAAAAATTTGACACAACAGTAACTTTATTAAACTTAATTATAACCTTCTTGGAATATGAATTCTTGCTTTGAATAATTTTCAGGCTATTTAACTTGTTTAATCCTAATCTCAGATCAATTTTATGGGTTGAATTATCAAAATTGTATATTCTTGTTTGTATGAGCGAAAATAGAAACAAGTACTATAGTTTTGCGCCAATTTCAAGTAAGCATCCAGTAATTCTTTTTTTATATTTCTCATAGCATCTAAAATGTTCTAAATAATTTGGTTAATAAATACCATTGGGATAGTTTAATTAACAACTAATTAATACATAAAATGTATATGTGAAATTATAATAATAAATATTTTTATACTTAGCTTATAAATCAACAAATATTGCAATAAACTCTTTATTAATCAGATCTTCCGCAACTCTATCTGCTGATTACCTGTACCAACAAATATCCTAATACTTCAGAAGTAAAGTCTTAAGGAAACAGTAGAAAAACCAACTATAACATGCAACCTGGTAGCTGTTATTTAGGGATACAGTTAACTGAGTATCTGCTAATAGCTTTAGAGTTTGTCACTTACCACAAAACTGGCCTTGTCATTTAGAGGTAAAGTTTATAGACTATCTGCTGACAAGCTTAGAGTTTATCACTCACCATAACCTAAGAAGTACTTGGCTGCTCTCTGATAGAATTTGGACTATACGGGAAAAACTACTTTCTTTACTACAGTTACAGGTGAACCTCCTATAGTGCTATAGTTTGTGAAGACTTTTCAAAAAGTGGGCTTTTTGGCATACCCCCTCCAAAAGATCTGCAGTGTTTACTGCTTCCAAAAAGGAAAAGATCTACTGCATTGGATACAATCATCTCGAGTGGCTTGGAAATAGCCACGTGGAAGAACGTGCAAGACTTCTGGGCAAACCACTAGAAGAAGATTCTAGAAGCTTTATTTTAAGCAGTCCAGTTCATATGACTGCTTTTTGTTTAACATACTGTGACCTGGGCCGGTTAGATGGAACAAGGTTATTGATGTTAACAATTTTTATTTTGTAAGTCTGACAAGTTAAATAACTCTGTTCAGCTAACAGTTAGGCCTCGGGTAAAGATTGATTGGTAGCGGAAGGCCATAACATGAAGCCCGATTTTCTCTTTTTTCTGTATTAATATATTATTTCTTTCGCATGTTGTAATATTGATATTTGAGTATAAAACTCATTAATCAATAAACAAAACTGAAAGAAGGTTGCAGTTAAAAAACAAAAAAAAAAAAATCTCTTTATTAATCATAATAATTCTCGTCTAAGAGATTATAAAAAATTAAAAATAGATTGAAAAAGTTTTGATTTTAAATGAAAACCCAAACATACTTAACTTCTGTTTTATAAATTCATAAACTACCTGCTTTAATGCTTCAGATAATGTATAAATGCTTTATACTGATCTACTTTGGCCCCAATTCCTATTAAATGTCATAATACATTTAGTTAAAATTATTTATAAAATGCATTATATTCGCCTTTTTTTCAATCTCAACTTCAGATTGGTAACAACCAATAAAGCAAATTTTTTCTGTTTAGACTATTTACATTTGCAGGTAATGGATAGATCAGGTAAGTAAAATAAAAGAGCACTTCAAAAAAAAAGATCAAATTCACACGTTGCATCCGTATTTGTTGATCTTGGTCATGATATGTATATCACATGCTCTAGTTAATAAGGATTATAATTCGAATATATCCTTATTCTTAATCTGAAATATATTATGGATCTATCCATTTAAAATTCACAGATAAGGATCGGTATTTAATCTGAATTGTCTGATTAATCCGAATTAGACAGATTGCGGATCGAGGCACTAGTATAAATAAAACTAATGAAACTTCAAATAATGATAGTGAGTTTGAAGAAACCAAAGTTATTGGATTCAAAGATTTTTTAAACAAAATCAAAGATGATTATTAAAAAGCTACTCTTCAACTCTGTACTGGTACTGTTATTGAGCAGCAAAGAGTCAGTCAATTCCTCGATTAACCTCCTTTTTTTATGATATTAATAATAGTCTGATTCTACAGCTCAGATCAAAAGTGGTTCTATAATCTGTGTTCAGGTTGAATCTGTCAAACGACATAAAACAAAAGGGTTAGGGCATAAATAAAAGTTGCAAGCAACATCTAAAAATAAGAAAAATTATGAACCACTAGTCATTTATAGTCGAAAAAAAAGAAACAATAAAAAAAAAGAACAATATAAAAAAAAGAACATAATTTAAATATAAACATATTGAGAAATAAGCAAAATTAAAAGACCTTAACTATATCGCAAAAAAAAATAATAAAAATAGAAGAAAATTTAATTAAGAATATTGCAAAATATATAAGAGTGAATATGGGTTGGTTGCTTTGAAAGTTAACACAAGGCATTTATATACTATCACAATTATTAAAGATAGTTAATTCTAATATATGTTCTTTGAGTACAGAATTAAAAAGATTATCAAATAATGTTAAACGCTTTACGAAATAAATAAAAAAATGATGACAAACTATTAAAGATGATAAAAATATTAATGTTAAAGCAATACTTATAATTTTATTTTTATGTTATTAGTATATATAAAGTATCTCATGAAAATAACATTTACTAAAGCATATATGTACATACAGTACATATAAAATATACACATTCTTCGTATGTACATATTTAAGAGAAACTTCGTACATGTTATACTGTATATTATTAGTACATACGGATTGGTTAATTTGAGTGTTGATCATCATGTGATATGAGACTGAAAATCTGTGCTACAAACCTGGGACACATTTATGACATACCAAAGAATATAAAAAAGATATATAAGGAGGATGATGGGTGCATCTATGGGGTGCATCTATGTACATACCAAAACTGAAGGCCAATAACTACAAGCTAGACTAGCTGACTCAGCAAGGCAGATCTGTAAGATCCGATCTGATGTCTCCAGCCAATATGATTATGTATTATATTACATTAAAAATTAATTTTAATACTAACTTTTTTCTTTCTATAATATATTTATTTTATTTATTTTATTTTATTTTTTATTCTTACTTTCTTTGGAAGGTATATTACATTCATCATATAGAGAAGTATTGAAATTTTTTTTACTCCCACATCCACAATTGATTCTAAATTAGATCCGTTAATTCTATTTTTTATACTTTGATCATACCGATCCCAAACTTTTTTGATAGACCTAATCCAATCTTCAAAAGTAACATTAGTGATCTTTTTAGGCTCTTTATTCTTTTGAATAAGATTACTATATAGAACTAGCATTGGATAAAACTTTTGGATCACTGAAAAATATGTTTACACACTATTCTCAAAACTTGAAGTCCAGACAAGTACATTCATGGTGTACTGGTTTAATATCAGTATCTTTTCTTGTACATTATTTTTTATATTAACTTCATGACTGCATTTGTTAATAATTTCACAAAATAGCTTTTATCACTAGGTAGAGTAAAAATTTCTAAGTTCAAACTAGCAAGCTCATGACATTTTTGTTCTTTTTGGTGAGGTTCCATTCTTCCAATCAATAAATGTGCAGTTTCATATTCAAATTTTGAATCTGTTAGGGCAGCCCGTAATGTTCAAATTAAAGTATCAATTTGGTGATTCTGTTTAGCTCAAAGTAAGTATATTTTAGCTTTTTATGCCAAGCTTCAATAAAGTTTGACATGTTCATTTTCTGATGCTCATACAAATGGTATACATTAATCTATTTTTCACAATTTTTTAGATATTCTCCTTTCACATATTCTACCCAACTAGTTTTACCAAAAGATACCCACTGAGTAAAGTAATTATTAAATCAGCCTTGTACTTGTGATGCATTTTTAATTCTCATTATAGTTCTGAGTTCATCGAGTGCTGTTTTTTGTATCATATTTTTTTGTTCGTTTGAGATTAAAAGTACCATTAGAATTTATTTTTTCTTCTTGTGCTTTAAAACAGTTACTGTCTCCTTTAATTTTATTTTATTTTTTTGCTAGGCATTTTTTATATGCCATTGGCAAAGCAAAATTATAGCTTCGGGAAATACAGTATGAACAGCATCATTACAGTCAGAAAAAAAGTATAAGGTTTCCATTTCTGATTTTGATTTTTAATTGATTCTAACCAAAAAATTAATGTTTTTTTTGCATTTTTTTCTGAAATCAAATGTGCTACAGGTACACTTTGTCCACCTTCATTATTATGTACAAGCAAAGTAAAGAGATTTGTCTTGCATGATGTTGTTTCATAGGTTCCATCCAAACATACAGTCTGTTCACTTTTCAATTTTAACATATTTTTTGAAATTCAGTTTGGAATCCAAACATAAAGCCCAAGGACGAACCCCAGACCATGTTACTACAAGTATAAGACCCATCTTCAATCAATAAAGTAATCTACTCTCTAACAGATGTATCATCATTATATCCCTTCTTTTTACTACCTAGATGTATTACACCTTTCATTTCCTCATGAATAATAATGTATATCAATATATGAAAGATATATGTCCCGTCTTTTAATAAATGATAATGAATCTGAATTATCAAAACAACTTTTAATTAACACATTGGTGAAATATTAATACAATTTGAGAAGCTTTCGGCCTGTCTATTACCCTTGCATGAACCCATTCTTTTGCTTGTTCAGAAATACGAAAATATCATAAATCTTCTTTAGTACCAGGTGTGTTTCCATTATATAATATATAGTGAACAATAAGAACTAAATTTCCTATATCATTACGATGTTTTAGGACTCATAAGTATGTTTTACATCCTACTTTTTTGGATGTCTTCTGAATAGGATGAGGCTGGTTGCTATCTGACAAAAGTTTAGTGGCACGTATCATTGTGCTGGCTGTAGACCTTGGTTTCCTATAACAATGACATAAATGTCTATCATTTATCTCATATTTTTTATTTTCTCATTTGTCATTTTGAATATAGACAGCCCTAGAAATATTTTGAAGAACATTTTAATCTACTCATTATATGTGTTTACTTCAAGTTGGGTATAGAGTTTTATATGATCATTGGGATCATCTAATTCAAGTTTATTCTTTGTTGAGTGATCAAATTGGTTAACACATTTATCAACATCATTAGTTAAGTCAGTATGTGAAGATAATGATGATAGATTAGCATTAATGGTATTTAAACTGGATGTCATTTTTTTAGTGATGAAAAGCTATTCAAATATTATTATTTTTGTTTTAATTTTTATTTATTTTATTTTATTTTTTTTAGTAATGAATTTATTCTCATTTAAAGGCAAAATGCTCTTCCTTTTATATATAAAAAGAGATAACAAATCTAATTGACAATTTAAAATATAAAGAACATTTAACAATTCGCATATTAGGGCTTTACCTTGTGAATATAAGTTTCTTATTCTTTATATTATAAAATTGTCAATGTGCTAAGTACAATGTTTTTTCTTTTTTCTCATTATCTGAATGAATGTACTATATTTCTACAATGCGAGCTATGGCTTGGAACATTACAATTACTCTCTTTAATATTTATATACATCTATTCTTTGTTATATTTATCCTTCTTTTGTCATTCTTAATATTCACTAACTCTATTTAATATAATCTATTCAGATAGCAAAATTGACACTACCAGAATGACCATGAAATTGATGTATGACTAAAAAGCATTAATGTAATTCTGAAATTCATGAACAATAGAATAAGCAGAATTTAATTTAGACAACAAATTTGACAATGCTGGGATGAGAATAAAAATTGGATCACAGCTAAAAATGAGCCATAATATAATGCAAAAATTTTATAGGCGATAATAACAGGTAAATAGTATATACATATGTACAGTGTCTGCATATCATATTGTCTATAGGTTTCTTGCATTATTAATATACTTCCCATTGTTGCCTGATTTGTTAATATCTAGTACAATTATGTCTAGCCACTTTTGATTATGTATGAGTTATGTTTAACTATGACAAACCTTTTATTACTAATATTTGAGAAGATAACCTAGAAATAATTTTACTTATTATCATCGCATTGATATCTACTTCTATAAGAATTAGGAGTAGATATCACTGCGATGATAATATGGAAAATGATTTACAGGTTTTTTCTTCTGTAATTCATTTAATAATTCTTGGCTTTGTATTTCAATGATTTAATCAATTACCAAGGCAGAAATACTCTTTCATTACTTTATGATATGTCAATAAATTATAAATACGCAGAACATTATTCATTTTAGTTTAGTGTACAAAAATTTGTAAATTATTGAAGTGAGCAGGATTATAGCTAATCATTATTTTTAATATATAATCACAATGCAATTATAGGGTTTGGTACCATAAAATTGTGCTAGCAGTTAATTGGATTGCTTAACTATAAGCTATATGACTAATAATCGTTTAGCTGTTTATTAATCATTTAACTGTCTATTAATCAATTAGGTTTTTGATAGTTTATCCATTTGACTGTTATTTATCGTTTAATTGTTTATCCATTTAACTGTGTTTATTGAGCATTTTATCAATCAATTGTATGCCGCATTTCTCTGTGTTTTAAACAACTTGTTTCTAATTAAATTTGAGTCGACACTGCAAAATAACGAACTTTCACAAGTTATCAGGGTTATATGGAGTGCTCCGTATTAAAAGGGCCCATTTTTACATTTATCTCATTTTGAGATAATTGAGTTTAACCATTTGTTTTGATTTTCGGACTGATCCGGGATAATTAAATTTCACGATTTTGATTGGTTAAAGACGGCAGGTGACTATCGGATAATCTCGTGACGTGTTGGCTCTACGAAGCCTCATGTAATTTTTCTTTTTACATTATCTTGATTTTTTATTATGCAAATCGACTTTCATTAATAATTGAAAAATATCAATCATGTCAAAATTTACATGAATTTAATAAAAACTCATTTTTCAAAAATTGTAAAAATGGGCCCTTTTAATACGGAGCACTCCATATAAGTTTGTGCAACCTGTTTTTTAATAAATTTATACTAGTGATGTACATTTGTTCTGTGAATAAAATCTGATTAATTATCTTTATTATATATATAAAAGGGCTACCAATGCATTGTGGACACTTTTTAAAAATTTATAGCAAGCTAAATAAATATAATATTAAGCTAAAAATTATATAAAATGTTTATTAAATCTAAGGCTTTTAAATAAAAAAAATTATATAAAATTCTATGCAGTAGTTTTTAAAATAATTAAGGTAACACAAATTTGTATAATATTACACTAGTACGAAATTAGTAATTTTAATATAACTTAAGGGAGTTGGAGATATTGTAACCATGTTAAAGTTTCTACTTATAAAATTTTTTAGTAAGCAAATAGATTTTGGTAGAATTTTTATAATTTGAACTATACTTAATAAAGAATATATTATTGCAAAAAAATCTTTATATTATACATAGTTTTAGATATAAATAATTAGTTCACAAATATATTATAAAAACTAAATTCTAAGGGGGAGGGGGTATTGTGGCCAATTATTTGGCAGTGAATAATTTTTGATATACTGGTCCGTTTTGGATGATTTTACCACCAAAATGACCGTCTCAGAGAGACGATTCTAACAAGCACAAAATTGTTAAAATCCAATTACAGGATCCCAAGATCGTTAAAGGTAAATATATAAAAATTTTGTTTTGCAAATTTACTAATATAATTTTATATATAAGATAAATCTATATCGATTTCAGGACTCAGTGATTGGATTTTGATGATTTTATACTTGTCTCACTATGATGGACATTTTGGTAGTAAAATCGTCCAAAACGGACCAGTAGATCAGAAGTTATTAACTATTAAATATTCTATATATTTAATAATATGCGCAAAAATATGTATTTTGTATAAATGATGATATCTTGTGATCTAGTAATCGGGATTAGGCAAATTTTATACCATTCAATTTGTCTCGATGAGACGAATTGAATGGTATAAAATTCATCCAATTCTGATTACTAGATTACAAGATATTTCACTTGGCCACAATACTCCCTGGCTACAATACCCCCAACTCCCTTATATAATAAATAGAATTACTAAATATAGTAATATATAAACTTAATTTTTTTATTAAATAAATTAATTTTTTTTAAATAATATTATTTAATATAACAAATTATATATTTTTTTAACATTTTTAAAATTTTTAAAAATATTTATAAAATTACTATATAGCAATAAAAATTATTACTTTTAAAAATTAATTAATTTAAAAGATAAGTTTAATGCTCACTAGTGGTGAATTTCACCAATCCAATTAAAATTAAGGATCAGGTGTAACATGCAAAACGATTTTGTATAACAAAAATAAGAATTTTTTAAAAAATCGCTTCTAGCTAAAAATTTTGTCTATGAAGCTACTTTTTTTTATGCAACAAAAAAAATTTCTTGTAAAATTTTGGTATAAACTATACTTCCTGCACTATCCCAGTTCTTACCCTTACCCTAATATTAAAGTGATTTATTTTTTATATATAATTATGTATAGATGGATAATCACTGGTGAATTTCACTACTAGTGAATGCTAAATTAATTCTAATTTAAATTAATATTTTAACTTTTACTTTAAAAAATCATAAAAAATTTAAATTTTTTTAAAAATTATAAAAATTTCAAATTATATATAATTTGTTATATTAAATAACTTTATAAAATTAAAAATATAGTTTATTTAATAAAAAATTAATTTTTACTATAAAAATATAATTTTAATAATTTTTAGCTTCGTACTAGTATAAAATTACCCAATTTTGTATTATCTTAATTATTTTAAAACTACTGCATATTAATTTTATAATTTTTTTTTATTTAAAAGCCTTAGATTTAATAAACTTTTTATATAATTTTTAGCTTGATATTATATTTATTTAGCTTGGTATAAATTTTTAAAAAGTATCCACAATGCACTGGTAGCCCCTGTAGGTACAGTACATGCTATTTACTATGCACACATTTTTTTTTGCCTTTATATAAGGATTAAACGATCATTAAACGATTTAGTGAGTGATTTAATAGTTTTTTAATTGTTAATAAAATTTTTACTCGCTAATCGTATAATATAAATAAATATTATAGTCAGTTAAACAAATAACGGTTCAAATTCTTACATATAATTATAATTAATAAATTTGATTTAATAAATAATAAATGTAATAGAATCTAGTGTTCTAAACCGATCAAGCTAGTAATTTAGTCAAATCATTAAATAGTGGCTCACAAAAAAAAATACACTACCTGAAAACCAAATTTTGACAAATCGTAATGCAGCTCAATAATTGTGTAATTATTTCGTTAAAATTTTGGCATTAAATATTATGTGTTTATGCTAATTAAATTAAAAATTATTTCAAAGCAACTTGTCATTAAGGAAATATGCAAGCTCAAAATTTGGTTGCATTTTTTTTGGGAGCTACTGTATATATTGATGTGTTCTATATATTTCATTAGTATATTCGCAATTGATTCCATTTTTAAATTTACAGCACAACCACAATTATATCTACATTTTGTGTTAAACATAGATATAATTGTGGTTGTGCCGTAGATTTAAAGATGGAATTAATTGCGAATATACTAATGAAAGATATAGAACACATCAATATATACAGTGGCTCCCAAAAAAAAATGCAACCAAATTTTGAGCCTGCATATTTCCTCAACGACAAGTTGTTTTGAAATAATTTTTTAATTTAATTAGTATAAACACATAATATTTAATGCTAAAATTTTAACGAAATAATTACACAATCATTGAGCTGCATTACGATTTGTCAAAATTTGGTTTTCAGGTAGTGTATTTTTTTTTGGGAGCCACTATTTAATAATTTGACTAAATGACTAGCTTGATCGTCTTAGAACACTAGTTTCAATTATATCTATTATTTATTAAATCAAATTTATTAATTATAATTATATTTAAGGATTTGAACTGTTATTCGTTTAACTGCCTATAATATTTATTTATATTATACGATTAGCGAGTAAAAATTTTATTAACGATTAAAAAACTATTAAATCACTCACTTAATTGGTTAATGATTGTTTAATCCTTATATAGAGGCAAAAAAAATGTGCACATGGTAAATAGCATGTACTGTATCTATAGGGCAGGGTTAGCACATTTATCTATTGGGGTGAATAGAGAACAACTCCATTGGCATCACTCTATTGCTCCATTGAGAATAATTTGCGAATGGAGCCAATGGAGGCCAACTAGCTTATAATATAGTATTTGTTTATAACTAATATCTAATTCTATTGGCTTCATTGGCTCCATTGGTTCTATTGGCTCCATTGGTTTGCAATTTTTTCAATGGAGTATATCCATTGCCAACCCTGCTACAGGAAGCTACCAGTGCATTGTGGACACTTTTTAAAAATTTATACCAAGCTAAATAAATAAAATATCAAGCTAAAAATTATATAAAAAGTTTATCAAATCTAAGACATTTAAATAAAAAAAAATTATAAAATTCTATGCAGTAGATTTAAAATAATTAAGATAATACAAAATTGTGTAATTTTGCACTAGTACAAAGCTAAAAAATTATTAAAATTATATTTTTATAGTAAAATTAATTATATATAATTTGAAATTTTTATAATTTTTTAAAAAATTTTAAATTTTTTATGATTTTTTAAAGTAAAAGTTAAAATATTAATTTAAATTAATTAATTTTTAAAAGTAATAATTTTTATTGCTATATATAGTAATTTTATAAATATATTTTAAAAATTATAAAAATGTTAAAAAAATAGGAAAATTATTCATGGCGACTCTATGATTAGCCAATCATTTTTAAGATCAGCAATCATATATAAACAGTAATTATCCTTTTGATAATCATTGTTTTTTTTTCTTTCGCTTATTTTTTTATTTAAATAGCTTTTTTTTCTTCTTTTTAAAATATAGTTTAGTTGTTGGAGCTTTCGTTGGAGTTGTCATTGGAGCTGTCATTGAAACCTTGGATTGGTCGTTGGAGTCGTCGTTGGAGTCATCGTTGGAGCTGTCATTGAAGCGTCATTGGAGCCATTGTTGAAACCTTGAAGTAGAGGTCATGAAGTTGAACAGTTCAGGTAGCTTGGTACGCTGTTTTTATTTTTTGTATTTTGATGTCTGGGTTTTTGTTTTTTAGTTCCTAATTTCTCGTTTTCTTTGGTAAGTTTTTTCGTTGGTTCTTCATAGTTTTTTTGCAGTGTTTTTTGTAAGTTCATAGTTCTTCTGGCAAATATTCGTCAATTTTCTGTAGATTTTTTTGTGTTTTTTAGTTGTTTTTCGTCATTTTTTGATGGGTTCCTTCACAAGTTTCGTTTTTTAGCAGGTTCTTTCTTGTGGTGTCTCTGATACGTGAAATCGAGTTTTTCGTAGTTTCCAATCAAAGATTTATTTTGTAGATTATGTTATAAGCAAACGCATCTTGCCATAGTTATGAAGGTTAAGGTACTGATGAAATTTTTGGTAGTTATAATCCTATCAGTTGGGATAAGAAGCAATGATAGCTTTATTTTTTTCATTGAAAAATGGTACAATTCAAAATTCTATTTTAATTCATGTACAAGTTTTGGTTTGGAATATGTACTAGTACCTACCGATTTGTATTTTTTTTAATAATAAAAAACTTTATCGTCTTCATCATGCATAACATGGTGTTCCCGTAGGTCTTTTTTTTTTATTCTATTGTTGCATTGTTGCTCATGTTCATGTCTAAAGCCATGCAAAATTAATTTTTTGGTTCGCATAACATGAAATTAGAGAATTTTGTATTATTTGGATCTATTGGGGGATGTTTAAAGCAGAACAGTTTCTTATATCGAATTGACTTTAGGGTTAGAGTCATTATAGATTAAGGTTAGATAAGTTTTAAATAGTTATATACAAGCAAAAGCGCATTCCTAGCATTTTTAATTAATCCACCAAGCTGGGCTGAGTTAAGACTGCTGTTTTTGTATTTTTTAAGTTGTTCTTTTCTTTTTTGTTTAGCTTCGCCAAAGATCATTACTATCAGGATGATGATTTTACTAACTGGTAAGAAAAAAATTTGAATTTAAAAAAAATTTTTTGAAACTTGGGTCAGCAGGTTTGCAAAACAAAAAATTACTTTGTGTGGCCAATCAACCAATAAAAATCGAGCATGTGATTCACGTGATTGATTTTTATTGGTTGATTACGGGGTCGCTATAGCAACGAGTCACCATAAACTAACCTCAAAAAAATATATAATTTGTTATATTTAATAATATTATTTAAAAAAAATTAATTTATTTAATAAAAAATTAAGTTTTATATTACTATATTTAGTAATTCTATTTATTATATAAGTTATATTAAAATTACTAATTTCGTACTGTGTAATATTATACAAATTTGTGTTACTTTAATTATTTTAAAAACTACTGCTTAGTATTTTATAATTTTTTTTTTATTTAAAAGCCTTAGATTTAATAAACATTTTATATAATTTTTAGCTTGATATTATATTTATTTAGCTTGGTATAAATTTTTAAAAGTGTCTACAATGCATTGGTAGTCCACCGTATATATATAATAAAGATAATTAATCAGATTTTATTCACAGGACAAATGTACATCATTAGTATAAATTTATTAAAAAACAGGTTGCACAAACTTATGTAATTCTGATAACTTGTAAAAGTTCATTATTTTGTAGTGTTGACTCAAGTTTAATTAAAAACAAGTTGTTTAAAACACAGAGAAATGCGGCATACAATTGATTGATAAAATGCTCAATAAACACAGTTAATGGATAAACAATTAATTAGTGGTCCGCAGTTAAAGGAAACAAATTTCATAGTAGAAATTGGCAGGCATGTGACTATTACCTTATATAGTAAGTGGAATGCCATGAGCTTCAATTTATAAAAAAACTCTATAGTAAACAATTGAAAAATACTCGTATCTTATGATCTATCAAACTGATTTTGATGATTTTACTACTATTAGAATCATAAGAATTTGCTCTACAACTTTTAATTAAGCAATAAGAAAGAGTTACTTAATAAAAAAATTACTTTTATATGTAAGCAAGCCCTATTCGCACACTATAGAAATTTACTATTAAATTCTGCTGTGATTTATTATAAAATGTTGATTATTTTATACCCTTTATCTTCGATCTTCTACTTAAACAATAAATAACTGTCAAATGGATAAACCATTAAAAACCTAATTGATTAATAGCCGCAGTTAAATAATTAATAAACAGCTAAACGATTATTAGTTGTGTAGCTTATAGTTAAGCGACCCATTTAACTGCTAGCACAATTTTCACAGTACCAAACCCTATAATCGCATTGTGATTATATGTTAAAAATAATGATTAGCTATAAACCTGCTCATTTTAATAATTTACAAATTTTTGTACACTGAACTAAAATGAATAATGTGCTGTGTATTTATAATTTATTGACATAGCATAACATAATGAAAGAGTATTTTTGGCTTGGTAATTGATTGAATCATTGAAATACAAAGCCAAGAATTATTAAATGAGTTACAGAAGAAAAAACTTGTAAATCATTTTTCATACTATCATTGTAGTGATATCTACTCCTAATTCTTATAGGAGTAGATATCAATGCGATGATAATAAGTAAAATTATTTCTAAGTTATCTTCTCAAATATTAGTAATAAAAGGTTTGTCATAGTTAAACATAACCCATACATAATCAAAAATGACTAGACATAATTGCACTAGATCTTAACAAATCAGGCAACAATGGGAAGTATATCAATAATGCAAGAAACCTATAGACAATATGATATGCAGGCTAGTGATGCAACCGAAATTGATTTTTAAAAAAGGCCTATTTCATCTTCATTAGATAAAATAAAATTTTTTATAAGGAAGTGCAAATAAAATTTATATAGATATGTTCTTTATAATTTTTTCTATTCAAAAAAAAGTATCAAATAATTTTGTTTTTCAAGTAAAATAGATCAAAAACAATTTTGTCTTCAAATTTTAATTTCAGGTTTTAGAACTCGAAATAATTTCGTTCTCATGTATAATGCAGGCACAGTACATATATATATACTATTTACCTGTTATTATCAGCTGTAAAATTTTTGCATTATATTATGGATTATTTTTAGCTATGCTCCAATTTTTATTCTCGTCCCGGCATTGTCAAATTTGTTGTCTAAATTAAATTCTGCTTATTCTATTGTTCATGAATTTCAGAATTATGTTAATGCTTTTCAGTTATGCATAAATTTCATGGTCATTCTGGCAGTGTCAAATTTGCTACCTGAATAGATTATATTAAATAGAGTTAGTGAATATTAAGAATAACAAAAGAAGGATAAATATAACAAGGAATAGATGTATATAAATATTAAAAAAGGTAATTGTAATATTCCAAGGCATAGCTTACATTGTAGAAATATAGTACATTTATTCTGATAATAAGAAAAAAGAAAAAACATTGTACTTAGCACATTGACAATTTTATAATATAAAGAATAAGAAACTTATATTCACAAGGTAAGCCCTAATATGTGAGTTGTCAAATGTTCTTTATATTTAAATTGTCGATTAGATTTGTTATTTCTCTTCGTGTATAAAAGAAAGAGCATTTTGCCTTTAAATGAGAATAAATTTATTACTAAAAAAAATAAAATAAAATTAAATAAATAAAAATTAAAACAAAAATAATAATATTTGAATAGCTTTTCATCACTAAAAAAATATCATCCAGTTCAAATACCATTGATACTAATCAATCATCATTATCTTCACATACTGACTTAACTAATGATATTGATAAATGTGTTAGCCAATTTGACCACTCAACAGATAATGAACTTGAATTAGATGATCCCAATGATCATATAAAACTCTACACATTTTGAAGTAAACACATATAATGAGTAGATTAAAAATGTCCTTCCAAATATTTCTGGGACTGTCTATATTCGAAATGACAAATGAGAAAGTAAAAAATAT
This sequence comes from Gigaspora rosea, assembly GCA_003550325.1. Classification (NCBI taxonomy): domain Eukaryota; kingdom Fungi; phylum Glomeromycota; class Glomeromycetes; order Diversisporales; family Gigasporaceae; genus Gigaspora; species Gigaspora rosea. The sequence continues at coordinate 174,350 of QKWP01000443.1, forward strand.
GAGATAAATAATAGATATTTATATCATTGTTATTGGAAACCAAGCTATAGCCAGCACAATGATACATGCTACTAAACTTTTGTTAGACAGCAACCAGCCTTGTCCTGTTCAGAAGACATCCAAAAGTAGGATATAAATCATACTTACGAGTCCTCAAACATCGTAATGATATAGGAAATTCAGTTCTTATTGTTTACTATATATTATATAATGGACACACACCTGGTGATAATGAAGATTTATGATATTTTCATGTTTCTGAACAAGCAAAAGAATGTGTTCGTGCAAGGGCAATAGATGAGCTGAAAGCTTCTCAAATTGTATCAATATTTACCAACGTGTTAATCAAAATTATTGTATTTATGATTCGGATTCATTATTATTTATTCAAAGATAGGACACATACCTTTCATATATTGATATATATAATATCATTCATGAGGAAATGAAAGGTGTAATACATCTAGGTAGTAAAGAGTAGAAATATAATGATGATACATCTGTTAAAGAGTATATCATCTTATCGATTGAAGATAGGTCTTATACTTGTAGTAACATGGTCTGAGGTTCAACATTGGGCTTTATGTTTGGATTCCAAACTGAATTTCAAAAAAATATATTAAAATTGAAAAGTGCACAGACTGTATGTTTGGATAGAACCCATGGAACAACATCACTCAAGACAAATCTCTTTACTTTGCTTGTACACGATGATGAAGGTGGACAAAGTGTACCTGTAGTGCATTTGATTTCAGAAAGAAAGGCAAAAGAAACATTAATTTTTTGGCTAGAATCAATTAAAAATCAAAATCAGAAATGGAAACCTCATACCTTTTCTTCTGACCATGATGATGCACAACAAAATGCTGTTCATACTGTATTTCCTGAAGCTATAATTTTGCTTTGCCAATGGCATATAAAAAATGCCTAGCAAAAAAATAAAAGTAAAATTAAATGAGACATGAAGTACAAAAAGAAAAAATAAATTCTGATAGTACTTTTAATCTCAAACGAACAAAAAAACAAGTGATACAAAAAACAGTACTTGATGAACTTAGAACTATAATGAGAATTAAAAATGTATCACAAGTATAAGGTTTATTTAATGATTACTTTACTCAGTGGGTATCTTTTGGTAAAACTAGTTGGGTAGAATATGTGAAGGAGAATATCTAAAAAATTGTGAAAAATGGATTAATGCTTACTGTTTGCATGAGCATCAGGAAATGAACACGGCAAATTTTATTGAGGCTTGGCATAAAAAGCTAAAATATACCTACTTTGGGGCTAAACAGAATCACCGAATTGATACTTTAATTTGGATATTACGGGCGCCCTAACAGATTCAGAATTTGAATGTAAAACTGCATATTTATTTATTGGAAGAATGGAACCTCACCAAAAAGAACAATGATGTCATGAGCTTGCCAGTTTGAACTTGGAAATTTTTATTCTACCTAGTGATAAAAGCTATTTTGTAAAATTATTATTATTATTTTTTTTTTGGTATTAAGGTGAGGTCTTGCTTATATCTTTATTAGCAATTTAGAAAAGCTACTACATGGAGTATACTTCCTTGTATAAATACAAAATTTAAATTACATGCAAGAATTGAAGCTCAGACTAATTTATCTGTGACCTAAACCTACTAGAGTGATCAAGACTTACCTAGTTTGATAAAGTTAAAATAAAATTTATAGGAGAACTATATTTAACCCAGTGGACAGCCCAAGAACTAATCTTCTTAAGAGCTGTACCAATAGGAGGACATGAATTTGGGTTAATATGGAGTTGATCAGGTTGGCCACAAGGACAACTATATGTAAATGTTCTGCGTAAAAATAGTTGCTTTTTGATTTGTTATATATTAGGAGTAGTAGAAGAAGGATAAGTAATATTATTAGTTTTTCGCCATGAAGCAAATTGGGAACAGTAAGGCCAATTTTGTAAAATTATTGACAAATGGCAGTTATAAAGTTAATATAAAAAATAATGTACAAGAAGATACTGATATTAAACTAGTACACTTTGAATGTACTTGTCTGGACTTCAAGTTTCGAGAAATGGCGTATAAGCATATTTTTATAGTGATCCAAATGTTCTATCCAATGCCAGTTCTATACAGTAAGGGTAGAGACATTTATCAGGTGATTTTCTAGGGGGCAGAGGAAAATCAGGTGCTATTAGAAATTTAAATTTTATTAGTTAATAATTATCAGGTAGGTGGGTAAGGGTCTTAAGAAGTAAAAATCACCTGATAAATGTCTTTACCCTAATTTTATTTAAAGAAATAAGGAGCCTGAAAAGATCCCTAATGTTATTTTTGAAGATTGAGTTAGCGCTATCAAAAAAGTTTGGGATCAGTATGATCAAAGTATAAAAAATAGAATTTACGAATCTAATTTAGAATCAATTGTGAATGCAAAGTAAAAAGAAATTTCAATATTTCTCTATATACTGTATGTAATATACTTTCCGAAGAAAGTAAGAATAAAAAATAAAATAAAATAAATAAAATAAATATATTATAGAAAGAAAAAAGTTAACGTTAAAATTAATTATTAATGTAACGTAATATATAATCATATTGGCTAGAGACATCAGATCGGATCATGCAGATCTGCCTCGCTGAGTTGGCTAGTCTGGCTAATTTTGGTGTGTACAAAGATGCACCCAGAGGATGATAACAAGTTAATAGAAGAAGAAGAAGAAGATATAGTTGAATTCGACCCCAAATACAAATACTAAGGGAACTGGTGCAAAAGTCTAAAAAAAAATCAAAAGTTCCTTTATCAAAATCTGCTACCTCAAATATAAAAGAACAAAACCCTAAGATGACAAGAGAAACAAGTAAAACACAAATAAAATCAAAGAAATATCAATTTCAAGATAGTTGTGAGAGTGAGAGTTCTAAAACTATAGAACAAACATATTGTTAGTATTTAAGAAATTAAAAAACACAGTTTGGGTTTTTATAATAGACTCAATTTCATAAATGCTCAAATATATGATACCTGCACTTAATAGCTATTAGTCATTTCTATCTCAAAATAGAACAATTAGACCTAATTACAAACTTAAACATGCAGATACTTGCAAGAAATCTGATAAAACTTGTAGCTGCAGCTTATAAAGCAGTATAGCTATGAGATTCATTACCAGTAGAAGCACTAAAAATTTATGGACTAACCATCTATTAATGTATTAACTCTAATTTGGAAGCAGGACTGTTCAATGATAGCTTTAGGCCTCTGTACAATGTATTATCTAGCAGAACTCTGCAACTTGAAGGTGAGGAACATAAAATTAAAAATGTAATCTGTTGGTTAGAATAAACAAATCAAAGACTGACCAATTTGCAAAAGAGAAATTTATCTCAATCAAAACACACTAACTTCTTATATTGCTCTGTAAGGCTAGGATATGAATATTTGCAAGAAAGAATATAGTTCAGGAGAAATAAAGATCTATTTTTTCTAAATGTATTAGAAAAGTGTATAACAACTGGGGCAGTAAATGCAACTATAAAAAGAAATGCATAGCATGCTAGGTTAGAGAATAAGTATTTAGACCACAGCATACATATAGGCAAAGCAACAGATGCAATAAAGGCCAGATAGATGCTCCTGCAAATAATAAGTATTGGAGTAGCTATCACAGTTAGTATTACTATATCTTAGGTCAGTCTTAACGGCATTACAAAACAATTCAGTGAGTATGGATTTTTTTAAAAAAAAAACTGTAAAAAAAAAAAAAAAAAAGAAACAAACAAACTAAAACAAAAATTAAATGAACAAGCAATTCACTGTGTTGCTCCTATATATTTTTTTGTAATATTTTTTATAAAGCATCTGAGTAAGAATAATAGCCCAGGACCCCGAGCAATCTATGAACAGCTAACTATTTTAAAAAATCTTAATATATTACTAAAAATAGAAAAGATCTACAGAAAATAGTTAAAAATAAGCATTAATATTACTAAATATAGGAAAGATCTACAAAAAAATAGTTAAAATAAGCAAAAGCAAATAGTGACCTATCTATATATAGCTTGGGGTCCTAATAGCCCTATGCATTAACAAATTCATGTTAGAGTTATTATTGTGAGAATCACTCCTTGTAGCTTATATGAATTAAGGCTGTTATAGATAACAATGGATATGCATGTTATTGTATAGGACCCAGACATCTTTTATATAGATTATAACTGAATTTTGGCCAATTTTGATCCAATTTGCTGAAAACAACAAAACTACATTTGTTTAAATACTTCTGATCTAGTAATCAGTGTAGGAAATTAGTGTTCTCAGAGTTCTCATGAGAACACTGTTATAAATTTGAGAACAGTAAAATTTTTTTACTGTTCACTATTAAAAAATTCTTTGAAAACAGTAAAATAATAATATTGTTCTCATAAGTATAATAATTAACTATATAATTTTATGCCAAAACAAAAGTTGATAAAAATTCATATTTAATTTTGATAAAAGAAATTTTAATTTGCTATAATATCAACAATAACAACTACTTATATTGGTTTTTTTTTTTTTTTTTAGTGAGAACATTTATTAATTTTTTTTTAACACTTGTTTTTTTTTTTTTTTTTTTTTTTTATTTTTTTTTTTTTTTTTTCTTTTTTTTATATTTTTTTAGATGCACATCACTGAGAGCTTCATTTTTAAAAAAAGTTCATCAAATTGGACTATTCGATGTCAAAATAATTGCCAAAAACCATTTTTTTGCTTCTTAAATTTTAGTGGTTTTTGCTGAAATGTGTAACATATGGAGTGCTCCGTATTAAAAGGGCCCATTTTTACAATTTTTGAAAAATGAGTTTTTATTAAATTCATGTAAATTTTGACATGATTGATATTTTTCAATTATTAATGAAAGTCGATTTGCATAATAAAAAATCAAGATAATGTAAAAAGAAAAATTACATGAGGCTTCGTAGAGCCAACACGTCACGAGATTATCCGATAGTCACCTGCCGTCTTTAACCAATCAAAATCGTGAAATTTAATTATCCCGGATCAGTCCGAAAATCAAAACAAATGGTTAAACTCAATTATCTCAAAATGAGATAAATGTAAAAATGGGCCCTTTTAATACGGAGCACTCCATATGACCTCTGTACTATATGTCTGGGGTCCTGATTGCATGCATTATAGAAATGTATACAAATTAAATTGAGGATTTTCATATGCTTGAGGCAAAGAAATTATAAGAGATGCATATGTGTGTAATTGGAAAATTTAGTGCTTTCTTACTTTGTTTGTTTTGTCTACTTGTTCTCTTCACTGCCTGATTATGATTTGACTTCTTTATAACTGGCCCTACCTTTTATTAAAATACATTGCATCCTGTTGGTTGTCATGTATTACAAGTTGAAGTAGAATGTGCTGTACTATGGCATGGGCTTGTACTTTCAAAAAAACAAAAAAAGAGTACAAGTTGAAGTAAAATGTGCTACATCATAGCATGACTTGTATTTCTAAAAAAAAAAAGAAGAAAGTAAAAAGTACAAGTTAAAGTAGAATGTGCCATACTATAGTATAGACCTGTACTTCCAAAAAAAAGTAAAAAAGTGAAAAAGGTAAAAATTGAAGTAGAATGTACTACATAATAGCATAGGTATATACTTCTGATCCTTATTTTATCCTTTATTACATGAGCACACAGTGACAAACTGATAAATAACATGTAAATAAATAAAGTTGGAAAAGAGCACAAGTATGTCAAAATAAAAGAGAAAAGTAGTGAAGTTGAGCACTACTTCCATAGATATCTTTGTAATATTATGTTTAATAAAGCATCCAAGCAAAAATAATCCACAAATTAAAAATTATGAATTAATTAATTGCATATTGATGACCAATATTCAAAACAAATATAAAATCATCCTCATTGGTGTAATGGGGGAATCCATAAATAACTTATGTAACCCTACATAGTAGCTCTTGACCCCCCTCTATTATATTGTTATAGAACGCTAGTTTATTGTATTATCTTATTTTATTATTTTATTTTTATATTTTATTATTATTATATTGTATTATATTATTATTTTGAGAAGTTAAATACTTAGAATAGTTAATACCGCTTATAACGCTTATATCGCTTATAATGCTTATACTGATTATAACGCTTATAACGCTTATAGCACTTATACCGGTTATAACGCTTATGACGCTTATAGCGCTTATAACGCTTATGATGCTTATGACGCTTATAATGCTTATACCATTTATAACGCTTATGTTGCTCTTGTAGATTATAGTGTTTATTATTGTAAATCAACACTTATAATGCTTATTCTAAAATGTATTTAAAGACACAGAATTTCCCTTAGTCAAATTAGACCAAGACACCCCACTTCTCTCTCTATTTATTATATATCTTGTACTGGGATTTTTTAGGAAAAGAAACCTAAGGATAGCCCTTTCTCAGATTATTAATAAAGAAACTATTTATCTGAATAAACCAAGTTTATTATCAAGTAATAGTAAAATCGATAATCCCTCATTGAATACGATACCGAACTGCCCTTAGAGAAGAGTATAATTTCTTACAAACTAAGGAATTATACCTACCTCTTGGACACTCTATAAACCAATAAAGGATCCCTGTAGCCGTGTCGTTGTTATAGTAAGGAGTACAAGAAGGCCTCCCTACTGTAACATTTGATGCCTTCTGGCAGAAACATTTAAAACATTTGGATATTATTGAAGATATTTGAAAACCTTTACCACTCTAGCTGCTGCTGTTCGTCCTGGAAGTCACTTTGCCCAGAGACTCTATAAAACTTATTGCTGCTGCCGTTCATCCTGGAAGACTCTTTACCCAAGGACTCTATTTATTTAATTGCTATTTATTTCTCATAACTTTTGCTGCTGCTGTTCATCCTGGAAGACTCTTTGCCCAAGGATTCTATCTAACTAAACTTACTAACAAGTTATTACTAATAATTAATTATTTGAGATTTAGTCAGGAGTCATAAGGCATATGACTGCTGATATTAACGAATTATATAATCGACATATTAGAAACCACCTAGTAGAACATCATCAAAACTTTGCTCTTCTGTTCCATACTCTCCAACTACGTGCCCTGATCTTTCTTGTCAAGAGTGTTATCCTTCCCCTCGAACTAGTGGTCGTATTTTTGCCCGAACACCTTTCGGAAGATTTTGGTATTGGTATTCTGGTACCTACGCTGCTGATTCCTATACCTCTTAAACTACTGGAAACTTTGTTTGCCTGACTACTACTAGAGACCCTGCTACTATCTGTGCTTGCATTCGAGATATTATTTTTAGCTGCCGATATCAAATAGCACTTGACAATCCAAGAGAAATTGCTCTTGCTATTCTCCAACGTTTTACCTATCGAACAACTTTACCTCCTCTTGATTTTGCAGACTATACCACCTTTGACCCATATTTAGACGCCAATACTGAAAACTATAACCCTCAATATCCAGACTTAGGATATTCTATTGTTGAAGGATCTAACAATACTTTTAATACTGTACCTTTTTTTACTATCCCTGAGGATCACCCCTCTACTCCTCTTGGTTTTAATCTATTTTCTCTTAGTGAAAATAATAGTGTTATTAGTTCTCACACCCCTTCATTCCAAAATACTAGCCTACCTGCAAGCCCTACAACTTTAGCACCTAATCAACAAGATATAGACCTTGAAAACTTTTTTGAAACAACCTCTATTTTTAATTTAGATAGACTTTTACCAGACACTACTGAAGAAACTAGTAAAAATGACCAAGAACCTTCCTTAACCTCATCTGTAGACAACTCATATTCTATTATGGCTGAACGAGCTATCGCCGACGCTGCTACTGCTATTAATACCTTAGCTGCTGCATTTGTACATGGAGGAGTTGAAAAAAATCTCCTTCCTGTTACTTTCTTTAATGGGAATGGAACCCAAGACCCACTCGAATGGTATTCCTAGTTTAAGCATGCTGCTGTTGCCAATCGGTGGAATGCTACCCAAAAATTAGTCTTGTCCCGGTTTACTTGAAAAGAATTGCCTTAGACTGGTTTTCCTCCCTTACAACTAAGCCCACTGCTTTTAGTGATAAGGACAATGCAGATACTAGTTTTAAACACCTGTTTCTAGACCGATTTGTTGCCCCAAAACAAAAAGTTATATGGCAAAAGCAACTTTTTGATGTTAAACAAGGTGCCAACTCAGTTGATGACTATATTAACCAGTTTAGAAAACTGAAATGACGTGTTGACCCTGATGATGCCTTCCCTGACGACTTTGTAATCCAACTCTTTATCCAAGGCCTTCGTCCTGAGTTTGCTATAAATGTACAAGCCTCTGAACCTGCTGATCTTAATGCTGCCATAAAAACTGCTCATAAATGGGAAACTGGAAAACTTATGGCTTCTCCTAATACAGATACCGACCAAGCCATTAAACAACTAACTGAACAAATCGCTCAACTCAGTATTAACCTTGCTCAGAAGCAACCACCCGCTAACCTATCTGTAAACTATGCTGATTCTCCTAAACAAGCCAATCCAATTAAACAACCTCCTACCTGCCATTATTGTGGTCGAACCGGACACTTTATTGCACATTGTTGTCTTAAAAAGAAGAATCAAAGTAATGAACGAGAAAGAAACAGACGGTCCAACAATAATAACTACCGACGTGACTCTTATAGAAACAGATCTAGAAGTCGAGATAATAGAGACCGAGATTATTATAATAGAGACCGAAGCCGCTCCAGAAATAGAGATAATCAGAATGATCGAGATGACTACCGCTCTAGAAGTCGAGACCGATCTTCTTCTTGGAGACCTAGCAACCGAACTCCCTCGCCCTACTATAGAAATGTTAACTATCTTGATGGAACTCCTTCTACTACTACCACTACCAACCAACCTCTTACCCCACAAAAATGGGAAACATTTCTAGACAACCCTTCTATTCGTACTGCCCTATCTTCCCACTTGTACGAAGAAGCTAAAGCTGCTAACCTGATCCAGGCCTCTGCTTATACCACACCGGTCAAATGTAATGTTAAAATTAACCAGAAACCACAGGAAGCTATTATTGATAGTGGAGCCTCTATTAGTATGATTGCACACCAACTCGTCCAAGATCTAGGATTAAAAATAGAACAAGCCTCTCTTAGCCTTATCATACCTGCTACTGGAACCCCTTCTCTTCCCTTGGGAATTATCCGAGACTTGCCTATAGAAATAGATGGTGTTGTCGTACCTATTACCGTTGAAGTAGTTACTGTCACCTCTTACTTATTATTGCTTGGAAATGACTGGTCAAAGAAAGTTGAAGCTAGTTATAATTGGAAAAATGGATGCTACTCTTTTAAATGGAAAAACAAGAAACATACTATCCCTACCTCCTATGAAAGCAACCAACCCTTACCATCTCAACCTACTGTTACTGACCCTGCTGAATTAGACACTTATGAACAGGAATACTTAGTTCCTCAAGAAGCTTATGCTTTTATTACCACGCAAGAACCAGACATTACCTCTATATCTGATGATGATACCAACCCGTTGATTATTCACCAACCTAGACATCGAAAGCGTGCCCCTCCTAACCCTCGTGTATGTGGCAATTGTGGCTCACCTGAACATTTCTTTGCCAACTGCCCTACCAAACGTTGTAATCGTTGTCGACAAGATGGACATATTGCTATCCACTGCCCACAACAAGTACCAAAGCAGACCTCTTGCCGTACCTGCAATGGTAATGACCATTTGTACTGAAACTGCCCTGAAAATATTTGTCATACCTGTAGAGCAACTGGACATATTGCCGTTGACTGTTCTTTTGGAGCCCTTAAGGAACAAAATCGGATCTGCCAATGTGGATGTAATCCTAATGATATTGAAGCCCGAAGAATGTACAACTTTAATACGAGGCGTACTCACCACTGCTGTCACTACAAGAAACCAAATAGACCCGAAGACCTACAAGTTCTTAACAATCAGTTTGTTTGTCAAGGATGTGTCTCTGACTACTATTATGAACTCCCTTCTGATGACCCTCAGCGTATATATTATTATAGTCATGGAGAAGGACGTGGAACTCTTGTCCAATGTAAAATCTGTGGAGAAACTAGACCTACCTCTAAGATGAATAATCTAGAAAGCCTAGAACAAGCCCTTTGGTTTTGTGACCTTGAACACCTCTATGCTTATAAAGCAGGACAGGATGTTCTTTACAATTCAAATTATAATTTGTGGACCAGAATCAGACATTACACTGAATCCAACAGAAGTGCTAGATCTCAGTATAAAATGAACCAGATCCGTATCTTCCGACTTGCAAAGATTTTCTTACAAGAATTTGACCAAAGCCTGACTGAAGCCTTAGAACCTTTAATGACTGATCGAATTAACCAACCTTGGAGTCATGAAGAAATGCAATTAGTACTTCGTGCTGAACATGGCATATTAGAAGAGGATGAAGAATTTCAATTACAACAGACCCTTAAAATTTCCTTTGACACTAGCCATCCCAAATTCTGCAAAGAAACTGCTCTTGCTAACCTTAGAAGGAACTTCTCAGACACACCTATTGACCTCTGCAAGGAATGCCTTCATGTTAAGTACCAGGAAGAACTTGATGAATATGATGGATACTGTACAGAATGTGTACCTCCACCACCACCAATATTCGAACCAGAACCAAACACTATACCTCTAGAACCTACTCAAGATGACCAAACTATTGTTACTATTGAAGTTTTTGAAACATTACAACAACAAGTTGTCCAACAGAACCAGACCATTGAACAACTTCAACAACAAGTCCAAAAACTTGAAAACTTTAGTCAACAATTGCTTCGCTTTATTCACCAAGACACCTAGTACTTACAACAGAAAACTGAAACCCTTGCTACTCTGTTCACAAATACAAATTTTTAGATAATCCTAGGCATGATGGCAAACTACCTGTTGACTCAGACAACTGTATTAACAGACCACTTAAACCCCCTGAACACCCTATAAATTTAATACCTACCCCTGTATATAGTATAGATACCCGTATTTCTTACGAAGAATATACTTTAACCCCATCTACTTCATTAAACACAGGTCCTCTTGCTGCAGACCAAAGGCTTAAATTTAGACATTTACTTGAGAAATTTGCAAACATTTTCGCAACAGACATTAATGAATTAGGAAGAACTGACTTAGCTTCTCATTGAATTTTTACAGAAGATGTACCACCTATTCGCTCTAGACCTTATTCTATACCCCCAAGTGAACAGACATTTATTAAAGAGGAAATCCAATGAATGATGAAACATAAACTTATCTGACCTTCAAATAGCCCCTGGACTTCCCCTGTTGTCCTAGTCAAAAAGAAAAATGGCAAATTACGCTTTTGTGTAGATTACCGGAAACTTAACAATGTTACTAAAAAGGATGCATACCCTCTACCTCATATTGATGAAATGTTAAATACTCTTGCTAGATCGCATTGGTTTTCCACTTTGGATCTTGCAAGTGGATATTGGCAAGTAGCTGTGCACCCTCATGATAAAGAAAAGACTGCTTTTGTAACTCGCTATGGAACTTACGAGTTCAATGTGATGCCTTTTGGACTTTGTAATGCACCTGTTACGTTCCAGAGACTAATGAACCGAGTATATGATGGAATTGCTTGGAAATTTGTAGTAGTGTACTTGGATGATACCATAGTATACTCTCGAACATTCGATGACTACCTAAAGCACTTGAATGAAGTGTTTCGAAGAATCAAGCAAGCTGGATTGCGACTTGATATCGAGAAATGTAACTTTTGGATGCAAAGACTACACTTTTTAGGCCATATAATTGCACCTAGTGGAATAGCCCCTGACTCTACCAAAATCAAAGCTGTACAAAAGATTCAACCACTACAGAATATAACACAACTTTGCTCTTTCTTGGGATTAGCTGGATACTATAGACAATTTATCCAAAACTTCTCTTCTATTACCAAACCCTTGAATCGATTATTACAAAAAGATGAACCATACCGATGGACCCATATTCAGCAAGAAGCTTTTGATGAACTAAAAGACTGACTCACTGCTGCACCTATATTAGTCTACCCTAATTTTAGGAAGACCTTTATTTTGGCTACTGATGCTTCTTATTATGGATTTGGTGCTACACTTAGTTAATTAGACCAAAATCATAAGGAACAAACACCCCATTGCCTATGCAAGCAAAAGCCTATAAAAAGAAGAAGTAAACTACGGCGCAACTGAACTAGAATGTGCTGCTGTAGTATGGACAATCGAACATTTTCATAAATATTTAGGCGCTACCAAATTTATCTTAGTTACAGACCATTCAGCATTAAAATAGTTACGCACTGCTGATTCTAAAGGAAGAATTGGAAAATGGATTCTTAAACTCCAACCTTATAACTTTGAAATTTTTCACAAACCTGAAAGAATCCACTCTAATGTTAATGCTCTATCATGCCTACTGACCCAGACAATTAAATTATCTAAATCATGAATTTAAACCGATATAACCAACTTTATGATTACCTAGAATCAGACAAGTTACCAGACGAATTTATAGACTATGAAAAGAAACAATTAATTAACCAGGCTAGATATTTTGAAATTAGACATAACCTCCTATACAAAAAGAACCGAAAAGATTCAGAAGACCCCTTTTGAGTTATTAAATAGATAGAAGTAGAACCGATCCTATACATGATGCACAAGCACCCTACTGCCGGACATTTGGGAACTGATGCTATGTACTACAAAATAGCTGAACGATATTACTGGGACCAAATGTATAGAGACGTCCAAGAATATGTAAAGACTTGTAAGACATGCCAATAGAGACTTAAAGGACGCAGAAAAGAACCTCTCCATCATATCCAAATAGGACATGCTTTTGAAAGAATTGGAATTGACCTTGTTGGACCCCTACCAATAACCGCTCAAACCAATCGTTATATCATTGTTGCTACCGACTATCTAACAAGATGGCCAGAAGCCAAAGCTGTTCCCTATGCTGGAGCTAGTACTCTCGCACAATTTATTTTTGAAGAAATTATCTGCAGACACGGAACCCCAAAGATTATACTTTATGACCAAGGAAGAAACTTTATTAGCGAAACTATATGGATTCTATGTGAAAAGTTTCTCATCAAACATAAATTCTCTTCACCATACCACCCACAGACAAATGGAATAGTTGAAAGACTTAATCGAACATTGTGTGAATCTCTCGCAAAAGTAAAAGAAACAGATGATTGGGATTTATACATACTTGCTGTTCTCTTAGCTTATCGAACAAAGAGACATGCTACCACTGGATACACTCCATTCCAGTTAGTTTATGGTAGACAAGCCACCTTACCCATAGAAGCACTTATTCCCGTATATTCTAAAGAAAATAAAGATACAGAAATTAATATACAAGACAGTATATTACAACAAGCTTACGAGTTAATAGAAAAATTACCAACCATACAAGAAGAAGCCTGAGAAAATACCAAAAAATCACAAGAAAAACAGAAAAAGTACTTCGATAAAAAGGTGAATGAAGAAACCTTTTAAATTAGAGAAAAAGTATGGATACAATGAAAAGAAATAGAAATGTCTTGCTCTGCTAAATTTGAGGATAAAAGAATTGGACCTTTTATAATTCAAGCGAAATTGAACAATGGTGCTTATAAACTTCGAGATATGAAAGGAAAAACCTTACAGAAATATTATAATAGCGATAGACTTGCTAAATATTATGAGAAACAGACATGGGAACCTATAATTGTAATTGAAAATTAGAAATTTCTGGAAGAAATTTATTGTGAAAGGGAGTGACATTTGTGTAAAACTTTGTACACAGCCCCATGAAAATCTTCATATTACACTAACATTTATATAATCCTACACTCCAATTGAAATTTTCCTAAAATATTATCAAAACCCCTAAAATGGGATCTACCACTCTACAACCCAACACTACACTTGCTCTTCAGAACTTTCTTTCTATTCGGAGACAAGACCCTGCTGCCCAATACAATTTAGGAATTTTTAGTCAAAATGTAATCCTATGGGATGACCAAAACCCAGAACAAGTAATTGATGTTACCCCAAAAGAAGAAACAGAACCACTTGTCAAACTTAATGAATTACTGCGACCATTTGATGAAGATATAGAAGCCCTCTTATCTGAAAAACTGATTGAGAAATCTAAAGCAATAACTCCATTGCTAAAAGACTTGACCCAGACTCTTAACCCTCAAAAGACTACTCGAACAAATCCTTTCCTTCGAGAAACTTGGACTGCACAAGTTGATAAAATCTTACAAGACTTACCCAAGTTTAAACAATCTCGCTGAGGACAAAGACAGGCCATTGAAGCCTATTATTATTTAGGAACAATAATAGAGAAACAGACCGAACATAGAGACCAAATTAGAGGAGCTCAAAGGATTAGAAAAATCTTTACGATTTGCCCGAAGGACTTAATGTACCAAACTAATTACCTTTCTGTGACCCAAGTGATTAAATTTAAAGATGAAGTTTATACCGCTCTATTAGAAAAGTTAGAGAAGGAATTTATGGAGTAAATTTTCTTAAGGGTGCGGAAATGTTATAGAACGCTAGTTTATTATATTATCTTATTTTATTATTTTATTTTTATATTTTATTATTATTATATTGTACTATATTATTATTTTGAGAAGTTAAATACTTAGAATAGTTAATACCACTTATAGCGCTTATATCGCTTATAATGCTTATACCGATTATAACACTTATAATGCTTATAGCACTTATACCGCTTATAACGCTTATGACGCTTATAGCGCTTATAACGCTTATGACGCTTATGACGCTTATAATGCTTATACCATTTATAATGCTTATGTTGCTCTTGTAGATTATAGTGTTTATCATTGTAAATCAACGCTTATAACGCTTATTCTAAAATGTATTTAAAGACACAGAATTTCACTTAGTCAAATTAGACCAAGACACCCCACTTCTCTCTCTATTTATTATACATCTTGTACTGGGATTTCTTAGGAACAGAAACCTAAGGATAGCCCTTTCTCAGATTATTAATAAAGAAACTATTTATCTGAATAAACCAAGTTTATTATCAAGTAATAGTAAAATCAATAATCCCTCATTGAATACGATACCGAACTGCCCTTAGAGAAGAGTATAATTTCTTGCAGACTAAGAAATTGTACCTACCTCTTGGACACCACTATAAACTGATAAAGGATCCCTGTAGCCGTGTCGTTGTTATAGTAAGGAGTACAAGTAGGCCTCCATACTGTAACAATATAAAAAAATTTTAAAAATCCATATGTTTATATATAAAATTTTACAAAAACTTTGAATATATTATGACTTAGTAATCCAATCTGGATGATTTTGATACCATTCGATTCGTCTCTATGAGACGAATCCAATGGTACCAAAATCATTTTATTTGGATCACTGGATAACGTTTTATTAACAAAATACTATTGATTTTATAGTAATTTTATAAGAAAACATAATAACCAATAGTATTTCATTAATAAAACGTGATTCAGTAGTCCAAATCAAATGAAATTGGTACCATTCGAATCCACTCCTCGAGACGATTCGAATGGTACCAAATCCATCCAACTTGGACCACTGGATCAAGTTTTAGACAAATTTAATAAAAAATTGCGTTATGTTTTGGGGACCCTCTACATAGTGGAAAATCGTTATATTTGGGGACGTTATTTAAGGATGCCCCCAATGTAATCCATTTCTCAAATCTTTAGGCTTGCTACAAAAATAAGAAATAAAGTTTTTTATTAAATACTCACATACCAAATATAGAGTACTAGAGATAATAGTTGTAACCAGATCATATATAGTAGATATAGTTTAAAATACAATCTATAGTTAACAACAAAATCGCATTATTATGTATTGTAGCAATTCATAGTGTAAAATTTCATAAATTAATTTTATCAAAAACTAAATCTCGCAATCTAAATACAGTTTTTAATTAACAAACTTGCATTTGGATCAAATTTTTAATTTGTACATAAAAATGTACTTACCAAGATCAAATTAATCTAAAATATAGTAGAGCTTTCAAGCTGCAATAGTAAAACTATAAAGTTTTAAATAACTAATACTATTATTTTCTTTATCAACTTAACTTTCTGTTTAAGATATGCTACTTTTATAATTAAATTGACATTTATATATAGTGTTGTTACTTGACTACTTGATTGACCAATAGCATAAAACTTTGTTGTTATCTGGCATAATTTGATAAATAGATCAATATTATTTCACTGACAATCAACTTACCAATACCCACTTCACCAACAATTAATTTACTAACAGGCTTGTTTTATAGACAACCAGTTCACTGATGCTCAACTTATAGACTAACTTAACCAACAAGCTTGTTTTGTCGACAATTAATTCACTGAAAGTACATTTACTTACAAGATTAATTTACCAACAAGCTTATTTTGACAACAATATAATTCACTAACAGAACATTTAACTAAAAGTACATTTCTATTATACAAGACAAAAAATTAACTTTGCATTGCCTAAAATAGGTTTGGGTAAAAATTCTAACAAACAAAATCCCAACAGGTTATAATCCTAACAAAGAAATTCTGACAATCAAAAATCCTAACAATCAAAAAAAGGTTTACTTAAACAAATTTATTATAATATTATCTAAATTCAAACCCTAACCTAGATGCTCACTCTAACTCTAATCTAAACACTTATCCTATTCCTAATTTAACTTAAATAAACTTAATAATTTTTTGTATTGGGATTGTCAGAATTTTTTTGTCAATTTTGACCAGCACCCGAGTAATACAAACTCCTAGATAAGAAATAGCTAACTATTCTGGATCAGCCCATTGAAGAATTCGAACATATATAAAGCAAAAATATACAAAAACTAATGTTTAAACCAATCTTGGTGCACTGAATAAAAATGATAGAAATTAAATTTTACATAAAATAAATATTATTTTAAGCCTGTAGCATCTAATACTAAGGTCCTAACTCTAATTTTTATTTCATACACTTAGTTTATTTACAAAATCAGATTTGTATTACCTGTGCAAATAAGTTAATGTCCTGTCAGTAAAATGTAGTATTAATGAATTATATTGTCATCAAAATAAGCTTATTGGTGAATTATCTTGTTAGTAAAATGTACTGTTAGTAAATTAATTGTCAACAAAATAAGGTTGTCAGTTAAGTCAGCTTGTCTGTAAGTTGAGTGTTAGTAAACTGGTCATCTGTAAAACAATTCTATTGGTAAATTGATTGTTGGTGAAGTGGGATTGGTGTGTTGACTATTAGTGAAACAAGCTGCACTATACAAATACATGGGTATTGGCAAGATAATAGCAAAAGCACATAGCTGAAGACCTTTTGTATTGCAATTATACTGTCAATGTCCAAGATCCATATATTATATCAAATAATTAGTTTATTTGACAGGTATGATATTTATGCCAGTAATGTACATGGACAGTTGTAAAAATGAGTTTGGACAGTTTTAAACATTTTTATCATATGTTAACATGATTTAAAATTAAGTAAAAAAAATTTATTACTAAATTTTATATATAATTGTATATATTTTTAAGGGAACTGCTATTTATACTATAGTTTTTGCTATTTGCACCATGAATTTTGTATAACATTAGATTATCAATTAACCTTTTCTATTTGCACCATAGTATAGTTATACAAACATTTGAAAAATTTTATTTTGTACTATATGGAGTGCTCCGTATTAAAAGGTCCCATTTTTACATTTATCTCATTTTGAGATAATTGAGTTTAACCATTTGTTTTGATTTTCGGACTGATTCGGGATTAATTAAATTTCACGATTTTGATTGGTTAAAGAAGGCAGGTGACTATCGGATAATCTCGTGACGTGTTGGCTCTACGCAGCCTCATGTAATTTTTCTTTTTAAATTATCTTGATTTTTTATTATGCAAATCAACTTTTATTAATAATTGAAAAATATCAATCATGTCAAAATTTACATGAATTTAATAAAAACTCATTTTTCAAAAAATTGTAAAAATGGGCCCTTTTAATACAGAGCACTCCATATGTTGTTAATCTACAAAAAAGGTGAGTTTTTATTGGTGCAGCATTAAAATGGTCTGAGGTTACACAAAAATTGTGAAAATCTAGCCCGCATTATGTTAAGACCTTAAAAAATTAGAGTAAGGGTTGGACCGCATTATAAAATTAGGGTTAGGATTGGCCCGTATTTTAAAATTAGGTTAGCAGGCCTACTAGATTAGTTATCAAAATAAGACTTGTATAACAGTACACAACATTAATGGTATGAATAACTGTTAATCTACAAAAAAAGGCGAGTTTTTATTGGTGCAACATGAAAATAGTCCAAGGTTACACAAATTTGCAAAAATCTGTCCCATATTATGTTAAGGCCTTAAAAAATTAGGGTAAGGGTTGGCCTGAATTATGAAATTAGGGTTAGGGTTGGCCCGCATTATAAAATTAGGTTAGCAGGCCTACTAAATTACCAAAACAAGATTTGTGTAATGTTACATAACATTAATGGCACAAATTAACTGTTAATCTACTAAAAAGGCGAGTTTTTATTGGTGCAACATATATTATCATGGTGTAAATAGCGGTTCCCTTTATTAATAATATATACTTTATTATAAGATGTATAAACACTATGGACACTATAAATATGAACATGGACATGGACAAGCCAAAAAAAGGTATAGATATAGTAAACATTATATTACTGATCTATACTTATAGAAAGAATTTTATATTAATTCTGCAGATTTTATATTAAAATTAATAAGATTTTGGCACATAATTTTAATAAAAATTTGCAAAAATAATGTAAAATTTTTTCTGTTAGTGTTTACATCATACCCTACTATAATTAAGTTATTTGGTATATTATATACTTAAAATAGTTTTTACAGTTTTTTTAACTTTTTTAATTCATCATGTTTAAAATCTTATAACCAAATAAACTTTATACGCAAGCTAAATATTTTATTTAATTGTTATTTATTTGATTCTATTATTATTTATTACATTTTTAATTCTTGGATAAAACTAATTCTCTTTTTTTTTGTAATCTTTATTTAAAAATCATATTTTAAGAAGGTTAAACCAAATGTGATATAATAATTCTAAATACGATAGTCCTGAATACAATTATTTTTATTCTGATAGTTTTGAAATTAATAGTGCTAAATATGATAGAATATTTACTTTTAACGTGTCTTTTAAAAATAAATAAAGTAATACAAAAATAAAAGACTTAGATACTATTAAAATTATATGTTTAGCAAAACTTGTTTTTGATTATAGTTGACCCTCATTAATATCCACCTTATTAATATCAACCTAAGCTACAAACAAATTTTATAAATTTTTATATATTAAAATCCCCTAAGATATATCTACTTTAATATAAATTCTTATTAATATCATAACAATATAAATATAATAGTGATAAGTTAATATCAACAAGAGACAACTATATTGCTGTTTTGTTACTTGTTCTTGAGAATTGTTTATTCTGTTCGTTAGAACTTGTTTATATAATTTATATTTTCATTTATAATAGCTTCAACATTATATTTCTAATTAGAATTACTCTGCCAAGCTTTAAAATTTTATTTGCTTCACAGTTGTTTTTTGAGTATTTGTAGAAATTGTTGGCTTGCAATATTTATTTTTTGGGTTTAATAGAAAATGAGTTGTTTTTTTGTAAATAAAAAAAATCAAATGTGAAAGAGAAAAAAGTCAAATGTAAAAAAAACAATTTATATAAAAAAATTTTAATTTATTGTTTATGTCATAGCTTGAGTTTAACTGTTAATTTTCATAGCAAGTGATTCTGATCTTCATAGGATATTGGATAATACTGTTATTGAATGCTTTATGCCAATAACTAATATATCTGGCATCGAATTTGATTGTGAGATGTTTGCGCCCTTTTGGGGCACAGACATCTCATGATCACTAGATACTTTCCATTATTTGTAGGTGTAACCAGTGTTAGAAATCTTATGTTTTCATGTTCTCATGAGAACATCACTTTCAATCTGAGAACATTTACAAAATTTAAGATATTCTCTTCTCTATTAAACTTTTTTTGAGAACATTAAGTTTGAAAAATATGTTCTCTATATAAATATATAAAATAATAAAAAATCATTTTTATTAATATAGCAGTTAAAATAATTAAGCTCATAAATATTTAGTTGAAATAGAGAACAATTTAGTTGTTTTTGAATCATAAAAAATTTAGATAATAAAGTTTATTGGTTTATCCATTTCTAGTTTGATGCAATATAGACCTTATTATGTACACATATGGGCCCTTAAAAGTAGAAACCAGACAATTTGGCAGATCACAGGTTTTGAGAAAATCAGCAAAAACTATTTCGTTACACAAAATTAAACCAATCTAAAAATAGTATATTAATGATTAACAAACCTGCTTAAAAGAATTATCAGATCTATAGACCTGTAAATTGCTTCAAAATCTAAGTAAATCTATTTTTATATTATAGTGTCAAAAGCTTTTAACTGTTGGATCACAAAAATTTATTAAGTGATCAGCCTTTCATTATTAAGTAAAAAAGGTTTGTCTTTAAATTTTGTACCTGATCAATCAAATAGGTTAATTTTCAAAAGTTTTCAAATTGTCTGGTTTCTACTTTTGAGAGCCCATATAATATCATAAATTTTAGAGAACTAAACTCACTATAATAATAATTTTTTAAAAAAATTACTTAACAAATCTTTAGTTATTATAATTTTAAACTTTAGTGTTATATTTTAAAATTTCATAGTGAAAAATTTTTGAATCTATAAATTCACTATAGTAAAAAAAAATAGTATATTATATTACTAATTTATTTAAATCATAATTCGCCTATAAATGGATGTATTCACATAGTATAGTATTTACATAGTAAAATTGTGGGATAGGTTTAATATAAATATCATAATAAAACAACAATCTGATGTTGGTCTATAGTAAAAAATTTTTTTTATTAAGTTAATCTCTTTTTAGCTTTTAATTAAAGTTGTAGAGCTGGGATTTGTGGATCTTATAGCAAAAATTTATTAAAATTGGCCTAGTAATTCTTGAGATATCTTAATTTTTCTCTTTATAATATAATAACATTTTTTTACTTGTGAAGAAATTTTATAAGTTTTGAAGAGAAAAATTAAGATATCTCAAGAATTACTAGACCGATTTTAAAGAATTTTTAATATTAGATCTACAAATCTAGCTCTACACTTTAATTAGAAGCTAAAAAGGTTAATTTAATAAAAAAATAATTTCACTATAGACCAACATCAGATTGTTGCATTATTATGATGTTTATATTAAACTTATCCCACAATTTTACTATGTAAATACATACATTTATAGGTGAATTACGAATTAAATATTTGAGATATATTAATAGTTTATTTAAAATTTTAATATATAAGCAATAAAAAATCTCAAATATAAGGGTGTGGCGACTTAGAGAAGTTGGTAAGTTGTCACCCCCAAGTGGCAGGTCTAGGGTTCAAATCCCACTGGCGACGCTTTGGAAAAATAGACCTGTGTTATGGTAACTGTTTTTTGTCGATTGGTTGGGTATATCACCTGTAGTCCTTGGTTACCATCTCGAATGGAAGCTTTCGGGCGAAGTTGTGTCCGGTGACACAGACAAATCCAAGGAACTGGGGAAATGGAAACCCATTTGGAAAGTCCAGAGTAAGGAGGTAGCAATGATCTTTGACGGTGCTACAGAACCGGAATATCGAAACCTGGAGCTGGAGAACTGGACGATATGACCTTTGGAGAGAAGGGTCCACCAACCTGGCCGCCAGAGTCGTGCCAGAGGAAAAGAACCTATGTTGTGGAATTAGATACCAGGGGAAGAAAAACCATAGTAGCACCTAATGCTAGGTAGATCAATCCTTTTGGGCCAACTGGATTGGAAGTTTGGGGTATTTGGGAATGGACCGGTAGGAAAGTAATGGTGGGTACCGGGGTCGGTGTGAACCTTACAAGGGCAAAAGTAGATAATGGTAGGGTTAGGTATCCACTGACTGCAAGTTGCTTGCCTCGGTGAGAGCATAAGTTACCGAAGTGTAGATAATACCTGTGTGGGACAGGGACTGCTCTACCAAGTTTACCAGTGAGGATAAATTAGTCCTAAGGGGATGTAGGTAGTATCTGGGACTG
Source organism: Gigaspora rosea (assembly GCA_003550325.1). NCBI lineage: Eukaryota > Fungi > Glomeromycota > Glomeromycetes > Diversisporales > Gigasporaceae > Gigaspora > Gigaspora rosea. The sequence goes on from QKWP01000443.1 coordinate 196,642, forward strand.
TCTTTGACTGACTAATGTATCGGAGGGCTGTACTGGTGATCACAAGTAGAATTGACATGTGAAGCTTGACCAGAGGGTTTAAATAGGCAATCCCCTAGTTGGGTTGTAGGTATGGTAACTAGTGTAGAAACTTCGGGCGGACTACTTAAATTAGACAACCAAAAGTTGTACATGTGGCTAGTTGTACTCTCATTCAATGTAATTCAATTGTGGGTGCGCCCAAAGAGGCACCCTTGATCCACAGGCTTGATTAAATAAACTCTCACCCAGAGCGGGAACTTTGACACAAAAAAAAAATCTCAAATATAATTTTTTTAAAAAATATATATATAAAGTTATAATCTTATTATTATGAATAACTAAGCTTTGTTTATATAGCTTGTTAAATATATTATATTTTTATTAATAATTTTTAAATATATTAATTAAAAATAAAAATTAAAAAATAACTAAAAGTATAATGATATAAGTGTAAGAAAAAGAATGAGAGAAAGAAAATAAAAGTAAAAAAGATTGAGAAAGAGTGAGAAAGAGTGAGTGAGAAAAAAAAAGAGAGAGAGAGAGAGAGAAAGAGAGAGAAGAGAAAAAGAAAAAGAAAAAAAGAAAGAGAAAAAGAAAGAGAGAGTAAAAGGAAAAAATTTTTTTCTAATTGAGAACATAAAAAAATTTTTGAGAACATTAAATTCAATAAAAATGTTCTCATGAGAACATAAATTTCAAACCAGATTTCCAATACTGGGTGTAACACTAATATTGCGACCATGCAGATTAGGGGCGTGCCATTTATTACATAATATTTTTTACTTAGTAGCCACCTGTACTATGTATATTTTTGATTATTTTATCTGATTAATATAATATATAGACGTGATAACTACCTTTGACCATGTATCTATGGTAAAATTACATAATAAATGGCATGCCCCTTATGATATAATTGTAATTACTTATCAAATAACTTTAGTATTGTCTGCTATGCATCCAATAACTATATATTATTTGGCTGAAATTGTTATATAATTTGCAAAATACATAACTAAGTACAGAATTTTTAAATATATGTATTGAACAACAATAACCCGATTTATAATCTAAGAATTTTTATTTGTACCAAATATCTATTTTAAACCAGGTTCATAACAAGATTATGTGATGCTAATTAGAGCCTGATTTGCCTTGTAAATTTCAAAAATTCTATTATAAAATATTATTCAAGAAACAAGCTTTTATCTTAGCAAAGAAGTTTTCTTGCAAATATTGAAAAAATGTTTAAAATATTATTAGAAAATATCTATATTCAATTATTTATTATAAGACTAATTTTAATAGCAACTTATTTCAAACTATTGAAGCATGCTAAACTAGTACCATAAGCTTTTCCTACATTATATTTATCATAATTATAATTACATTATTATTATAATATTAACTTTTTTAGAATGAACTACCTCTTGTTTATTATTAGTTTTCAATTATTGGAATTATATAGAGTTTTATAATAGATTATAAAAATTTAATTTAGAGTCTTGAGAAAAATTTTTATTTTATTTTATTTTTTTTAAAAAAATATAAATAATTAAATGAATAAATAAAACAAACTAAATAAAAATTTCTTCTTTCAAGATCTAATAATTGAAAACTATTTCAATTATTTATATAATTATTATTAGTATTAGATATTAATTTATTAGCTAAGATCTATATAGGATAAACTTGAGGCTCAATTTGCTGCCAAATATAAAGTACTGCTAAAAGAAATTGAAGAATTAAAACAAAAGCTAGAGGGAAATAATAAATTTAACAGGTTAGTTTATTTTGTATTTAATTTGATCTACAAATTTCTTTTAATATTTTACATATTCCAAAATTAAAACATGTGTAATTCTATTATTTTAAAGCACTTTTACTGATTTGAAAAGAGAAAATAAAGAATTATAGGTAATAGTATCTCCTAAGAATAAATCAGTAAAAATTATTATAAAGACATTTTCAAAAAGAGACTTAATATTTTTTATACTGATTATAAATTCAAAATGCTCTTAATGATAATCAAAAAGAAAAAAAATCAGATAGCCAGAAAAGTGTTGCAAAACTTTTATTACAGTGATTGGCTGATTTTGATGCTTTAAAGAAAGCTTTAATATATGATCTACAAAATAGATATAAAAAGTTATTGAATTTGAAAATTTATTGGAAAAATTATAAAAATAATATATAAAGTTTTAAGCAACAACTCTAATGAGGCAAAGCAAAAAAAAAAAATGCAAGTTTAGAGAGTTTAAAACAACTAACAAATGTACATGTGCAAGTAAGATATCTTTTTTTCAATCATTTCTTATATAGATTGTTATTATAATAAGCATTAATCATTTTAGGTTTAAATATAGATTATTGAACAAAATTCATTATTAAAGAAAGAGTTATCTGTAGCTAAATAAAAAATTCTTTTTTGTAATAGGCATATCATTCTTTAAAAGCCTTGTTGCAAGATGCACAAGAAAAACTTATTACACAGAATCAAAACAAATATATTTAAAAGTGAAATGCTTTATATATAACTAACTGCTCTTCATAATTAATAATAGATTCGAGACACAGTTGCAAGCAGTATGTGAAAGATTATAACAAGCAAAATATAAGTTTATTATTATTTAATATTCATTTAAACATTTAATATCTTAACTTGTATTGTTAATATTTTTAGCTCAAAACAAAAATATGCAAAAACTTCTACTTCTGCTTTATCTATTTTTGATTGTATTGCTAAACCTCTTCAAGATAGTGGTTTACCTGTAGCTGAAGCTAATAAGTGCAATTAAAATTTTAAATTTTGTTTATTTAATTTTTATTATAATAATTTTTGTTTATTTTGCTATATTTATTTTTAGTTTAGATATTATTCTATACATTATGTAAAAAGATAAAACTTAAACAAAGAACTAATTATTAGCAAAAATTTGATTACAGAGCTCTAGCTAATCATAACAATAATTTTATTTTTAATATATATTTAATTTTCTAGTTAATATGTATTTAAACATTTTATTTTTTTGTTTAATTTCTATTGCTTCTATAATATTAATTTACATTTACTAAATTTGTAAAATTTTTTAAACTATTAGAATTTATTTAGAAATATAGCTTTGTTTATTGAGTTTTACTAAAACGCACCTATAGTGTTTTTACTATATTACACAAAACTATTAGAATAGCCAATCAAAAATTAAGATCAGGTGTAAGGGCATGCTATTTATTATGTAATTTTATCATGGATACATGGTCAGAGGTGTAACCATGTCTATATATTATATTAATCAATTAGAATTAGATAAAATGATCACAACATACATGGGTAGAAGTGGCTACTTAGTAAAAAATATTACGTAATAAATGGCACGCTCCTAACAAAAAATTTTATTTTTTTGGTTATTTTTTTTAAAAAGCATTATATCTCAAAATTTTGCTTATAAAACCACCTTTGGGGCTCTAATAAAAAAATTTCTTGCTAAATTTTGTATATTAATGCCCAATAAAATCTCAGACCTTACTCTAATCCTAAAGCATTAAAATTTATTGTTTGTTTTGTTAAAATTTATTTTTTTGTTTTTGTTACACAGATTTGCAAATCTAATTTACCTATAGTGGTAAAACACTATAAGTGCATTTTATAATAATTGTTGTTTAGTATCAACAATTATTATAAAATGCACTTATGGTGTTTTACCACCATAGGTAAATTAGATTTGCAAATCCATATAACAAAAACAAAAAAATAAAATTTTACAAAACAAAAATAAATTTTAATTACTTTAGGATTAGGGTAAGGCCTGGAATTTTATTGGGGCATTAGTATATACAAAATTTAGCAAGAAAATTTTTTATTAGAGCCCCAAAGGTGGTTTCATAAGCAAAATTTTAAGATATGAATGTTTTTTTTTTAAAAAAAATAAATATAAAACTGAAATTTTTGTTATACCTGATCTTAAATTTTGATTGGCTATTCTAATAGTTTTATGTAACATGGTGTAAAACACCATAGGTGCATTTTAGTAAAACATATTATCAATATAAAATTAGAATAAAATAAATTTAGAACAGTTATTTTGATTGTTTATTGTTTAGCTTTTAATATTAGAGAAGTACTGTTTATTATGTAATTTATTTTTATTATCCCTTAACTGTAATCCAGGCAAATTTGCCTGGATTTTTTTTAGAAATATTACAATTTTTTAAATAAAATAAAAATTTATTAAGTATATGGGGTATATTCTATTTATAAAATATTTCATTAAAATATATTTTATAAACTTTATTATAAAAATTTTTAAAATTATTGATAAACTTTAAAGCAATAAAAGTTCAAACGTTTTATAGATCAATGCAAAAATGTAGATACATGAATTCAGTATTGATAAAAAATTTTTTAAACAATTTAATTTAAGTATTTAAAATTGTAATTTATTACTTTGGTTTATAAGTTTATTTTAATAATTTTTATTAAAATTTTATATTAAAAAAAATTTTTATTAGAGATAATTTCCTCAATTTCAAGATTATCATCATCACTTTCAACCAACGTAACATGTTTGTTGTATTTCTTATATTCCTTTGCTCTGGTAAGTGATTTTTTCAAAGATTCATGATGGTTTTTAAGCTGACCTTTTCAGTAAACGCCTCAGATAATTTGTTTTGGATAGAAAGCAGGTTTGGGTGCAGACTCGTCTTTGCAACTTCTTGTTTTGCAACTGCCCAAATTACTTTGATTGGTTGAAGTTCGTAGTAATATGGCAGTATCAGTGTCTGAAATTGTGTTGAGGAGTCTGCAGACCACAACAAATTTTAAATCTTTGCAACTACAATCTGAAGTGCATGTGCAAATTTCACACATAAATTTGCAAATTTTACTTATAAATTTTGATTAAAAATGCTTATATGCACAACTAAATTTTTATAAATTCTTATAATCCGCAACTATTTTTTTTTTATTTAGTTGCAGCCCACAACTAATTTAAAAATTGAATTTCAGACACTAGGCGAGGTATAAAACAAATTGTGCCCATGTTTATTAGCAATTTGAACACATGTGAATAGCACTTTGTGTTTATTTCTTTTTACTAACTCGTATAGCTCAGCTTTGGTACAACTTTCTGATACAATAATATTGTATGCCGCCAACTATACATACAGAACATCTTTTTTAAATTTGATGTTGGTACTTGTTCAGCCTGGCATTTAAGATAGGAGCCTCATCTTCATCTATATGAATACATACTGGCCCATATTAGTTTGCACAAAGTTTTTCAAAAGTTCTTCAAAAATTTCAGCATTAAAATTGCCATTATAATTGCTTTGATCTGTTACAATATTTGCATTACGAATTGTGTTGGGAATATTTTCCTACTCATCTGCATTTGCTGTTTTCTTCCTCGTGAAGAAGGGGTTTAATAGATGGATCTCATATTAAAAGAGAGTTGGGAACAATTTCGCCTTCAATTTTGTTGTATTACCATCATCAGGAAAATAAATAAGGTGCAGATCTGCACAAATCTGCGACCCTAGAAAATTTTAACAAATTTTACAATAACTTGTGATCCAGTAGTTCAAACTAAACGATTTTGGTACCATTTGATTCATCTCGACGAGCCGGATCGAATGGTACCAAAATTGTTGAATTCCAATCACTAGAACACAAAAAAATCCCATTTATGTGAATTTTATAAATATCAAATGATCTTGCCAACCAGTGGTCCAAATTTAATGATTTTGATACCATTCGATTCCTCTTGATGAAACAGTTCGAATGGTATCAAAAATGTCAAAATTGGATCACTGGTTAACAAGTTATTCATAAAAAATTATTTGTGGCGCAGTTCTGCGCAGAAATTTAAAAAAGAAATTTAAATTTCTATACAGAACTGTGCTACAAATAGTTTTTTATGAATAACTTGTTAACCAGTGATCCAATTTTGACATTTTTGGTACCATTCGAACTGTTTCATCGAGAGGAATCGAATACTACCAAAACTATTAAATTTGAACCACTGGTTGGCAAGATCATTCGATGTTTATAAAATTTATATAAATAGTATTTTCTTGTGTTCTAGTGATTGGAATTCAATGATTTTGGTACCATTTGATCTGGCTCGTCGAGACAAATCAAATATTACCAAAATTGATAAGGTTGGACCACTAGATCACAAGTTATTGCAACATTTGTTGAAATTTTCTAGAGTTGCAAATTTGTGCAGATCTGCACCTTATTTATTTTCCCGATGATTGCGCATTACAATAATTGCACTAAATATAACTGACAAAGGGCCATGCCCTGGTGTACAAACAATTTTGTGCGATGGTATCCATGTATAATTGGTTGTGTGGTTTAAGTGGCAGTAAGATTTGTATAAAAATACTTCTAGTATAATTGGTATGCTATTATTACCTGCAAATTACTAAAATGCTATCTAAAATAGCAGCTACGAAAAACCACATTTTTAGCTAACTCATGCAATATATTATGAGGTTCACCATGCCTGTAAAAATATTCTAAAACATATAAAATTCGAAGCAACTACTATTTTGAAAACTTATGACCTTCTTTCTCAAGTTTTTGCTATAGTACAGGTGTGGAATGAGGGAGACCAGCAGAGTTTGCAGATATAACCAAATCACGTATAACTTTGGAAACATTTAGTTTAAGTTCTTTTTTTGGGTGACCAGGTAATTTGGGTACTGTTAATTGTTTATTTTTACTCTTATTCCTTTAGCAATTATCTGGGCAACTGTAGCCTTGCCAATTTCTAGAACCATGGCAACAAGCTTGCATAGTTGTATGTATTCTAATTGCTTTTGGCTCTAATGATACTCCAAAAAGTACTTGTGAGTACTAAGAATTATCTTTTTTCGTTAAGGGTTATTGCACTTTTGTTTCTTTTCAAATCGTCTATTCTGCTTAAAAAAAAAATCAACAAATGATTTAGATTATCGATTACACTTACCTTTTTTGTAATTTTTATATGTGTATAGATAGATTGTTACATTTTTAATTAGTAAAGTATTTTAGGTAACAATTTTTGTGTATCTACATTTTTGCACCCTGCCCATATTTTAAAATGTTTACTATAAAATTTTTCTTTAGGTTTTCTTAAATTTATATGTTCCCATTTATAAAAAAATTTTTACTTCTAATACAAGTCCTAATTTTTACAAAAAATTACAAAAGTTGCAATAATAAAAGTTGTAATCCTTTTTATAAACTGCAACATTCTATTAAATCAGAAAACTAGAGCTAATATTTATAGAGTTCACCAAGAATAAGTAAATAATTTTTTTGGTTAAAAAATTTTTTAAAATTTGTCTATTTTAGCTTATTAACAACTTAAACTTTTTTCCGCATAATATAAAATTAGATACTACTATAATATAATTCTTATTTTCAAATATTATCAAAAAAAAATTTAATTAAATATCTTAAGTTTTAAAAAATATAAATTATAAGCATATTTATAGCAATTTTTAGGCAAATTTGCCTGGATTTGCTTACAGTTTAAGGGACCCACTCCCCTCATGATTGAATTATCAGCTAATAATAATTTTTATATATAATATATAAACATGATAGACTGCTAACCCCCCTCATCACCTCTTGAAATTACATAATAAATGGCACTTCCTTTATAATATACAAAATAAGTAAAATAAAAAATTAATAAAAGATGTGTGACAATAAAGTGTAGTTAGATTGCTGTCACTCCCAAGTAGTTGTAACAAAGATACAAAGTTCAAATCCTAATGGAGATAATTTCAAAGAATTTACCTATGTTATGGTAACCTGGACTCTGAGCTCAGGTTTACAAATCTGTTTCTTAGGTCATACTGACTTATATTAGGAGCTTTGGTACTATTTTTTGCACAGAATTGGGGTGCATAGATTCTAGAGAGTGCAGACACTGTGTTATGCACAGAACCATAGGGCAAGAGAAATCATTCTTGCAAACCCTGAGTAAAAAGGTAGCCAGAATTTTGATAGTATCTGAACAGGAATCGAATGAGAACTAACCAGCAGTGGACTGACCAGAAACTTACTTATGACAAAAGGGTTTATAGTGGACCCTATTAACTGGACTGCTAGAGTCGTACTAGAGAAAAAGGACATATATTTCAGAATTATGTACAAGGGGGAGGGAGTCTCTGGTTTCGTCAGAGCAGACCAACACTTCCGAATCCTCAGATTTGAAGTAGGATTGCGACTGGGGAAAGGAAACTTCTGGAAAAAAAAAACTAAAAGAAAAATGGGGTGTACTGAGTTAGGTGAACTCTACAAGGACAGAAGTAGGTAGTAATAGTGGTTGCAGGTAACTCCTAACTGCAAGTAGTTTCTTTCAATAAATGCGTAAGCTACTAAAAGTATAGGTGATCTTGTATGAGACAGGGACTGCTTTACCAAATCTCCCACTCGAATAAATTAGTCTTAAGAGAGTGTGGTTAGCATCTGAACAGAATTTTGATAATACAAAATGGACTGGCAGAAGGCAAGAATCAGAGAGTTTAAATAGGCAATGCCAGTATGTGAGTTGCAGGTATAACAGCTAGTATAGAATCTTTGGAAGGCTGCTTAAATAGGCAACCAAAAGTTGCAAGTGAAGCTAGTTGTACTCTTGTCAATATACAAAATGTCAGATGTTCTTCTATGTAAAATATCTGGGGTCTGATATATCTTAAATAAAATAAAAGCTCATCCCCAAAGTGGGCACTTTAATTTGAAAAAAAAAACAAATTAATAAATTTTTTTTTCTTAAAGAAGTATCATTTATTAGCTAATTTTTTGTAAATAGTAAAATTTCTTCTCTCTTAAATGATTACAATTATATATAAATATATATATATGTGATCTATTAATATGATATTTTGACTCACTTCTCTGCTAAAAATATCAAATAATAAATGATACTTCTCTTATCAGTTATAGAACATGTTCTTTTGGGGCATTTATAAATAATGTTATGTACCCCCTCATAGTAGCGCTTGACCCCACTATATAAAAAATTTTTTCAAAATCCATATATTTATATATAAAATTTTAAAAAACTTAAATATATTGTGACATAATTTAGATACTATTCGATTCGTCTCAGTAAGATGAATCCAATAATACCAAAATATTTTATTTGGATTACTGGATCAAAAGTTATTCACAAAAATCTAATAATTTTATAGTAATTTTATAAGAAAACATAATAACCGATAGTACAGTGGCCTACCATATTATCGTAGACACTTTTAAAAAATTTATACAGAGCTAAATATATAAGATATTAAGCTAAAAATTAAATTATAAATTCTTTAAATCTATATCTTAAATAAAAAAAAAGTTTAAAAAATTCTATGCAGTACTTTTTGAGATAATTAATGTTACACAAAATTGTGTAATGTTGTACATGACCGAAATTAGTAATTTTTATAACTAAAAAATACATAAGTTTAAATTTTTAAGCATTTAACTATTATATCCAAATAATTTTTATATTATTAAATCTTTATAATAATACTATTCTAATGATACTAAAATTATTAAATTTTAATTACTAGTTCTTGAGATATTTAAAAAAATTTATATAATATAAATTTATAACTATTTTTAACTTTAACATATATAAATATAATTTTTTATTAAGTAATCTAATTTTATTTTTAAATAAAGTTATTTAGCATAAAAAGTTATATATATTTTTAAAAATTTTAAAATTTTTTAAAAAATATTCATTAAATTACTATATATAGTAATAAAATTACTATTTTTAGTAATTTATTAATTAAATTTAATATTTTAATTATTTTATTTTATACTATTTAATACTATAATAATTTTTTAAAAAATTTATAAAAAGTTAAAATAACATATAATTTTTAATATTTGTAATTTTATTTTAATAAAATATTAATTTTTAATATATAAAAATTGTAATAACAAATTTGTAAAAATTACTAATTTCGGTCTTGTGTAACATTGCACAAATTTGTGTAACTTTAATTATCTTGAAAAGTACTGCATAAAATTTTATAATTTTTTTTTATTTAAAAGATATAGATTTAAAGAAATTATGATTTAATTTTTAGCTTAATATCTTACATATTTAACTCTGTATAAATTTTTAAAAAGTGTCCACAATAATATGGTAGGCCACTGTATTTGGCTAATAACTTTCGATCAAGTAATCCAAATAAAATAAAATTGGTACCATTCGACTCCTCTCACTGAGATGAATCGTATGGTTCAAAATTATTAAATTTGGACTGTTAGTTTAATTTTTAGACATTTTTTTCTAAAAAAAATTACGGTATATTTTTTTGACCTCACCTACTTATTGAAAAAACGGTATCATTCATCCAACCTCCTCCCCCTCTTGTATAGTGTTATTTATGGATGTCCTCTTTACAGGGGTTCCAAATATTGATTATATGATAATTTAGATATTAATCATCCAATTTGGGGAGTTGGTAAAGGTGAAGACTAATTTATTTTTATTGTTGTCTGAGTAAGCTATCATATGGGCTAAGTATAGTCAACTATTCATACTAGATCCAGTAGCAATTTTTCACTTATTAGTTTCTGTCACACTTGCTAAAGGTTTTTTCTATAATAACCTCAAATTTGTAAAACCAACCAACTATTGCTTTTTAAGTCAAAAATATAGTTCAAATACTACTTTTTAAATTACAAAACTTGATTCTTACTTTTTCTAGTTCAAAAAAAATCTTCAGTTGAATGTGGAGTAACCTAACCTATATAATATATATGGTTTTGTTCAAAATTACAACAAACTACTTTTCTGATAGCTCAATTTCCTTAGCTCTACTTCTCTAAAATGATTTTTCAGCAATCTACTTCACTAAAAACCAGTTTTGCAACAACCTACTTTACCAATGATAATACTTAATTGGCTAAAAATTTTATGTTATATATATTGTAAAATGCACCTGTTTTATTTTTTTTAATATTAAGGTGACCACTTAGGTACCCTAGCACTTTATTGGTCCAAACGGGTTGGCCTGGCCAATATGACTGTGCCTCATATTACATTTGTATAACGAGAGTACAACTAGCTACACGTACAACTTTTGGTTATCTAATTTAAGTAGTCTGCCCGAAGGTTCTACACTAGATGCCATATCTGCAACCCAACTAGGAGATTGCCTATTTAAACTTTCTGGCTTCTACCCATGTTCAATGTTCCTTCCAATATACTCTTTCATGAGTAATTCGCTATAAAAGTACTCTGAGGCTTTAGCCAAACACCTATTGGGGGGCATTTGCCCCTGTGGTAAACCTGGTAGAGTGATACCTGTCCCCCACAGGTATTCACCTACGCTTTCGATAATTTACGCATTCATCGAGGCAAACAACTTGCAGTTAGGGAGAACCCTGCAACTGCTACCATTACCTGCTACTGGCCTTGCGAAGTTCACTAGACCCCAATACCCGGTCAGTCACTCTTTGGATCCTTTTCCCCAGTTATCAAGACTACCAATCCAGTTGGCCCGGAAGGATCAGTCTGCCAGGCTTTAGGTGCCTAAGGTCTCCCTTTCCTTGGTTCATGCTTCTATAACACATGACCTTTTCATTAGGTACAGCTCCAGCGGCCAGGTTGGTGGGCCCCCTTTGCTATAGGGGCTCTTGCCCGTCCAGTTTTCCGGTCAGATCCTTTTCCCCGGTACTGTCGAAAGTCTAGCTACCTTTCCGCTCGGGACTTGCCAAATAGGTTTTTTTTCTCTAGTTCCTTGGATTTGTCTGTGTAGCGAGACACAATTTCACCTGAAAGCTCCCATTCAAGATGGTAACCAAGGACTACAGGTAGTGTACCCAACCGATCGACAAGACATAGTTACCGGAACACAGGTCTATTTTTTAAAAGCGTCGCTAGTGGGATTTGAACTCTAGACCTGCCACTTGGGGGTGACAACTTACCAACTTCCCTAAGTCGCCACACCCTGATGCACCTGTTTTATATTTTTACTGATTTGATATTTTTTTTTGATTTGTTATTTGAGTATTTAAGTTTTCCAAGTTCTTAAATCACAGATCTAAGCAGAATCTAAGTGAGATCAGCATGTAGTTTGTATTTTATGTATAGTACTCATTTTATATAATTACCTATATAATAACTAGAAGAACAAGTAGCATACTCAAAGAATATCTATTAGTGTATTCTTTTTCTTGAGTTTCTTTTCATAGTACATTGCTATTTAGGATTTGTTGAAATATTGTTTAAAAACACAGAGTGTTGCACTAAATCTAATTTTTTATCTTGGGCTTTAATAGTGGCAGGTTAATGATTGAAAATTGTTGAATGTATTTGGATTAGTTGTCTTTTTTTTTTGGCCCATATTCTTTATGCTATGTTGTTCCTAAATTTTTTTTTATAATTTAAAGAATATCTATTAATGCACTCTTTTTTTTTGAGTTTTTTTTTTTACAGTGCCTTTATTTTTTTTATTGCCATAGCAAGTCAGTTGGGATAGCATTTGAAAACACAGAGCATCATATTAAGCTGAATTTTTTAGCTTGGTTTTAATAGTAGCAGGTTAATAATTGGGAATTGTTAGATAAATTTGAATTAGTTGTTTTTTTTTGGCTCATATCCTTTATGAACTATTGTTTCTAAATTTTTTCTTTTTATAATTTTTTTTTATAATTATATTTGTTATTTGTTCACATTTATATTCATTGTGTAATTTGCATTTCATTAAATAATTTATGTAATTTGTTTCATAATTTATTATAAAATCCCTTTATAATAAAATTGTCATCTAGTCACGTGTGTCCGTTATATTTTTACCAATCATTTTGCACGTGCGAAATTGGATGGCATAAATGGTCACAATCACATGCCATGAGAAATTCGCAATGTTGATTGTATCAAATACATGTAATGACCCTTTATGTCATAAAGTATCTATATTATTTCTATTTATTTATTTTTTTGAGTTTGTGCGCTTTTAGAAAAACGTATCATAGTGTGGGAAAATAATACATATTGATGTATTAATAATGACGACAGATTACAAATCTAATATAATTTGCTTACCGATTTTATCTATATCTCTGCAATCTATCTATTCTCCGTTTAAACATTCTTGATTGGTCGTTCCAAAAAATGTGACCAAACGTGAGAAAGCTAACAGAAATACGTAGTAGGTAATTATATCATTTTTTATTAAATATCATTTTGAATGCTTTGCTAAACTGTAATTAGGCCTGGGAAACTTCAAAATAAGATAATCATTGCGACATTTGATCATTTGCATGTTAATGCGTAATGTCATAATAGGCTCATAATTTGTCTATTACTATGAATTAATGATCTGTTGTCTCAATTGCTTTCTTAAAAAATCAACTTTCGTTCATTATGCACACTTTGTATCTTTTAGATTTAGAAATTGCTTCTGTTCTTATGCGCACTTCGTATCTTTGAAATTAGATTAACTGAGATATGGATAACGAACATATGATATTAGAAACATGATAGTTAGTAATACGGTAGTATTTTTTTTCTTTTTTTTTTTAATACAATACCAACCTTTTGCGCGATAATGAACGTAGTATGATAGTAGAAGCATGATGGTTTGGGACGTAGCAAGATAGTTAATAGCACAGTAGTATCTTTTTTTTTTTATATACAATACTAATATTTCTTTTTTCTTTAAAACGGAATATAGCACGATAACGAACATAGCACGATAATAGAAGTATGATAGTTTGGAGTGTTAGTAACATGTAATATTTTTTATTTTATTTTTTTTTGTATAATTATACACAGTACTAACGTTTCTTTTTTTCTTTAGAACTGAATATAGCAAAATAACGAACGTACGATAGTAAAAGCATGATAGTAGGAACAAGATGCTTCGGGACGTAAAAAGATAGTTAGTAGCACAATAATATATATATATTTTTTTATACAGTACTAACATTTCTTATTTTCTTTAGAATGGAACATAGCACGATAAAGGCATGATAGTTCGGGATATTAGTAACATGGTAATTTTTCTTTTTTTTATATACTGTACTAATGCTTCTTTTTTTCTTTAGAATGAGCAGAACGTAGTGCGATAATGAATGTATGATAGTAGAGGTATGATAGTTCAGGATGTAACAAAATAGTTAGTAGCATGGTATTATTTTTTTACTGTAATACAGTACTAACAAGCATGATAGTTCTGGACGTAGCAAAATAGTTAGTAGCATGGTAGTTAGTATGGGGCATGCATGATAGTCAAGACGTTAGTAACACAGTAGTATTTTTTTTCTTTTTTTTTTTGATACAGTACTAACATTTTGCGTGATAACGAACGTAGCATGATAGATATAATATGATTATTCATAATATTTGAATAATATAACCAAAGCGATCATTTAATAAATTCAACACCTTTCTAAATGCATTCTTATTCTGATCCCATAAGTGCAAATTTCTTNGTTAGTAACACAGTAGTATTTTTTTTCTTTTTTTTTTTGATACAGTACTAACATTTTGCGTGATAACGAACGTAGCATGATAGTAAAAGCATGAAAATTCGGGACATAGCAAGATAGATATTAGCACGGTGGTTAGTATGGGCATGCATAATAATATGGGGCGTAGCATAATAGTTAGTATGGGATTTAGCATGATAATTGGGACATAACAGAATTTTAAAAAATTGTGTTTTGTTCATTATTGGCACTTTCTATTATTGAAAGGGCGCCAGCAGCGCCCCAAAATACTTGTACTGAATATATTTATTAGAGTGAAAAAATTTAAATAAAATTTAAGCGAATTGTTAATCTTAACCAGAGGAATTTTCCTGTTACACAAGTCAAATCGACCAATAAAATTATAAAAACAATTTCATATTTATTTTTTATTTTTATTTATATTACATATCAATATATATTTATTATATTTATTTCATATTTATTTACATAATATGCAATGCCGCTTCTAAAATGTATTAATCTACCCTTTCAACTAATACTAACCTACTATAATTCTGCACCACCCTTACCCTAACCCTATCTCTTTCGCCTAATACTAGCCTAACCCTAATCTCACACTACACTTACCCTAACCATAACTACTTTAACTAATCCCATCCTATCCTAATCTATTACTTAACCCTAACTTCGCTACTAATTCTATATTATATTAACCCTAATCTCTGTAGGTTTTGTAGCAGTTTACTAGTCGAATCGGCACTGATTTGTCATGGGTAATGAACATAAATTCATGTGCCACTGCAATAACAATGCGGATTAGCTATTAAAACGTACATTTACATAAGTAATCAATATAAGACGAGCAAGCTAACTGCATATGAAGCAAAATTTGTAAGGAATTTTTTTTGTTATAACACACAAGGAAGCTTCATCATGAAATTATAAGACATTGCTCTTTTTAAAAAAAAATAACTTTTACTGACCTTTCGCTCTCTACGAAATGAGCCAACATGTGTAATATACACATACGTGTTCTCTGAACACACTATTTCATATAACGTGATATTATGTGCGGGGTTTGAAGCAGTTTACTACTCGAATCGGCACAGGTAATAAACGTAAATTCATGTGCAACTGCGAATTAGCTATTAAAACATAAATTTACATAAGTAATCAATATAAGACGAACAAGCTATTTGCATATGAGGCAAAATTTGTAAAGAATTTTTTTCATCATGAAATCATAAGATATTGCCCTTTTTTAAAAAAATTCTTTACTGACCTTTCATTCTTCACAAAATAAGCCAACACATGTAACGTACAAGTACGTGTCATCTGAATGCGCCATTTCATATGACGTTATATTACATACCACCCTTTACTATAATGTCTATACCATTTTTACCGTGTCATTCCATATACCGTTCTTGTCGTGCTACAAGATCTATGCCATTTTGAGCATTCCCGATACTGCACATTAGTAAAAAAATTTCCGATATATATAGTACCTTATAGCCCTTACCTGGCAGCAATACCCTAACCCTAACCATACAAAACCAAGTTTTGCTTCGAAGTAGTTATGAAATTTTTTAGGTGGCGATTCTACCTACAACAAAAATCAGAAATATCAGCAATAACACGACATTTAAACTGTTGCATCTTTTAAAAGCGAAATTCAACACCTACCTACGAAGCAGTAGAACCAGTTGACCAAAGATAACACACAAATACTGACACCAACAAACGACGACTCCAGCAAACAGACCAGCAAGGCAAAAATTAGAAACAAAACTGGCAAAAGCGAAAACACCAAGCAACAGCACAAACCAATATAGTGAAAAACAAAATACGAAGTGATGCAAGAACCAGCAAAGGCAAATCAACAGTACGAATTAGCAAAACCAAAAAATAAACAAAACAATGCCAGCGAAATAATGAACTACTAACAACTAATAAACAATGATGTGAAAACAATATACAACACGATACCAACAACAACACCAAGTACATACCTACAATAGCAATGCTAAAAAAAACAATTAGTGTAAAAAAAAAATTTATGTAAACAAAAAAAACATACAGTTAGACCTCCCTATAGTCACACCCTATATAGTCACACCTAGGGATGTTACGGTCCAGTCCAGTTCAGTCTTGGTCCAAAAGACCAGTCCGGGTAGTGGACCGCGGATTGGACTATAATAAACAGACCGGTCCGTTAAACGGTCCAGTCTAAGACCGGTCCAAGACCAGTTTTCGGACCGGTTTATTTTAGCCAATAGAAATTCAGAATTTTGGCAAAAAAAATGCAGTACAATGTACGTACGTATGTGCGTACAGAATACTTTATCTCTTAACAAACGGTATGTACAGTACTATAGTAAGGTTAATATAAAGGATTTGTTGATCTCAAGCTTTATAATAACCAAAAAATTTCAAGTCGGATCGAAAATTTTACTGAATCATTTTTTAGGATATTTATATATTAATGTTCTTTAATGTTCTTATAAACAAGATATAGGAGATATGATATATACAGTATAATAATAATACAACTTTTTAGATCAAGAATCTAACTAAAGGATTAAGGGAATATTTTTTTTATATTTAATTTCTACCTACTTCATTACTAATCCAGCTTTTAACACAAAGACATGCTCTTGCTGTTTCAGGATGAAGGCGGTTATGAGTTTTTGAAATAGTATTGCCAGCTATAGAGAAAGCCTGTTCGCATGCTACACTAGTAGCTTGAATGCTAAGATCATCAGACGCCATTTTTGATAGAATTGGATAAGCTCTCTTGTTTGCTTTCCACCAATCCAGTGGGTTTGTGTCTTCTTCAACAGTATTAAATGAGAGATAATTATCTAATTCATTTAATTCATTGGTATCCATGGCTGATGATTCTATGTTATTAGTAATTGAAGGTTCTTCTGTTTCTGGTCGATTACGCAAGTTCCAAAAAAATTTTCTTGCAGTTTTAACCGGACTTTCCATGGCATTGTTAGAGGCTGGTAAGGTTTGTCCACTCTCGTGAATATATTGATTCATAGCTTCTTAAATAGCTTTTTTAGCATTAACAGCGTCTACTCTATTAAAAATTTTTAGGTTGGTACGAGTATCAAGGATGGCGGAGACGATAGAAGGCTTATCCATTATACTCCAATATTCTTCTATTTTTTCGTTTATTGCTGCTACAGCTCTGTTTTGAGAAAACTCATCTTTCATAGTGTATGCATTTAAATGGTCTTGAATGCTTATAAACACCAAACATATATCGCCCATGGTTGGATATGATGCAGCCGAAAGCAATTTTGTAGCAGTTTCAAGTGGTTCCAGTAAGGCAAGCACATCCTAAACATTATTATACAGTATTAGTTATTATACATTTTGTTATTTAAATTATTATAGATTTTATACACCAAATTCAAACGTATCAATAGTATAATAAGGTAAAAAATTTCAATGAAATTTTTTAATTGTATTTGTCTGAATTAGATATACAAAATCTACATAATAATAATTTATACTTTTAAATTGCGTTGTTCATTATTATTTGGATACAGTAAACGAATAGATGAATAATTAGCAGCAAGTACATTAAGAGCCGTTTCCATTTTTTGCATTTTTTGCAACATGTAAAAGGTACTTTTCCATCTGGTTTCGATGTCTAACTCAGGCTTAAGATATGGAATTTCTTTAAGTTCACACAGTCTACGTAGGTCATCACAGAAACGAATAGATATTTTGATTTTAGCCATTAAGTTTCGAACTTTATTCACAGAAGAATCAACCATTTCTAATCCTTTCTTCGCAGCCAAATTGAGAAAGTGAGCAGCACATCTATAATGAGAAAATCAGATATTATCAAATTCAAATTGCAGTTCCTGTGCGATTAATCTTCCACAAACAATCATTGCGGCCTCATTGTCAGTAGTAAGTGCTAGAGTTTTATCATTGATATTAAAATGAGTAAGAATATTTTTAATAGTATCTGCTATATTTATGCCCATATGTCTATTATTAAACAGGATGATATCTAGGAGAAAATGACGCAAACTCCAATTAGTATCAACATAGTGAATTGTAACACCAAGAAATGCTTCAAAATTTAAAGAAGTCCACATATCAGCTGTCAAGGAAACCTTTCCAGGAATTTTAGCAATATCATTAACTATTATATTACGTTTATTATCAAACTCATCTATAATTTTTGCCTTTACAGCTTGTCTTGTAGGTATCGTATACCGAGGATCGAGGAAGTTAATGAACTCCTGAATATTGAGTAGTTGAGAATAATTTTTTTAGTTGACAAACTAGTTGCAACTAATCAATTAATCGATTAATTGTTATGTTGCAATTAATTGAATAATTGTTTTTTCGATTAATTGTAAGTTATAACTAATCATTTAATCGATTAATCGATTAGTTGCGATTAATTATTGCGGTTTGCAAAAATATTTGAAATTTGATGATCAAAAAAAAAGAAATAAATCAATAATTTCTGATTCTGATTTTCCGATTTTTTTAACATTTTCTTAGACTTTTAGATTAGACTTTAATATGCAAATCGCAATAATTAAAGAATTAATTAATTTTTTGCAACACTACCTGAAAATACCAATTGTCAACAACAGTAAATGGTTGCTGGTCGACAATTATTCAAGTAATTAATTTTTCATCCTGCTTTTTTTGTTCTTCACCATCATATTGATCAGTTCTGGGAAAGTGAAGAGTAGTTTGACGTTTAGCTGGTGCAATGATATTATGTCCTTTAAGATGTCTTCGTAAAGATGAAACTCCAGTTTGATTCGAAAAAACATCTCCGCATCTTTTACACACAGGTTCTCCAGGATGAGCGGGTGTATCAAAACTGAAATAAGGCCAAATTGAACTTTTCCTAGGTCTGTTCCTTTTAATATTACTGCTTTGAGAGGGTGTGCCAATTGAGGTTTCGTGGGATATTTGGCTATTAATATCTGAGACGTTATCTTCAGGCATTCCATTGGTATCATTTTCAGGATCAGAAAAATAATCATTAGGTTCAAAGGAATTGTAATTTTCCATTTTTTTTTAGCGATTTATTTTTTTTTTTACAATCAAAAAATGAAGCTTTATATATTGATATAAAATCTATCGTTGTAGATGGCTTTGATCTTATTATGATAAGTATTTTTATTTTATTTCATTTTAAATATCAGTGTTAATCACTTTACATTCAGATTTTTGATTACAAAATATGCCCATCTATATGCGATTCTTTAGCTAAAATTAATTCTTAGAACTTTAGATACCAAAAAAAAAAAAAATCGTAGAGAAACCTCACTAAGTCCATCCTATAGGACTAAACTTTTAACAACGTGCATCTAACGAACAATAAGAAAAAAATGTATTTATAGAGATCAAGTATATTCGGGCCAGAATTTAAGAATGCATTTAGAGAAGATGCATTACAGAGGATTCTCTGTATTCAATAATTTCTTTGTTAAAGATCAATTACACTTACTTTGATCTAAATTCCTTTAGATGTTTCCGTATATATGTTCATTGAAATAAGTTTTTACTCACGCTATCCTATTCATTTTTGATAGATGAATTACACATTTTGAGCCTTTGCTACTAGATATCCATGGCTTTATCGCCTTTATTATGCATTATCTTTAATCTTTTTAGTACCTAGAGATATGCTAAATATGTATTTTTTGAAAGGAATTATGAATTTGTAGTGTGCGCGTGATTCACTGGGCCAAATTCATAATAATATTGTTCTTGCCACTCAACATATGCGCAGAATCATTTTTGTGATATGTATGCTAAGTATTCGGATTTGTATTATCAATGGGAAAATATGCATTATCAGGTCATGCGCATAAATGCATATATATAAATGCGCATCGGCGCCTATCTTTAATTCAAGGAACGGGATAATAAAGCCAATTGTAATTCCATCTAATATGTATCTGACTTTTAAATTTTTTTATAATTGAATAAAGTAAGAATTGAATTCCATATCGGTAAATTAAGGACCAGTCTGGACCTGGTCCTTAATTTTAGACCGAAAGATTACTTAACCGGTTCAAAAGACCGGTCCAGACCACAGTTTCTGTAGGACCGTAACATCCCTAGTCACACCTCTATTTAAGCACCCATTTTGTGCGATAGACTTAAATATAGTAAAAAAAACCACATTATAGTCACAAATCGCTTATAATCACTATCACTATGAAAATTTGATTTTTTAACAATTTTATTAATAAAAAACCCTCATTATAGTCACCAATTTTTAACTAAATATGGATTATATAATCTGATTGTTCAATTTTCATATTCATGTATAGAGTAATTCTATAGGCGAAATGTGGAGTGCTTCCATCTAAAATTTTTTCTTTACAAAGTTAATGATACATGTCCACTAATTGAAAGTTGTAGAGCTCGTCAAGACGCATCTAACGGTGGTTAGATCATCCAAATCAGCCCAGTGGATGGCAAGTCATTATCGCAAAACGATTGGCTGACTATATAAAAATCCGTTACAGCGAAATGTGGAGTGCATCCATCTAAAACTTTTTTTCTTACTAAGTTAACGATACATGCCCACTAATTGAAAGTTGTAGAGCTCTTCGAGACGCATCTAACGGTAGTTAGATCATCCAAATTGACCCAGCGGATGGTAAGATATCGTCGAAAAACGATTTGCTAACTATATAAAATCTCTTATATTGTTTACATAGAGATTTTATATAGTCGTCCAATCGTTTTTCGACGATATCTTGCCATCTATTGGGCCGATTTGAATGATCTAACCACCGTTAGATGCGTCTCAACTAGAGTTGGGCATCGAAACCTTTTTGGCCAAATCTGAAAGTTTCAGGTTTCGGATTATAGCTTCTGAAACCTCATCCGAAACTCCGAAACCTCATCCGAAACTCCGAAACCTCATCCGAAACCCGAAACCTTATCCAAAACCCCAAAACTATTTAAAGTTAAATTTTTACAAAATATGTTATTGTAGAACGTGCTAACATGTTAGTATACAAATATTTGAGTCTGCCAAGGGAAAATATACATATTTACATATAGGTTATATTAGAGTTTGTATATTTCAGTTATATTATTTATTAATAATAAATCAATAAATTATAGGAAATTATATTATCTAGTCAATTTGCCAATTAAAATTCAGGATCAGGTGTAATATGTAGATCAATTTTTTATAACAAAAACAAAAAATTGCTAAAATTGCTTCTACTTTAAAATTTTGTCCATGAAACTACTTTTTTTTATACAAAAAAAAAATTCATGCTAAATTTTATTATTAACATTTTGATTTTGCATTATAGATCATAGGTGATAATCACCCATGATGATTATTAGTTATTTTCTAAATTATAATATATATAAATTATAAAGAATATTACTAACTATAACTGGTAGTGATCAATTACTAGATGCTTAAATCTTTAAAACATACTAAATAACAGGATTAGGTACTCTAAGTAAAAATGTTCAAAACATTTAAAAACCTTATAAAAACTAAAATAGAATCTCTATAACTTCATCTAACAGGACCCCAAAATCTACATAGATAGGGCATGTTAATTATAAAATTACCAAAAATAGAAAGTTCTGCAGAAAAAACTTCAAAAATAAGCAAAAAAATACCATAAATAGAAAAATTTGTATAAAAAACACCAGAAATAAGCAAACTAATACCTGATCTATCTATGCATATTTTGGGGTTCTCACCTAATCCTAAAAATATCTAGAGGTATAATAATCACCACTAGTTATTTCTAGCAATATTCTATTATAAATTATATATTATAAATTTTCAAAATTTTAAATATAGTTTCAGGGAGTTTCGGATTATAGTTTCAGAGTTTTTGGTTTCGGGAGTTTCGTATTTTTTTAAAAATCCGAAACTAGTTTTGGATAGGTTTTGTTTTGTTGCCCAACTTTAGTCTTGACGAGCTCTACAACTTTCAATTAGTGGGCATGTATCGTTAACTTAGTAAGATAAAAGTTTTAGATTGAAGCATGCCACATTTCGCCTATAGATGACCATAAATGAGGTATTTTATTTATAGTCACACCTCTTTACAATCACCAAAATAGTGTGCGACAGACTTGGTGATTATAGAGAGGGACGACTGTGCTTATTTATGTGATGATCTTGCCGATCTGTATCACAGGGAAATTCCCCCGGTTAAGTATAGTTATTCTCAAATTTTAAATAGATATAAATTATTTTATTAAATAAAAACTTAAAATAAAAAAATTATTTTATTTTTTAAAATTTGTAAATATTGATAAAACTAATGTTTTCTTATTACATCAGATTTATAAGAAATTTTTGTTCAAAAATACCTTTAAAGTTTAATGTATAATTTCAAAATAATATCTATATATGCTTTGAAATAATGAGCACTCTGTGTAAGATCTTTAAAGCTGTGTATTAAATTTTTTAATATAGTGAATACTTTGTAAGTTAGTCAATCATATAAATGTTATACTATATCAAAAAATTGCCCTTTGTCTAAAATAATATGTATATACATACTAGAATTAATCATGGATAGGTTGTTATAGAAAATGTAATATAGTTAATTGCATGAGTATTATAGCATTTTGAAAAGGTAATACTGTTGATTGTGCAAGTGTTATGGAGTTTCATCTAAGTAAACATAACTGGTTTTTGCTCTAGTATAATCTATTTGGTTGAAAAATATTTTGGAATTCCAAAAGACTAGCAAAATTAATATTACAACATTATTTTGCCTATTGTAAGAAGAAACAATCAGTAAGTAAATGAATATTAAATGTCAATTTGTAAAAAAATGTATAAATAGTTCTGCTACTATTTTTTTAAAACATAAATCTCAATTTCTTTCTAAAAACAATTAATTAAATTGATATTATTTAATCTACAAACTTTTAAATAAATTACATCCATTGCTTAGTTTACAATTAAATTTTTTCAAATATAATCTATTCAAACAATAACTGATTTTGAATCTACTTACTTGGAAGAATTTAATGCTTCAAAAAATTATAAAGAGTGTTTATTATTGACTCAATAATTCTTGAAAATGTATAACCTTATTATATAATAATGAAATTGAAACTATTGATCTATATAAAAGTGAAGGCATTGACTTGAACAAAATTGAACTTGAGAATTTTGTTGAAATAATATAGAAATTAAAGAAGGTTCTATGAATATATAGAGAATAACACAATGTATTATTGCAGATGTTATTCAAGATGAGATAAAGTGCTACAATAGTATAAAAATCTACAATTATTGAACAAATGATAGGAACATGGGAAATAGATCTATATACAGTTATAAAATACTGTGATAGCACAACAAATCTACAGCAATTGTAACAAGCAGTCAAAAATATTAATAATATTTTCAGCTTGGTGTTGTTATTTCTATTTTCTATTTAATTAGTATTAACTTTATGAGCCAAGAATAAAAAATTCACATTTAATCAATAAAGGTACTATTTATTTTTGGATTTGTCTTTTCTGTAATAAAAAAAGGTAGCTACTATACATACCCCCTAAATTTGCTATTTATACCCTTTATTAAAATTAAAAAATTTTAAAACTTTGAGTGAAGACATTTTGACAACTATTTGACTAAATTCAATAAACTTTTTCCTATTTGAATTATACATGGGTGGGATGAAAAGTTTTGTCAGAAGATCAATATCTTGATCATTTTTAAATATACAGTTTTAAATTTTATATATATTAATATAGCGGTTATAATGAATTTATAAAAAAAAAATTTAATTATTTTTAATTAGATAGTTATTGAAAAAATTAGTTTTTAAATTTATTAATTTAACCAATTGAAATTTATTATTATAAAAATTTAAATTAAGTCATTTATGTTAAAAATTTTTATATAATAAAAAAAATTATAAAACCAAAATAATGAACTATATTTATATAATTAAAATTTGAATATTTCTAATTTACACCACAGGTGATTATCACCTATAATCAATTTGCCAATTAAAATTCAGGATCAGGTGTAACATGTAAATCAATCTTTGTATAACAAAACAAAGAAATTTTTAAAAAATTGCTAAAATTGCTTCTAGCCTAAAAACTTGCATATAAAACTACTTTTTTTTATGCAAAAAAAAAAATTCTTTTGTAAAATTTTGGTATAAACTATGCCCCCTGCCCTATCCCAGTTCTTACCCTTACCCTAATATTAAAAAAATTTAACTTTTACTTAATAAAAATTGTTTGTTTTTATTTATTTATTACAGGTGATAATCACCTGTGGTGAACATTAGTTAATTTCTTAAAATTTATATAAATAAATTTTATTTATAATTATTTGAAATAATTTTATTATAAATTAAATTTTTTACTATATATAGTAATTAATTTACTAAATTTAGTAATAAAATTTATCTATATAACAATTTTTAATTTTTGGTTGTTTTAAATAAATTTAATAATTTTATTTAAAATAGAATAGTTATAAATAAAAATTATTGCAAAATTATTATTATTATTTATAAAATTTATAAAAAAATCAAAAAATAAAAAAACTATAGCTTTGCAAAATCTAATTAACAAAGAAAAATTTTAAATTATAAATTTTTTAAATTTTAATATGTTAATTTAAAAATAAATTATATATTTAAAAACTATATAACTGATTTTAGTATTAGTTAAATTTTTAGAAAAATTAATTAAATTTTTAAATTTTTTTTATATATACTTAAGGGTAGAGTGTATGTAGATCATTTCTTTTAATAAACGAGTGACCAAAAATATTTTTACTGCGAATTTAAAAGTTGCTACATATAAAAGTTAATTTTTTACTATATAAATTGTATTTATGTACTAAGTAAAAATTGTTCGTAATAAAAAATTACACATATCATAAAAATTTTATTAATTTTGAATAAAATTTGATAAAGTTTTTATAGTATCAACTTTTGCGGGGGCAGGGTCTATTCTGTGGGGGCGATCACAAATTGGCCAATCAAATCACGTGTAAACAATAAGTAAAATAGGGTCACGAAGATAAAAACAACTATATCTTAGGTTCTACTGGGCCAATTTTAATGATTCAACCAACGTTAGAATCAGAAAAACCTAATCTACAAATTTATTTAAAAAATTAATATGGTTACTTAATAAAAATTTTCTTTATTATTAAATATAAAATTTTTAGTAACTAGTTTATTAATAGAAATGATCTACATACCCTCTACCCTTAAGATAAAGTTTAAATAATTTTTATATAAAAAATTTTGCAATATTTTTTATATAATAAATTAAAAATTTAATATTTTAAAAACTATCTGATAAAAATACTTAAAATTTTTTTTACATATTTATTATAACCACTATATTTATATATAAAGGTTAAAACTGTATCTTTAAAATTGATCAAGATATTAATTTACTAACAAAACTTATTATCCAACCCACGTATAATTTTGTAGAATTATAATAAAAAAAATAGTTCATCAAATTTAGTCAGATAGTTGTCAAAATACCTTCACTCAAAGTTAGTAAAAATCAAAATGTTTATTAAAATAAAAGCTGTACTAAAATTTTTTTAAAACTTTGAATGAAGTTATTTTGACAACCATTTGACCAAATTCAATGTTCTTTTTTTTTAATAAAATTCTATGAATTTATAGAATTCAAATAAAAAAGTCTATCAAATTTGGTCAGATAGCTGTCAAGAAATATTAATAAAAATTTTGGTGCTGATAAATGTTTTGATTTTTCTCTAACTTTGAGTAAAGGTTTCTCAACAACTATCTGACTAAATTTTATAATTTTTTTTATTTTAATTCTATAAATTTATATAATTCAAATAAAAAAAGTTCATTAAATTTAGTCAGATATGTATCAAGATACCTTCACTCAAAGTTGAAGAAAAATTAAAATGTTTATCAAAATAAAAGCTATGCCAAAGTTTTAGTCAAAAATTTGAGCACAGATATTTAGACAACCATCTGACCAAATTCTGTGAACTTTTTTATTTAAATTCTATAAATTCATAGAATTCAAATAAAAAAAGTTTATAGAATTTGGTCAGATAGTTGTTTAATATCTTTGCTCAAATTTTTAAAAAAAACTTTGGTGCAGCTTTTATTTTGATAAATGTGATTTTTTTAGCAACTTTGTGTGAAGGTATCTTGACAATTATCTAACTAAATTCAATGAACTTTTTTTATTGAACTCTATAAATTTATATGATTTAAATAAAAAAACTTTTTCAAATTTGGTCAGATAGTTGTCTAGATAACCTTGTCAAAGTTTTAAAAAACTTTGGTCAGCTTTTATTTTAATAGACATTTTGATTTTTCTTCAACTTTGACACAATAAATACCATGTGATATATTGATCAAAATTAGATAATTTTGGTACCATTCGATTCGTCTCATTGAAATGAATCGAATAATACCAAAATCACATTACTCTATCAAAAGATACAATTTTGGCGCAGTACCTTATTCGGTGCACTAAAGATCACTAATGTTATCTTGTGAACCATTGATCCAAATTATACAGTTTTGGTACCATTCGATTCATTACAATGAGACAAGTCAGATAGTGCTAAAATTATGCGATTATGATTGATAGTTCACAAGATATCATCATTTAATCAAAATAACCTGTGAAAACAAATTTGAAATTAACATAAAATCGTCGATAACTTTTAACAGACTGGTCCGTTTTTGATGATTTTACCGCCAAATTAACCGCCTTGAAGAGACAATTCTAATAAGCCCAAAATTGTTAAAATCTATTTACGGGATCACAATATCATTAAATATTTTTATTATTTTAAAAACAATAAATTAGTTAAACTAATTAATTTTTATTCAAAGTAATACAAAAATTTTAACGATTTTGTGATCCCATGATTGGATTTTAACGATTTTGAGCTCATTGTAATCATCTCTTTAAGGTCGTCATTTTGGTGGTAAAATCATCAAAACAGACTGGTCTATCAAATTTATCTACGATTTTATACTAATTTTTAAAGATTATATATAAATAGGTTATTTAGGTTAAATGATAATAGATTGTGAACTATCAGTCAAAATTGTACGATTTTAGTACCATTCGATTTGTCTTGATGAGACGAATCAAATAGTACCAAAATCACGTGATTCTGATCAACAGTTCATAAGATATTGTTAGTGTGCCGAATTAGGCACTGCGCCAAATTAGGTATATCTACCTTATTTGACTAATTTCAATAAACTTTTTTTTATTTAAGTTATATAAATTTAGTCAAATAGTTGCTGAAAAACTTTGCTCAAAGTTAGAGAAAAATTATAATATTATCAAAATAAAAGCTTCAACAAAGTTTTAAAATTTTGAACAAATATATCTTGACAGCCTGCTGACCAAACTCAATAATTTTTTTTTATTTGAATTCTATAAATTCATAGAATTCAAATGAAAAAAGAATATCAAAATTTGGTCAGATAGTTGTCAAGATATTTTTACTCAAATTTTAAAAACTTTAACACAGCTATTATATTGATATATATTTTGATTTTTTCTCTAACTTTGAGCAAAGGTATCTTGACAACTATTTAACTAAATTTGATGAACTTTTTTTTTAATTCTACAAACTTATATTTCAAATAAAAAGTTATTTAATTTAGTCAGGTAATTATCAAAATATCTTTATTCAAAGTTTTAAAATTTTAATTTTGATAAGGGTATGAATAGTAAATTTAGAGCGTATATATAGTAGTTACCTAAAAAAAAATGCTTTTTTAGCTATGGAAACTGCTGTACAAACTATTCATAGAATATCAATAGATAGAATACTCAAGTACCTTGCATTAGTATTTTTGAGTGTCCTGTATTCTCTAAAAAGGAAGTATTGCAGAAAAATTATTTTCTAGCTATTGTGCATATTATATCTTAGAATGTTTTTAACAAAATAATAGAAATTTATATAATAGACCCAGTAGAGGTGGAGATATTTTACTATGTGCACATTATGAGAATACAAGTGATACTCTAAAGCTTATCAGAAAATGGTTAATATCTGCAGCAAAGTCAGAAGATTATAATCTACAAAAAATACTTTTATTAATTATAAGACAGATAATACAAATTCATCAAACTTAGAAAAAAAAATATTGCCAAGTAAATTGCTTGTTAAAATGGCAATAAAAATAAGAAAGGTTGAATTGAATAAATTAAACAGGTTAACTAGATGAAAGTTTTATATAAATCTGAAAAAAGTCTTAATAATAGGTAAAAATTAGGAAAAAAATTTTAATTCATGTTTTGAAATTAAGAATAATAAAAATTAGTTAGAAAGCCCAAGCACATATGAAATTACTTTGAAATATGCCTGCTATTATTTGTAGTTTCTTTCAAACTCTTCTAACAGCACTACAACAATGTAAACTAAAAATAGTTAATAATAAAAGGCACCAACATAAACTTTCTTTAAAATCGCTTGATATAAATCAAGTATCAAAAACTACTACTTTACTAATTTTAATACTACATACTATTGCTTTTCTAAGAAAAAAATCAGGCTTTCAAATATCATATTATCAATATACCAAAACCAAAAATTACTACCATATTAGGACCCCAAAATATACATAGATAAATCAGATATTAGTTTGCTTATTTTTGGTATTTTTTATACAGATTTTTTTATTTATAGTAGTAAAGTAAAAAAACTGATGCCTGCAAAAACAACTTTGATTTTCAGAATATAAACTTCAGAATTATACCTTTTATGTTATACTTGTGAATTATAACAACAAAAAGGACTGCACACATGCAATAAATATTGGATGCATTCCAGCCCAAATAGAACTGAATATTCAAATTTATAGTATTCTTTAAAAAGATATATAATATACATTAATGTGATAATGTATATTGTTGACCTATGAAATATCACAGAAATGGGCATAACTCTTGATCTAGTAATTCGAATTAGATGAAACTACTACCATTCGACTCAGCTTGCCGAGACTATTCGAATGAGCTATAGTACATTCCTGTATGACATCTGGCTACCAAGATAGAAATTATCAAAGATTTAGTCTTTGATTAGCAATCTGATTGGCTAGGAGATTGCTGCAGGCAAAAACGTTAGATCTGACAGATCTAAAAGATGTAGTTTTTATGGTTTATATTCTAGATATCTCATATATCATATTTATATCATTTATCACATATATTACATTTAGGGTTTAAGAATTCCGTGCACCTGCACGGTCGTGCATCCCTGCGATCGACCAATCAAAACCGATCACGTGATCACGTGATCAATTGCTCAGAACCGACCAATCAACATCAATTGCAAATTTTATAAAAAAATTTTAAGAATTTTAAGTTTTTTTATTATTAAAAAAAAAAAAAAAAAAAAAAAAAAAAAAAAAAAAAAAAAAAAAAAAAAANAAACAAGAAGAATACAACAAATGAAAGCGATAAATCGCACTACAGACTATAAATATAAAAAAAAAACACAGTGACGAACATCCGAACCCTAACCCGAATTCTAACCTGAACCCTAACCCGAACCCTAACCCAAATCCTAACCCGAACCCTAACCCTACTCTAATCTACGATGCAAAATTATAAGCACCAATGAAGTATCAACAATCCCAAAAACCACAACAAAGCTACAAGCACCAACGACTTAAAGCCAAGACGACAACGACAATTTAACTCTAAGAGCGATGACTCCAATGACGAAAACATACTGGAAAAAGAAGAAAAGAAAATAAAAGAAAAAAAAAGTTAGTTAAGAATAAAAAGAATAAAGAAAAAAAAACAAAAGAAATTACCCACCAAACAAGTACTACAGAAACGCCGGGAAAACATACAAGACAACCAACCCTACGAGGACGAATGTATGACCACCCCACAAGGACGAACGTAAGACCACCCCACGAGAACGAACGCAAGACCACCCTATGAGAACGAACGCAAAACCACCCTATAAGGACAAATGTAAGACTACTACATAGGGATGAACACAAGACCACCCCACGAGAACGAATGCAAGAAAGCCGAAGAAACAAAAATAAAAGAAAAAAATGTTAGTTAAGTCAAGAAAAGAAAATAAAAGAAAAAAAACTCACCAATCAGACCACTCTGAAAAAACGTGGACCACATGCTAAAAAAGCATAAGACCACCCTACGAGAATGTGTGCAAAACCACCTGTGAAGATGCATACAAGAAACAAGACCACCCAACAAGAATGCTGAAGAAACAAAAAAAAACGTTAGTTAAAATCAAGGCAAAGAAAATAAAGAAAAAAAAACACACCAAAAAAGCCACGTAGACCATATTGTAGGAACATTGGAAAACTGAACAAGACCACCCTATGAGGACGCACGAAAGGTCACCCACGAAGACGCACACAAGAAATACTCACAAAAATGGAAAGTATAAGGACGCCGAACCTAAAAGAAAATCTAAAGCCGACACTTGCGATGAAACATCAACGACGGCACCAACTACATCGAAGACCAAGAAAAACACCAGCGACGACACCTGTGACGAACAATGGTAGCTAAAAAGAAAAAGCAAAAAAATTAGTAACAAAATAAACAAAAGCGACAAAAAAAAATCAAAAAAGCAAAAAAGAAAAAATTAAAAATCTTATCTTGATGATCTTATTTATATGCATGCATATAGGGTGCACAGCCATGCAGATGCACGGAAAACATTTTTCCTTACATTTATTATATTTATACTATATATTTTATTAATAGTAGTTGTAGTATATATTACATATGTAAAAGATATTGACCGTTATATTTGTAAAATTTTAAAAAGTATAAAAGCGGCTGATGTGGATCCCAAGTTCAACATCAAGTCTTCATACTCTTTCAATAAATAAATACAACTATTTACCACACAAATTAAACAATTACTAGTATTCTCATATACTTTTAATTGTAGCCTCTTTCGCAATTGCAAATTGCTTTAAATCTTTTTTGTTAAGTTTGCTTAAAAACGCTATACTGATTTAAATATACCAAAGTAACAAAGTTTGAGGTTATACAAAGTGTTCACTGTCTAAAATCACTCTAGTTACCTAATATTTTTAAAGAAGTAGATATAGGATAACAATATCGAAGAGATACATAGCATACATTAGTGCATTTAAAATAGATATATAATATATTAATACAATAAACGTATATAAAAGTTTGGGTAGTTTTTGGCATTCAGGTGAGATTTCAGGTTTTGAATGAGGTTTCGGGTATGGGTAAGGTTTTGAGTTTTGGATAAGGTTTCAAAAGTTATAATCTGAAGCCTAAAACTTTCAAATTTAGCACAAAAGTGTTTCTGTGCCAACTTTGAAGAGAATAAACAAATAAATTATTGACGTTTTGGCAGTTTCAGGGTTTCAGCTAAGGTCTCAGGTTTTAGTCAAGGTTTCAAGTACCGGATAAAGTTTCAAAAACTATAATTGAAACCTTAAACTTTTGGAATCACCAAAAAAGATTTTTTGGTTCTATCTCTAATTTGAACCTAATCAGCTTATTTGAACCTAAACCTGGTTTATTTAACAAAATCAGGTTCATTTAAACCCAAGCTGGGTTATTTAATTTTTAAACCCAGGCCAATACCAGGAATAAAATTTAAAATTGCACTTCCAAGTACTTAGGCCTAAAAATTAAAAAAATTAGAAATCTCATTCCTGGGACAACACTTAAGCTCTGAGAGCTAGTTTAGATTTTTAGTTATCCAATTCATCAAATTTTCATATCTTTGAAAATTCTCGCTGGTCTATAAACAATCCTGAAATATTTCAATATCCCTTAAACATTTTCCAATTTTAATGCCAATTAATTTATGATAATCAATATTTCATTAAAATCAATATTATTACGCTTGTTTTAAAAGAATTAGAGAAAAAGATTGAGTGATTTTAAAAAATTTGTGTTAGCAGGTAATGTTTAGAGACAGTGTTGGCACATGACCAGGTCATAACAGGTCATATTACTGAGTTCAATTAGGGATACTACAAATCTGCAATAGTATAATCTGCATATAATTCAGATTTTATAGCTGATTTATATGCAATAGCATATTTGCATATCAAAATAAATTTCGCATAATTAATAAAGCATAGGCTGTGCATAAAATGGCTAGAATTAAAAATAGAGTAATATTAGGCTTATCAATTTTTCTCACATATAAAAAACTTGCATTTGATTGTACAAAACCCCTATAACAAATTGCAGCACAGAATAATACTGCAATATACAAAAAAGATTGAATATGGAACCATACGACCTGCATGTAAATCTTTATGAGGCAATGTATAGGAAAACAAGTTTACAGCATGTAATAAAGCACAGATTTTGTGCAATAGTGCATGTACTAACATGCAATTTTAAATGCTTTTTCATGCATTGTCTCATGCATATTTATATGCAGGTAACATATGATAGCATATATCTATACCATACATATATATATAATAACATATATTGTATGCATTTTTTATTAACTAAATTTTATAATTTTTTAACTACATTTTTTAAGTTTTATAAACTAACTTTTGTACTTTAATTATTTTATTAATTAAATTTTATAATACAAATACTTTAATTTAATAATTTACATATTGAATAAGAAAATACTTCTAATTACGAAACTAACAACTTTGAAAATAATCTAGCAACCAATAATAGCAAAGTAATAGTACCAAAATGAAAGGTTAAAAAAAAAATTCAAAATGACTACTCTACTCTAGAAATAACTCCAATAGGAACAACTCTAATTGTGGCAAATCCAATGCAATAATTTAAAGAAGATACTAAAATGCAATAATATACAGAAAGTATAATAGTAAAAGAAAAATAATAGTAAAAAAAAATAACGCTGCGATACAACCAAAAATGATAGTGATTCCAGAAAAGCAACTACTCTAAAGGATGGTTTAAAAACAATGACAATAACTAAAAATTATATCATATAAAAATTAATGAGTTGTAAAAAAAAATTATAAAAAAATAAAGAAAATAATAAAAATTATAAGAGTAAAAAAAAAATCAAAAAAACAAATATTATTTGCTTACAAATCAAATGTAATTTGTGCACGTCAATGCACAGAAATTATTATTGTCAAGTGCAAAAAAAACAAAAAATCAACAAAATGAATATTTTTGTATGTGTTAATACACAGAATATATAATTATTAAGAATTATAATGATCATTACATTAATACACGGAATTATGATCGTTAAGAGTCTTAATGATCATCACATTGGTATATAAAATTATGATCATAAGGATCTTAGCAATTATAACAATTGTAATATATGCACAAAAATTATGATCATTAAGAATTTAACGATTGTAACAATTATAATACTAATGCACTGAAATTATGATCGTTAAGGAGTGTGATAATTATGACATCATATACAGAAATGATCATTAAAATTAATGCATTTACTAATTTCCCCAAGTTTCAGATTCTGGCCAATTAGAATGCAAGATCAGGTGTAACATAAAGATCAAAACAACAATCGCTCTCTTTCGAAAGTCACATTTATATCAAAAATTTCACTTAAAAAATCATCTTTTATGACTAAAAAAAAATTTCTTGCAAAATTTTGGTATAATATTGCCCACTAACCCAACCAAAACCCTAACTGAGATGTTATATTTTAATTAGATGATGATATGTAATTGGTGCAAATAATTACAGTCAATAAAAACTTGGAGAAAATTAGTAAAAACAAAATTGATAGTTAAGGAATCTTGATGATCATGATATAAGTGTACTGAAATTTTGATCGTTAAAAATCTTAATAATTGTGCACATCAGAGCACAAAAATTATAATTATAATCATTAAGAATCTTAACGATTGTGCATGTCAACACATGAAAATTATAATCGTTAAGAATCTTAACGATTGTGCACATTAGTGCATGAAGATTATAGTTGCTAAGAGTCCTAACGATTGTGCATGTTAATGCATAAAAATTATGTGATCATTAAGATTAATATATGTCAATATAGGGTTATAATACTATGCACAATAGTGCACAAATTTCAATGTTTCATGTGATAATGTGTATTAAATTTTTTGGATGATCAGTTTCCATGCAGTTTCTGTGCAGTGATTATTAAACCTGTGCTTACTCGTATACAATTTTGTATTTATAAATATATCTCTGTATATTGAGTTTTCATAGGAAACATAAATTATTACATTTAAAATAACGAAACAAATATTAGGTAATGAACAAACCATTAAAGCAATATAAAAGTTTAACAACTTTACAGAAACTTTGATCTTTTAAAAATATAAAAAAAATATATCTAATATATAATAATAAGTCTTAGTAAGCTTTGTTAACTTTTTTGTAAGAAACTTATTTATATTATAAATATATTATAAACATATTAAATTTATTCATCACCCAAATGAACATCTTTACCCTTTTTTATTTTAAAAAAAAAACAACTTAACCTTGAATATTAACAGGTTAGAAGTAAAAAATATTAGTTGTAACAATGAACAAGAAGTCTTTTTTGTTAAAACCCAAAGAGCGGTTTCATAAGCAAAATATTGAAATATAAGCGATTTTTTAATTTGTTATTATGGCTTTGGATGATGCAAGTGAGCAAGCATCTAAAATTCAAAAAGAACTTTACTGAGCATTTTGGATTTCGTAAATTAATTAATACTATCACTTATGAATTTTCTTACTGGCTATTAGCCAACCATAAATTAGTAAAATATTGCATTTTTTATTTTATTAGGCTACAAAAAGTTTTTTTTTTCTTTTTTTTTTTTTTTTAATTTAAAATGCCAGAGTTGAAACTTTATTTAAGTAAAAATAATAAATTTACATTTAAAGATTTTAGAACTACATTTGTGTTACTGTAAAACAGGCACCCAATGTGACATTATACCTTCTATTTTCTAATAATGCTATAATTAACTATTTCAAATTAATTTACTAGCTAGAGTAGGTTGAAGGAAACCTTGGTATATGACCTGACATTATTGTATACGGTTTTTAGAGAAAAACCTTGTAGAAACCATTTTTCTATAAAGGCAGAAACGTCTATATGTGTTATATCTGGTGTGGCTATAGTTGTTGTATGGGATATATTTGGAAAGAAATATTTCTTTTCTTTTCATTTTAGAAGTAATATTACGAGCATGTTCCCATTGGTGTTGAAAGATATTTCATAAGGACCAAACAGTATTTTGAAACCAATCTAAAAGATTGTTAGATAGGGAAATAAGGAATAATTTAGTTTGTTTAGTAGTAAGTAATTTAATATTTTCAAAAACATTAGAAGAGTAAATTCCAATAATGTAGTATAGGAGAAGATTATATTGTGGAGTACGTGTATGAAGTATAAAGTGAAGAAGAGTATTAAGAATTGTTAATGGAGATATAGTAGTAATTTTGAGAAAAGCTAGTATATCTGTAATTATATTAATAACAGATTGTTGAATATTATTGTTATTGTTTGAACAGAGGAGTAAGTGTAAAGTATCTTCAGTATCTGAACAGCGGCAGCATTTTGATGTAGGATATAAATAAGGGTACCGAATATGAAGATTTTCCATAGTTGGAAGATTGTTAGTTAAGATTTTAATTCTAAAAGAATATTTAAAATGATTGTGTTCAAGTGTATTTAGTATGTCAAAACATAGTGTCCAATTAATTTTAGGTATATTTTTAAATATTTTGAGAGTAGACCAGGAATATAGTTCTTGTATAGTATATATATTTTTGATGAAGGTTCGTATTTTGGAAGGAATAAGATGACTATGCCATTGAAAATAAATTAGTAGATTTAGAACATTATAAATAATTTTAAGTATTGGTTTATTAGTTCCACGTTTTGCAAGTAAGTTTGCTTGATTGTAGAATGAGTTAAGATTTGATTTGACTTTGTGTAAAGTGAATGAGATGTTTTTGATAGATTTAATTTGATTAATAATGGATATAATGTCCCAATTTTTGTTTTGTATAGGTTTGGAAAAGTGTATTTGTTTTAAATTTTTGATTGCAGTATTGTTAGTTAAATGGATATTTAAATGGTTATTATTAGGAGTTGCAAGAAGAAGTGAAATAATTGCTTCAAGTTCAGTTCGTGTTGTATCAGAGTATGAATTAGTTGCTGCATTAAATTTGATAGAAGTGTTATTTTCACAGATCCAGCCAATTCCAGATTTAATGTTTGATGATTGTGTGTTTTGTATTGAGGCTTTAGTGTAAAAGTGAAGTTCCTGTGAACTAAGGTTTTGAATAAGTGGTAGGAGGCTAGTAAGTTGATGTTGATAGGTGGTATGATTGGTTATATTATGTATAAGTTGTATTTCTTGTGTAGGGATATAAATTTGTGGTATAGATTGAGAGGAAGTTGTGGTATTGGTAAGGTTGAATATATGGATTAGAGCAAGAATTTCTTTGTAATTAATTTGAATATATATTGGATTATTAGATATGCTAATTTGGTTATAGGGCAGATTAAATGATAAGAAGGTATTTGAAGAAGGAAAGGTATTGGGGCTACAAAAAGTTAATTTGTCATTTTATATAACCCATCAACCAACTTTTCTAAAAAAAAAATTTTTTTTAAATTTTTATTGTCCATTTTTGCTATTTAATTTTTTTCGGTATCACTCGATAATGACCTTAATTTTTCAGAATTACCTGATTGATCTTAAAAAATCTGATTCCATGTTATGCAAACCAAAAAATTAACTTTGTGTGGCCTTGTATTATTATAATTATTATTAGATTAATAACATATTATTTAATGTATAAAATTATATTGTATCTATATAAAAACATATTATTAGTAATGAAGTTATAAGAGAGTTAGCAGAAAGAAAATAACATAATTATCATATGTTTAATATATATTTATGATATATTTATTATATACTAATTTAAATAATATAATAATAATATTGTTAATATATTAGATAGAATATAAACTATTTAGCAAAAACATAGGTTTCTGTAAAGAAGAACATATATTATCCTAAAGGACCTTTTTTGTTGGGACATAAAAGAGTTTTGTAAATACTATTATTTTTGTAATTTTATATTATACAAATCCTATGGTTTTATCAATAAGTACTAATGGGTTTAGTAACTTACGATAATGATAAAATTTATAATGATAATTTTCACATATTTCTATTAATCTGTAGCATAATTTTAAAAAAATTATTGTATAATTCACATAATTCAATTTGTAAAGCAGGGAGAATTTGGGGTCTGTTGATGTTGTAGGAGAAAATTGGGATCCCCCTAGATGCGATGTGAGTACTCTAGCCATGACAAAAAAGTTCAGGTTACGGAATAACCAATAAAAATTTTTAAGCTTATTTAGGTTAGGGTTAGTTTCTATATTAGAGTTAATAATTAGCATTGTATATAGTAAAGTCGACCAAGAAATATCTTTGTTAGTATGCAGAAGGTTGTTTATTATGAAATTTGTTGAGAAATAAGTGATTTCTTTTAATTTTCTTTAGAACAAACAAATCTTACTATTTGTGTTATGTTATACCAAATTGAAAATACTTATTGGATAACTTGCTATAGAAATTACATGAGCAGAACTTGTTCAACGATGCGAAGTAATGACACATCAAGCGATTGGGAAAGGATAAGCAGCTACATAATCTATCTGCTACACACATGCAGTCACGAGAGTGGCTATCACATGTATTTCTGTTCACCAGGGAAGATCACAGGGTATCTGCAGGAGCAACATAGAGATATTAAACAAAAATGAGATAACAATGATATTATGACATTACGACATTATGGCTTAACAAAAAATACAATCGTCAACTATACCATAAGTAGTAATTTATTATATCATAGTAAAATGATTATATTAAACATTGATCACTATTAATATAAATGGATACCTTTTCTTAGCACTATTTGAAAGGCAGATATTGAAATAGAATTGCTTGTTAATGAGAATATTCTTGTATAAACTTGCACTTTAAGCATATTTGATATTAATTATTAATGAACTTCATCTCAATCCAAACCCTAATTAGCATTTATTAAATACCTTTCTCTTATGTCGATTAACACGCATAAGGTCCATTTTACCATAAAGAGTTCTGTTATATAATGTCGGGGATAATACTGAAATCAAATGATACTGAAATCCACAGTATCTCTGTATACAACGGATTTCCTAAAATTTCTAAAAATCGTGTAAACAATCAATCTACACTATGTAATCAAAACAATCGAATGCTATAACAGTATAGCCAGTCAGGTTAATTCAATATATGACTATATGTTGTATAAATCACATTCTTTATATCTATATACAGAAGACCTCAAAAAGGCGACTCTAACCCAACGCTAACTCTAACAACAAACTATACTAGATTTAACTAAATTTTTTTTGTTAGTAGTTTTATAGATGCTTTTGCTTCGTGGTTAGGGTTAGGGTTAGGGCACCTTTTTGATACAGTTAGAATATCTTCTGTATACAGGTATTAAGAATCCGATTTATGCAGCATATAGGCATACCGACTGGTTATAGCTTTAGATTGTTTTGATTATGTAGGTAGATTGATTGTTTACATGATTTTTCAAAAATTGTAGAAGATCCGATGATATATAGATCACGTGGATTTCAGTATCATCTGATTTCAGCATCATTCCCGATATATAACACTATATGTAGTTAAGGTTAATTTGGTACTATCATGATGCAATTGTTAGAATTTGAATTGTGTTAACATTCTTGATTATAACTTGCTTATCGATATTTTAGTCTTAATATTTTTGACAAATTGCATATCTAATCAAAAGCGTTAAAGCATATCATATTGCTACATTAGTTTTAGCACATTGATCACATTTTGGAAGATTGACATAAAATTACAAACTAAAAAAATCGACGAGAAAATTAATAATTATCAAATAATCTGGATGGCAAATATTCCAACCAAAAATTTACAAAAAAGGAAAAATCAGAAATCAATAATCTAAATTTTTAGTGGAATGTAATTTATCTTAGTATTTGCTAATATATTATTGTTCTTTTATTAATATTACAACCCTTTTTTTTATCTATCATGGAATGTTTGTTCTGTTCTTGCACTTGTTCTTGAATTATGACCATTATACAAAATGCTTTCAAATTCGTTAGCATATATTAGATAATCAAACAACAAAAGCAAATTTGGAAAATTTACATTTCATGATTTTAAGAGAGTTGCGTTAATGATTAACAAATTTTTCGTTCTCATCTTTGATAATAAGAGATTATCATTAATCTGCCCAATAAAAATCCTATGAAAAAAATTGAAAAATGCCAAATATTGAGTAAATAGATTTGCAAATTTGTATCGGGCCACCGATA
The DNA here is from genome assembly GCA_003550325.1 of Gigaspora rosea. NCBI lineage: Eukaryota > Fungi > Glomeromycota > Glomeromycetes > Diversisporales > Gigasporaceae > Gigaspora > Gigaspora rosea. The sequence continues at coordinate 236,517 of QKWP01000443.1, forward strand.
TTTACGCCTAAAAAGCAATTTTTACATTGGTTGTTAATAGCATTTGTAATTTCATTCTACAGATAATCGCATTTTTTTAACAGTCATATGTCTTATTATACTATAGTACTAGTCACATTAACAGATCACAGGACAAGCAACAAGCTAAGAATTAGGTGCTCGAATTACCATTCAGAAGCATTCAAGATGGTCCATGCGATATAGACAGGTGAAAATTAAATCTTAATATGGTCTATGCGACGATAGACAGGTGAAAATTAAGCACCAAGTGACGAATAATATCATGTGGACCAATCAAGATCTAAGATTTTGCATACATATGCCATTCTGGCCCATCCTAAAGCTATCACTACATGATATGCATCACTTCATTTCTGGTATATCACTCCATGCCTGGTATACTAAAAAAATTATGCCAAAAGTACAAGAAGAATGGCTTGAAAAAGCTATTTCCGATGGGCATATCGATTATGTCAAATATAATAATTTTGCTAACCCTATTAACATCAGGGATGGTAAATGACCTGGTCATTTGCCAATTTTTCAAATGACCTTAAATGACCTCAAAATGATCGGTCATTTGAGGTCATTCAAATTTTGGGTCATTTGGAAATGACTTGTGACCAAATGACTACGGACATTTCCAAATGACCGGGTCATTTGGTCATTAGGTCATTTTACATTTAGTTAATATCTTACCAATCACGTCGATTATTAATAGACATGCCATTTGTAAATTCAAAAATGATTTATGTAATTTTGTAATCGGTAAATTATTATTCACGAACTTTTTTTTTAATAAAAAAAAAGTAAATACATTATCTTTTGTCTGGTATTTTTTTCTTAATCACTTTATACCTTATATGATTCAATTAGATTGTCGCTTTTTAATTATTTAGCCAAAATACAAATGCCATTTATTTATCAAATAAAATTGGTCATTTGGAGTTGTCAACCATTTATCACGTATAATAATAATTATTGAATAGCATCTAGCAATGTTTCGTTTTACAGAGAACAATAATCAATTATATTGGCTAAAGTTATTAGATAATCAATTAACCAAGTTAAATGACCTTCTTAAGTCATTTGAGCTGTGAAATGACCAATGACTAGTCATTTGTCATTTGAGTCATTTGGGTCATTTAAAGTCATTTACTATCTCTGATTGACATTGGTGTAGGAGGTTTTGGAAAGGTTTTTAAATATGAATGGAAAGACTGTGAAATAACAGTTGCTCTTAAATGTCTTAAAGTTTATACAAGCATAAATGAAAAATCATATTGATAAGGTATTAATTTGTTATATAGAAACCATAATTGCGATTGTAGATTAACAATTTCTATAATTCTTATAATTAGCTTAAACTATTATGAAGAGTTTAGTGCCATCCAAACATTATTACATTTTATGGAGTTACAAAAGGTGATTAAGCAGTGTTGGGCAATATGGACGTTTGGACATATTAAAAATAATATGGACAAATATGAACATAGTAATTTATGGACATGGACAAATAGGTTTGAACTTAGTCCAAATTTTTTAAAAAATATGGACATATACCAAGTGCCAACACTGGTAAGAAGTGATTTATAATTTGAAGGCATCAAATAATAATGTTAAAAAATTTCCATCAAATTGAATATATTGACAGCTACGGGAATTATAATATGATTTTGGAATATGCTGATGAAAGAACTTTACAAACAAATTTAAAAACAAATTTTACAAAATTGCAATGGGCAAATAAACTGTGTATTGCTGAGGAAATAACATTTGGACTTCTATTTTTACATAATAAGGTAAATATAATACTATGTATATTTTACGTATTTGTTTTATTTATTAACATACTTTAATTATTATATTTTAATAATTTAGCATTCGAATAACATTTTAATTCATAAAAGACAACCTAAAATTACAGATTTTGGACTATCAAAGCAAATGAATAAAATGTATATGACTTCGAATTCAATTGTTCATGGAATGCTGGCATATATCGAACCTAAGTGCTTTATCGATTCCAAATATAAACGTGATAAAAGATCTGATATCTATAGTTTTGGACTAGTTCTCTGGGAAATTTCAATTGGCAGACCTCCATTTCAAACCTTTCAATCCAGAGATTCACTTGTTATTCACATATTTCAAGGAAATAGAGAAAAGGTTCACCATCTCTATATATCGAACTTTATAAAAAATGTTGGAACAACGATCCTGAAAATCGTCCAAAACAAAAGTAATTCTCAATATTTTAAAGCAACTTATTCCTAGCGAAACTTTGTATCAAACTGATCCTATCGAAACCTTATCTGAGAATATCGAAATTTCCTCAAGTCATTATAACAATATAGCACTTGCAAATTCATTGAAATTACAACATAATCTCCTCTTTATTTAACTAACACGATGAATTCAAATATTTCAGTACAAGATATAAGTACCTTGAGGATTTGAAAAAAGCAGCACGCAAATATTTTAAGCAATCAAATTTCTCAAAGCTTTAGAGCTTTTTGAAGAAATTCTTAAAAACAGTTAGCATAGTTCTAATGATCAACAAAGCACCTCAATCTGGGATCTTTCATATAATAAATGTGGACTGGAAAATTTAAACGAGTTAACTAAGGTGCTTTACAAAAACTCTACACTGACTTTTTTGGATCTTCATTGTAATGAACTTGATCCGAAGGAGGAAAAGCATTGGCAGATGCACTTTGGAAGAACTCTACGCTAACTTCTTTGAATCTTTACTATAATAATCTTGGATCTGAAGAAGGAAAAATATTAGTAGATGCACTTTGCAAGAACTCCACGCTAACTTCTTTGAATCTTTACTACAATAATCTTGGATCTGAAGGAGGAAAAGTATTAGCAGATGCATTTTGTAAGATCTCCACACTAAAAGATTTGAATCTTAGAGATAATAACCTTGGATCCGAAGGAGTAAAAGCATTAGCAGATGCACTTTGCAAGAACTCCACACAAAAAGATTCGAATCTTAGAGGTAATTATCTTGGATCTGAAGGAGTAAAAGCATTGGCAGATGCATTTTGCAAGAACTCCACACTGGAAGATTTGAATCTTGGTTCAAATGAAATTGGATCAAATGGAGGAAAAGCATTAGCAGATGCACTTTGCAAGAACTCCATGCTGATTTCTTTAAATCTTTACTATAATAATCTTGGATCGGAAGGGGGAAAAGCATTAGCAGATGCACTTTGCAAGAACTCCACACTGAAAGATTTGAATCTTAGCAGTAATTGGATAGGGTCAGGAGGAAAAGCATTAGCAGATGCACTTTGCAAGTTACACATTGAAAGAATTGAATCTTCATAACAAAGCATTAGCAAATGCACTTTGCAAAAACTCCATACTGACTTCTTTGAATCTTTATTATAATAATCTTCCAAAGGAGGAAAAGCACTAGCAGATGCACTTTGCAAGAACTCCATGCTAACTTCTTTGAATCTTGGCTTGAATGAACTTGATCTGAAGAAGGAAAATTATTAGCTAATACACTTTGCAAGAACTCTACACTGATTAAATTATATATTTATAATAATTAGATCGGGTTTAAATTAATATCAAGCAATTCAAATATTGAAATAATTCAAGACTATTGATAAATATTATTTATAAAATAAATTAATTATGTAAATTATGAATTTAATGTAAAAGCTGTTAATGTAAAAGCTGTAAATTGATAGTTGTATATCTCTAAGTTATTAAATAAAAAATTTATATTTATTAAAGTAATAAAAGTAGAAAGAGAAAAAGAGAGAGAGAGAGTGTGTGTGTGTCTATGTAATAGCAAATACTAAGAAAGAGACTATGTAATATCAAATATTAAGAGTAGATATGCAATGTATAACAAAATCAAGAAAGAGACTATATAATAGCAAATACTAGTATTTGATGTATATTAATATATAGGAATAGAAACCAGGCAAATCAAAAATTTTCAAAATTGAGTTTTATACTTAACTAATATAAAAACTTGTAAAGAATATTTTTTACTTAATAATGAACCTTTTGATTAATTAATAAAAATTTAAGATACTTGTGTTTAAAAAATTTGGTTGAAAATCATCCAATCTTAATTAAACAGAAATAATCTATTTTTATATTATACAACGCTTTCTGAATAAGACTGATTAAGACCGATCAAGACCAAATGGATTCAAATTGTTGATCATTGTTTATGTGAGTTTGTATAACATAACACTAAAAATTATGTTATCTCAAAAACTCTAATTTATCGATTTTCCTGGTTTCTATTGATGGCCCCATATATAGATTTAATACAAATGGGTTTTTTGTCTTGAAGATGACTCTATGATACTAGAAAATTTTTTTGAGTAAATTGTATATAGATTGTGTAACCAAAACAACCCAAACTTGATTTTTTGCTATTTTAAAAATGATTTTTACAAAACTTTTTTGTTATTGGATAAAATTAATAGTAAAATATTTATTTGCTATATTGATCATTTTATTAGATTTAAAGTCAAATTTTCAGACTTTCATAACTCATTTTAATATTAAGTAAACTGGTTATAAATTAAGGCTTAACAAAATCTCAATTTTGGTTTGGGACCTTGGAACCCTATTTTCAAGGCAAAGACCTCAAATTAGCAAATATTTAATACCAAATATATCAGTTACATCTACTTAAATTTTAATATTAAATTTAAATTGAAAATAAGAACTACATTTAATTTTATAAAAATGTATTCATATTTGATAAAAACTATATCTAATACCTAATTTAATACTAATAAATTGTATGGATGAATTGATTAAAACGAAAAGAACTGCACGCATTTGATATCATAGTTGGACGCATTCCAGCGCTAATAGTGCTAGATATTCAAACATTATTAAGAGATATATAGCATACATCAGTGCGTTTGATGTATAATTAAAGAGATATATAGCATAATCAGTGCGTTTGATGTATAATTGAAAGAGAAATACATTAGTGCGATTGATGTATAATTGACAGAGATATATATAGCATACATCAGTGCATTTGATATATAATTAGCGTTAGCTGGTGGTTTCCCACCTGCATAAATGCAGGCCGGCTGTTAGCCAGAAGCTTTAAAGTCACATGATCTTGACCGGTGGTTTCCCACCTGCATAATGCAGACCGGCCGTAAAAGACGTTTAAGCTGCACAAAATGGCAGGATTCTACGTGAGGGAGGGTAGGGTAGGGTGCGAAATTGCTTTGCCTCTTGAAAGGCTGCTGTCGTGCTGCCCTGCTGCTCCCCCGTTTTATATTTGCATGTTGTTGTCATATGTTCCTGCTAAATCTGGTTATATTAGTATTCACGCCTAAACCCGGAATTAGAAATTTCATTAAATTTCTATTTATCTTCCTCCTTGCATATACTGGATTCTCTTGTTAGAACTGGGATCACTCATGTGATCGTAGCATCACTGCTTAGCCATCTTTTCGATATGTTGACCTACTGCCAACTTGAATTAATCATAATATAAAAAAAAATTTCACTAATATATTTATGTTTTTATAGTATTGATTTAAAGACAATACCAAAATTTATAATTTAATTTGGCCTTTAATATATATATATTCCATATACTGTATACTCTAAAGTACTGCTATCTTAAGTAGCATGAATTTTAATCACAGTATGCTTATAAATGTACAATAAAAACATAGAATTTTAATGGCTAAGAGGAGTAACAAACAATAGGTGATTTTTTAAAAGGGTCAAAAAAGTTGAAATTATATATAAGGAACCTGACCAAATATATATTAAAAAGTGAAACAGAATAGGCCTCAAATAAAATAATTAGATAATTAATAACATGGTTCTAATCAAATGAAGATTTTTTTATACTATTTAGAGATCAAAAAACCATATACTCTATTATACAAATATAAATATATTATTAGTATTCAAAATAATATTTATAGAAATATGAATTAATTGAAAATTTTGTATGTATGTCATTTAATAGCAAGCAAATATACGCTCTATTATGTAAACAAGACTATATTCCTGATATACAAAAAAATGTTTACATAGAAATACATCTAACTATAGAATTAAAGTTATCAAACTTTAAATATATAATATCGCAGATGATCATAAAATCAGATAATAGTAAAATTTGGAGGTCTTAATTTGAAATATAAGTTCTACTAAAATCTACCTATACTCTTTTATTAATAACCCTAACCTTAAATCCTAACTAAACTATAAAAAAAAAAGCAGGCAAAAAGGCCCTAAAAAATTTTAAAAGTTGATATAAAATATATTCAAATTTTACTATTATCTGATTTCATGATTATGCATAATATATAATAAATATATTAATGTATTATATAAGAGAGTTTCCAGAAATTAGCTGATTTCTGTGTAGTGGGTAGGTTAGCTAAAGTTTAGGTATAATTCTGGTCAAAATTCTGGTCAAATGTTACAAAATTATTTTTAATCAAAATAATAGATTTATTAAAATATTTAATGATTAATAACTTTTGATCTACTGGATCAATTTTGATGATTTAACTACCAAAATAATCCTCTTTATGAGAGGATTCTAGCAAGCTCAAATTATTAAAATATAATTGCTGAATCTTAAAATTGAATAGATTTGTGTTACTTTAGAAGTTTTATAATTTATTAAAAAATTATAAACTATTTATAGTAAAATAGTCTATTCTGACTTTAGAATTATATATTTGGATATTTATAATTTAGGCTTTCTAGAATCATCTCATTGAGAGTATTATTTTGGTAGTTAAATCATCGAAATTGGCCTAATAGATCAAAAGTAAAATTTAATTCGTGATTCGCCTATAATTAGTAGGATACATAATAAATTTTGGAGCAAATTACTATATTAATTTACTAAATTTGGAGGTTGGCTAAAGCAGAGCGAGTTTTGATTGTCTACATGCATGATATCGATCAGTGAATTATTATCTACATTTATGAACAAATTTTGGTATTTTTTATATCTTTTAGCAAAGGTTTCTCAACAGCTATGTAATTAAACTTAATAAAAATTTTTTATTAAATTCTACAAACTTGCAGAATTGATTCATTGAGTTTGGCCTGGTAGATATTGAGAAATATTTGTTTAAAGTTTAAAAAAAATTATCGAAATCTAAGAGAAATACAGATACGATTATGTTTTTTAAAATTTAAATAAAAATTTCTCGATAATTACTAAACCAAATTTAATGAAAATTTTTTTATTATAATTCAACAAAATTGTAGAATTAAAATAAAAAAAAATAATCGAATTTGGATTGGTAGTTGTTGAGGTATATTTATTGAAAGCTAAAAAAATTTTAACTGCAGCTTTTCTTTAACAGATGCTTCAATTTTATACAAGATTACTTGCATTTACTGATAAAATTTGATTAATATTTTTTTTTATTTAGTTCTATAATCTTATAGAATTAAAATAAAAATATTGAACGAATTTGATTAGTATGTATTGAATAATCTTCGTTAAATTTTAGCACCTATAAAAGAAAGTTACGGCTAAATTTCTTTGAAGTTTTAATCAATATTTCTCAACAACTACAAATCCAAGTTCGATAAATTCTTTTGCTTTAATTCTACAGGCTTGTAGAATTAAAATAAAAAAATTTTCATTGAATTTGGTTTAGTAATTATTGAGAAATTTTTTTATCTAAATTTTAAAAAATGATCATAGCTATATCTGTATTTCTCTTAAGATTTTGATAATTTTTTTAAACTTTAAACTAACGTTTCTCAATAACTACCAGGTCAAACAAATAAATCTTTTTTTATTCCAATTCTGCAAGCTTGTAGAATTGCATAAAAAACTTTATTAAGTTTAATTACATAGCTATTGAGAAACCTTTTCTAAAAGATATAAAAAATACCAAATTTTGTTCATAAATGTAAATAATCATTCACTGATCAATATTATGCATGTAGACAAAACTCGCTCTGCTTTAGCTGATCTCAAAATATGGAAATCTGGCTGTTCCTCTTTCTAAAAGTTTTTTTTGTCAATTAAACCTTTAATGTTTATCTAATAAACATTGTAGAGCTAATTTTTCTGATTCTAATAGTAGTAAAACCATTAAAATTGACCTATAATATTATGAGAAATGAGCATTTTAATCTTCACGACTATATGTATTTTTCTTTAAATAACAAAAAAAAACATATAGTTGCGAAGATTAAAATGCTTATATCTTATGATTTTACTACTATGGAATCGGAAAAATTAGCTTTACAACTTTTATTAGATGTATATTAAAAGTTTACTTGACAGAAAAAAACTTTTAAAGGAGGAACAGCCAGATTCCAACATTTACTAAAAAACTTATCTTTATTTATCCCCACTTTTTACTATATATTACATATATGATTTCTATTATCTATAGGCAAATTATGAATTAATTTTTAATTGTTAATAAATTTTGACCTACAAATCAATTTTTATAATTTAACTACCAAGATAATTCTTTCATTAAGAGGATTCTAGTAAGCCTGAAATCATGAAAAGTCAATTATTGAACCTTATTATCAAAATAGATTTGTTTTACTATAAAAAGTTATAATTCTTTAATAAATTATAAAACTATTATAGTAATACAAATTTATTCCAATCTCAGAATCTAGTAATTAGATTTTAATAATTTTGGTTTGATAGTATTCTCTTAATAAGAGAATTCCAAAAGCCAAAAATTATTAAAATCTAATTACTAGATTCTAAAATTAAAAAGATTTGTATTACTGCAAAAGTTTTATAAGAGGATTCTAGCAAGCCAAAAATTATTAAAATCTAATTACCAGATCCTAAGATTAAAAAAGATTTGTATCACTATAAAAGTTTTATAATTTATTAGAGAATTATAAACTATCTATAGTAAAACAAATCTATTTAATCTAGGTGAGTTTTAACCACTCTAGTAGGTTTAGGTTGCAGATTAGCTAAGTTGTATTACTATCTACAGTCTGAGTCTTGATTCTTGTAAATATAATTTGTAATTCATAAAACCCCTAGAGGTTTTATTCTCAAATTATTAATAAAGACAGAGGCAAAACCTCACCTTAACACCAAAAAAAAAAAACAAACAAATCTATTTAGATCTTAGAAACCTGTGATTGGATTTTTATAAATTTGAGCTTGCTAGAATTCCTAATTGTGAGGATCATTTTGGCAATTAAATAATCAAAATTGGCCTAGTAAATCAAAAGTTATTTACTATTAAATATTATATCTAACTTTTTAGTGAAGAAAGAATGAAAATCAAAACTACTTCAGCTTTAGTTTCTAATTTATTAGAGCAATTTTTAATAGAAGTAGCAAATTAATTTTTTTTAGCTCAAATTAATTCCATAGTTCAAATCATTCTTGCAAATTTTTATTGCATAAGAATTAGATAAAAAAGAATGAATGAAAGCATTTAATTATTATCAATAATTAGCAGAAATAGAACATGTTATTTTGAATATTGTTATATTGAAATTAAAATATAAATATATAGCTTTTATTTCTTATTAAAAGTTTGATAATAGGGAATATTTATATTGGGTTTTATTATTATAAAAAAATTAAAATTAATAAAATTAAATATAAGATATTTATTTATTATAAAAATTTAATAAGATGAAGCTCACTAGTGGAAGATCTTATATTGGCTATTGGTATAAAATAGAATTGGAGTAGAAAGGTATAAATACAAGCTACTTACTAAAGAACTTTTTATATCTAGTATTTTTATAGAAATGGAATTAATTGAAATAGATATCCTAATAGAATATATTATATTGGTACAAGAAATTGTTTTTGAAAAATTGTTAATATTGCTTTTGAATAGTATTAAAATTAGCTATTATTGAAAAAAAATGCTATTAGAGAAAAGATAATTTTTTATTAGATACTATATGCAAAATTTAAAAAATAGTTAAAGGTATGTTTCTACTATTATTAAAAAATTATCATAACTGAAATTGTTATATAAAAATGTTACAACTAAGATTGTAAAGAGTTTTACAAAAAATTGTTATTAAATAAGGTATTTTAAACAATCTTAGTTTTTAGTTTCAAGTTAATTTATTTATTTAGTTTTAGTTAAAAGCTTTGTCATAGCTTAAAACAATATTTAGAAATATCTAGAGATAAAAAAAACAAGCCATTTTATTTTAATATTTGGCTATACAAAATATAGATAATTAAGTAAATTTTTGATTAAAAAATTAAATTAAAGATACTTCATAATATTGTATCTAATCTTTATTGTAATCTAAAGAAAATTTATAAATTATATATTACTAATTTAGGTTTATTACAATCACTTGACAAAAATGAACAAGATAAATACATTTATAGAGTTTAACCTTATATTGCTCAGAACTTTTTTTAAAAAAATCATTTACAAAAATATTAAATATTTATTTATTTGTAATTATTATAGTCAAGATAACAACTATACAAAGGTTTTTTAATGATTATAAATTTGATCTGGATCAATAATTATAATTTGTAAATTTGGATTGTAACCTAAATTTGCAATTTGTGCTTCTAATAGTTACTGTATATTTCTGAAAATAAAGCTACTTCCAAAAGAAGCTGTTCTTCTCATTTTTTTAAAAATTTTTAAAGAAATTGTTAGTAGTTGCTATATATAAAAGTCTAAATTTTACTAAGTAAACATCAAAGGTGTTATTAAATAAAGTTGATTGAATATTGAAATACACTTATAGTAAACATTTGGTGGTAGCATTTGGACAACTTTTTATTAGAACCAGGTTTTGCAACCAGGTTTTGAAAGTTTTTAAAAACCAGGTTCTTAGGTTTTTGAAATAGAACCTAAAAGTTCCAAACCAAAACTAAACCTAAACTAACCTAACCATCCCTAAATGCAACCACTAAATGCAATCCTCTAGATACAACACTTCTCTAAATATATAATAGAATACTAGCCTATAATAGGATTTATAGATTAATGCATTTCTTTTTTTTGCAATTGCATGCTTATTGTTTGGCCCATTTATAAAATTTCTATTATAAATACAACTACTGATTATTGTCCAATTAAATTCATCATTTCTAGGCTACTAAAGTAAAAAGTCTCCAGACACCTACTATTCACATGGTTTTGCACCTACTGATTGATATATTAATATGAAAAAAATTAAAAATTTCATAAAAGTAAATTAAAATAACTTGTTAATATCTAAATAAATTTGATAAATTTTTTTATTTGAATTTTATGAATATATAGAATTCAAATAAAAAATTTAACAAACATGGTTTGGTAATTATAAAGATATCTTTTCTCAAAGTTAGAAAAAAATCAAATTGCTAAAAATTGAGTAATGATATCTCTACATCCGATCTGATCAAGCTTGATAAAATTTTATATTTGAATTTTATAGAAGTATAGAATCAAATTAAAAAATTTGTTGAGCTTGGTCAAGTAGTTGCTTTGTTTAAAGTTAAAAAAAATAAACTACCTATCAAAATAGAAGTTATATCAACCTTTTTTATAAAGATACCTTTACAACTACCTAACAAAATTTAATGAAACTTTTTTATTCAATTTCTATAGATTTATAGAATCGAAATAAAAATTTTGTCAATTTTAGTTAAGTAGTTGTAGAGGTATCTTTACTCAAATTTTCCAAAATTGTAAATTATAGCTTCTATATATTTTGATTTTTCTTTTACTTTAAAAGAAGATATCCCTACAATCATCTAACCAAGTTTGATAATTTTTTATTTGAATTCTGTGAATACATAAAATTCAGACAAAAATTTTTGATTAGACTTTTTGTGAAGATATTATTACTCAATTTTTTTTTAAAAAAATTTATTTTGATTTTTATAAGATATTTCTATAACTACCAAACCATGTTTGTTAAATTTTTTTATTTATTTTTTTTTTCAGATTCAAAGTGCCTGTTTTGGGGCAATATACTTTATTCAGTTTATGCATCTGGATTCTATACGGATAAGAGTACAACTAGCACATAAACACTTTTGGTATCTAATTTAAGTGGCCTGCCCGAAGGTTCTACACTAGATGCTATACCTGCACCCAACTACGGGAATTGCCTATTTAAACTCTCTGATCTTTAGTTCCCATCTGACTTTCAACTGATTCACTGGATATCTGAATTATCTATGCGGTCTCCAGACACCTGGATCTTTTTTCATAAGATCCCTTAGGACTCTTTCTCATATCTGAAGGTATGATTTGGCTTATTCTCAACAGGAAACTTGGTAGTGCGGTACCTGTCCAACCAGGTATTCACCTACTCTTCGGTAACTTACGCATTCACGAAGGCAAACAACTTGCATTTGGTGGATACCTACCACTACCATTACCTACTTTTGTTCTTATAAGGTTCGCTCCAACCCTGGTACCCACCATTACTTTCCTACTAGTCCTTTACTAGTTCCCCAGACTTCCAATCCAGTTGGCTCGGAAGGGTTGATCTTCCCAGAATTAGGTGCTATTATGGTTTTTCTCCCCCTGGTACCTACTTCTATAACATAAGTTCTTTTTCTCTGATACCCAATCCAGCAGCCAGGTTGGTAGACCTTGTCCCTAAGGTTGACATCTGGTTTTTCAGCTCTAGTCCAGTTATGGTAGCACCGTTAAAAATCTTTGCTAGCTCCTTATTTGGGTGTTGCCAAATAGGTTTCTGTTTTCTCAGTTCCTTCGATTTATCTGTATTACAAGACACAACTTCGCCCGAAAGCTCCTATTCGAGATGGTAACCAAGGACTACAGATAATGTACCCAACCGATCGACAGAAAACAGTTACCAGAACACAGTGTTATCCTATATCCACTTTTTCAAAGATATTAGGTAACTAGAGTGATCTTAGATAGTGAACACTTTGTGTAACCTCAAACTTTGTTAGTGTGATATATCTAAGTCAGTATGGCATTTTTAAGAAAACTTAACAAAGAAGATTTAAGACAATTTGCAATTACAAAAAAGGCTACAATTAAAAGTATATGAGGATACTAATAACTATTTGATTTGTGTAGTTAATAGTTGTTTTTATTAGTGAAAGAGTATGAAGACTCGATGTTGAACTTGGGGTCCACATCGGCCGCTTTTATACTTTTTGAAATTTTACAAATATAACGGTCAATATCTTTTACACGTGTAATATATACTACAACTACTATTAATAAAATATAAAGTATAATTATAATAAATGTAATAGATGTAATAAATGATATAAATATGATAGAGTAAATTTATTCATTGCCCCATGCGATGTGCCTTATATGTCACTCTCCCAATCAAATTTCAAGATCAGGTATAACGTTACATGATCAAAAAATTCAAAACAAATGTTCATTTTGTCAAAAATCGTCTATAACTTAAAATTAAGTATATGAAACTACTCTTAGGATTCTAACAAAAAAAATTCCTTGCAAAATTTTACTATAAAAACCCCTTTCTCGCCCATACACACAGTTTATACCTCACTCTAACCCTATCCAATGAAAAAACAGGTTATTTTAATTGTTTTGATTTACGTTACACCTGATTTTATGATCTGTGGCAGGTGCGACAACATCGCACGTGCGATGTATAAATAATTTCAGAATGATATATGAGATATCTAGAATATAAGCTATAAAAAAACTACATCTTTCAGATCTGTTAGATCTAACGTTTTTGCCCGTAGCAACGCCTAGCCAATCAAATTAAATCTTTGATAATTCCTATCTTGGTAACCAGAGGTCGTACGTACAGGGACATACTATAGCTCATTCGAACTGTCTCAGTGAGCTGAATCGAATAGTTGTGGTTTTATCGAATTTGAATCACAAGATCAAGAGTTATGCCTGTTTTTGTGATGTTTCATAGGTCAACAACAGGTTTATTTTTCAAAGTGTTGTCAATGGAATTTGAACCCTAGACCTGCCACTTGGGGGTGACAATTTACCAACTTCTCTAAGTCACCATACCCTTAAATTTTTTTATTTGAATTCTGTGTATTTATAGAAATTAAATAAAAAATATTTGGTAAATTGGTTCAGAAATTACCAAAATATTAAGATTTAAAGTTTTATATTTTGGATTTTTTTTATAAATCAATCAGTAGATGCAGTATTATATGAATGGTAGGTGTCCCCTACTAAAGCCATATTTATTACATAATAAAGTCAGATTTTCCAAAATGCATATTATCAGGACCAGCTCTAGGGTATGCATTTAGAGAAGGTTGCAATTAAAGAACACTAATAAAATCATAATTTTGCTATTATCATATAATTAATATGGCTTTAGTCGCCTAATATAATGATTGATTGGCCAATAATCACATAATTGCATTTATTGAGGGAGTTTTTATAAGTGGGCCAAACAATAAGCATAAAATTGCAGAATAAAGAATGTGCATTTATCTACGAGTCCTATTATAGGCTAGTATTCTATCATATATTTAGAGAGATATTGCATTTTGGGAGTTGTATTTAGAGAGATCTGACTGTAATAGTAAAATTATGTTTTTATTAGTGTTCTCTAATTGCAACTCTTCTTAAATGCACACTCTAGAGCTGGTCCTGACAACATGCATTTAGAGAGATATGACTGTAGTAAAATTGTTTAATGAAAATATTTTGTTAGAGCACTAAAGGTAATTTCTTACATGTATTTTTGATAAATAAATGATTTTTGGCAAAACAAATATTTGTTTTAAACTGGTAATTTAAGCTATATCGTTTTAGTTAGCTGGCTTAGCCAGCTGACTAAATCATTAGCTAAGTAGCTGGCTAATAGCTAGTTATTGGCCTGCATTCAGAATCTTTTAGAATATTTTGACCTGTACTTTATGTCTATTTATTTTCTTTTTAGAATTTATCAGGTTCTTATAATAGTTAGCTTGCACATATAAATCATATGAAGCAGGCATATTTTTTTAAAGTTTATTAATATTAGAGTTAGGGTTAGAGTTAGAAATTAGGTAGTTATATAGTAAAATCATTCAAGGAGAACTTTTTGTTAGTGCACTAAAGGTGGTTTTTTATACAAACTTTTGATAATAAATGATTTTTGACAAATGACCAGTTTTTTCAAAATTTTATAATTGTGTTATGTTACATCTGATCTTGAAATCTGATTTGCAGTTTGGCAACATGATCGATATAACCTGGCACAGAATCCATAAACGCTAGCTGTATTAGCCAGTCAATCAGATTATATCAGCTGGCTTCGCCAGTTAAGTCAGCATAGCTGTGGCTGCATTAGCCAGCTTAAATCATTATTTTTTCTTGGTCATGTTATTGCACCTAATTGTGATGGGTTATCTAAAGTGGGGCAAATCATGTGACCAAGCATATAGAATTGTTATGATCGCTGACGAAGCAAAACAAAAAAAAATAAAAAAACAGCTACCTCGGGTGGGTTAATTAAAATTGTTGGGAAGATAATATATAACTTCTATCTAAAATCTAATCTGACCCTAATATAGAATGACCCTAGCTCTAAAGTTAATTGAGAAAATTATTAACGTTAATGTTACGTTATGAAATATGGGTGGGTTACCCCTGCTTTGACGCTCCCTGATTCATAGTTAGGCAATATGCGCCACAACTGCACTACAAATCTGGCACACATTTCAGAAATGCCCTAGCCCTCCCACAAAATTGTTTACCCCCAGTAATTTTAACCAAATGAATTTTAGGTCAGGTGTAACGTAAAATCGAAGTAAAACTCACATTTTTACAAAAAAAAAGGGAAACCATCTACTGTGTCCTGTTTAAAAATGTCCCTCGTGAAATTTTACTAATGACCACATTATAGCCACTATATTTTTATAACCCTAACTTATAATGTGATTTCCTCAGCTTTAATTTATCGTGTAATTTTTTTACTTAGAAACACTTTTATTATGACTATGTATCACGTTCACGTTACACCTGATACTACATTTGGATTGGTCAAAATTTCAGGGACAATTTTTTGAGAGAACGCAATTTCTGTCGAAAATATCGAACACCCCCATATGACCAGTTCCGATAAAAAATTTTAATTAAGAAAAATTGACAGTTGGGAAGATATCTTCTCAATATTTTAAAGAAATCTTTCCTGACTTCTAACGTTTTTAAAAATTTTAAAACTTTGAAGATATTATGACCATCTGACTAATTTTGATAAAAAATTTTTTTATTTTAATCTTCCAGAACTTTATAAATAAATTAAATAAATAAAACATTTTATTAAATAAATTAGGTGGAAGTCAAGATATCTTCGATCAAAGACTTTTTTTTTTTTTTTTTTTTTAAAAAAAAAAAGCAGATTCTGTTAATTCTTCGTTTTGCATGACCTGCCAACCAACCTTTTACAAAAACATAAATTTTTGGAATTACCCGATAGGTCTGATATAAAAAAAAAATTCACAAATTTCTGATTACATATTATGCAAAACGAAAATTAATTTGGCATGGCCTTAGATATGAATATGAATATATTAATTTACAGAGATTGAAAAAAATCCTGGAACACCAGGTTAGGTCGCACAAAGTTAATTTTTCGTTTTGCATAACCTGCTGACACAATTTTTCAACAAAAAAAAAATAAATTCTTTTTTTTTTTTTTTTAAATTCCAATTGTGCCAATTATTCAATTTTTGCTATTTATTTTTCTCTGGTCTCACCAAATGATGAACTTAATTTTCCTCCGATTCCACGTTATGCAAACCGAAAATTAACTTTGCATAGCCTTATATGTGAACATGAGCCTATTATTTTTAAGTAGAATGAAAAATAATTCTGACCCATCGACTGGAATTTTGGACATCAGGCAATAAAACGAAAAATTAACTTCGTGTGGCCTAATCTATCTGTTTTTTTTTTCTTTTTAAAACAGAAATACTTTGATGATTTTGATTAATTTTAGTTGAAGATTGGACTCTATAATCTATCAAAATTCTCTTTTTAGAGCTTGTTAAATAGCTGAGTTTCGAGTAATCACTGTACAAAAATTGTACTTTAAAAAGACGTATAAATAATTTTGTTGAGTCAGACCACAACAGGTCATTTCCAAATTTCGATTGTGATGCTTGTAAGAGGAAAGATTTTTGGTAGGAAGTGACTTTTTATGATTTTATTGTTAGTTTGTCTTGGCATATTGTTTATTTGAATTTGAATATTAATTTTTTTTTAATCTTAATAATTTTATCGAAGTTATTAAAAACAATATCATTTTATATGCATCCACTAAATTAATGATCTAAAAACCTACATTTATAGGATTATTATTATTATTAAATATTATTGATATAGTAAAGATATCAGTTCAAATGTTATCTCATGCACTTAATCATTTTAACTTTACAAGGTTAAATTGTTAATAATGGCAACAAGATTAAATTCTATTGGATTAAAATTATTTAATTACATAAAAACTTTACAAACACTCATTTTGCATTATACACATAAAATAAACATTTAGCTAACAGTTATATATTTACTTCCTCACACAATTAAGTTATACCGACAGAATTTAATCAGTATCTGTAATTAAAAGGTATTCTTTTCCTTTTCGCACAAATTCCAAATATGTCAAGATTAAGCCATCTCTACATTCTCAATAACATAATCTATCATGTAGTTTACTTCTTGTAGAATATGTAATAATTTATTACTCTCGTTAATAACGTCAGTGGTAAATAAGGTAGAAGGATTACTAATGATATTGGTAAATTTTGATAATAATCCATTTCACCATGTCTTTCCAAATAAAATTTATTGGTATGGGAGCAACAGATAAAGTAAACAATTTTTTTATAGTTTTAAAGATTCAAAATATTTATTTACTTTTCAATTTTTTGAGTGGTACAATACGTATGTAGTAATTTCATTCACATTCACATATAGATAAATGTTGTACATTGTACTCATATATCAAATTAATTTTGATGCACTCAAGTGTAACACGTATCAAAATGTTAATTTACAATAAACTTTTTGTTAAACGACCGGAAAAAATCATTAAATAAATGTGTAATATATATAAAAAAGAAAGATTGAAAACAAAGATTCACGTTCACTTCTTGATATATTAGAACAATTTCTAATAAAAATGAAGAAAAAAATGAGCTAATGTATTCAAAATTTTGTTTAGATGATCAAATAAATCCTATGGTCCAAATCGTTCTTGCAAGTTGTTATTTTTGTGATAAAGGGTTGAAAAAGGATAAACATATGTCATTCATTTATTATAAAAAATCTGCAGAGATGGGTGATGCTGATGGAGTAGAAAAGGTGCGGAATCTTCTGATGGGTATACAGTCAAAATTTCAGCTCAAATGGATCAATATTGATTGACTTTACTTAGTAGCAAACGTTCCACGAATATAAAAATCCGAAACATTCCAGACTGGATCTTGTTATATAACTGGAATTGGTGTTTTAAAGAATGAAAAATAATGCATTAGTTTAGTTTATTAGCAAAAATCTGTAGAGATGGGCCACGTTGATGGAGAATTTAATGCTGGATATTTTTATTATGAAGGAATTAGAGTTGAAAAGGATGAGCATAAGGTATTCATTTACTATCAAAAATCTGAAGATATTGCAATTATAAAGGAACATTTAAACGATAAAATGAGTGATTATAGTGATATTCCTTTCAGGTAAAAGTGTCTAAACAATGCATCATAAGCTAAACTAGGTGTATATGGTAAACTTGAATTTAAATTCAAGATTTATAGCTGCATTGTTTATTTAAAAGATACTTCAAATCAATTTATAATTTGAAAAAAAGCCGATTTCATTATGTCTAGTACAGATAAAGTTTCAACAGGATTAAATCTGGTACTAATAATAGGTTATTCCCTTGACATTTTGAAAAAAATCATGCTATTATTGATCCTAAAAAATAAATAAATGAAAAAAAGATTACAAACTGTTGAATATTTAAAATTAAAATGGCTCATATCTTTATGGTCCTTTAAGTTCTTTAATATTTTTATAAAACTAAATTTACTTTCATTTTCTCTCAACACACATTATCAGGGATGTTACTCTTCTGAAGTTTCAGCTCATAAAGATGCGATAAAATTGTGTGATAGTGAATCACAAATTTTTGTTCTTGACAATAGTTTCAGCACTTAAAGTTCATCCAATATTAATGTTAAACAAATTATATTGCTAATAATCATATTGTTAATATTTGGTTTTTTCACAATAGATTCACCACGTCAAATTTTATGTTAACCCTAAACAAACTAGTACTGTATTTTTTTTTATGAAACAAGTACGTAGTACGTGTTTTGCTTAGAGTAAGACAATGATATTTTTCATTAATCATTTTTCATCGTTACCATATTTGTCAAACAAAATTGTTCTAATAGATAATTGGTCATTATTATAACCTATTTAGTATTGGATTATTTTGATTAAATATTTTTGATGTTATTTTTAAGTAATTTTATTTTTTGCATTCTTAATATTGACGCTAGTCTTTAATTATTTAAGATATGTCGCATTCGTACTGTACATGAGAATTCTTTTTAAAAACAATATTGTGCTATCATAGAGAGCTTTGGCTTGTACAAGATATGACTTAAAATCATCAATTCTATCAATTACGCCGATAATAAAGTTTCTGTCTATCTAAATAACGCGTAATCAGTTCTCAAATATGAATAATATTCACGGAATCTTGATACATGATTATTGATACTAAATTTAAAAGCTTAATACTTATTACCTCATATAAAACATATGATATTGCACAAAACAAAAAAATACGCAGAAGTAACAAAAAGTTTATAAATAAATATAAGTCATCACAAGTTATATAAACGAGATTCTATTTATAAATAAAAATAACAAAGAAATAAATGAGAAATACAAGCATGCTTTCTAATGTTCGTATTTTCGAAGAATTCGGAATAAATTAAAAGTTGTATATATTTTTGTCATACAAATCTTCATTAATTCCAAAAATGTTTATCTGTGCAAATGTTTTTTAGAACTGAAATGACAAAGATTGCATTTATTTAATTAGAAATATGAGTAATGCAACGTGAATTTGATTTATTGGCTTGTATGACTGTACTACAAAACTCTTCCACGTAGCTTCAACCAAAATTAGTCTATTCGGTAATCCGTGAAAACTAAAAAAAAAACCAGAAAGAAACAGGTTTTTCATTTCTTGGTTTCATCTTATTATTTTAAAAAACAAAAAGCAGTTAAAAAAAGCAATGCTTTTAAATTTTAATGAAATTTTGGTTTTACAATTCTTTCAAAGATAACGTAAAATGGCAATTGTTTATATTAATTGTAACGTTTATAGAACTTAATACTTAAATTTAATCGGCGCGTGGATATTTATGTCGTGGTATCTATAGATTACAATTGAAATTTTCTATAAAATGAAGTATTTTTTTTCTTTTAATGATCCTTCGTTGTTTCCTTTTAAACATTCAAATATCCTAAGTCACTTTCATTCCGAATATCCTACCTAAGTCTCTTTCATTCCGAATACCATATCTAAGTCTCCTTCATTCAGTATATCATAACTTAGTCTTTTCATTCCGAATTATTAAATCAATCCCGAAATATTCTTTCTTTTCTAATAATTTTCCAATTCATCATGGATTATTTGATGAAAAGCATTTCCCACCTTTTCATTATTTTTAATTATTATCGACAAATTTAAGTACTTTGATGTACTGAAAATAAATTTGATTACAATTAAACATAATAAACGACCAATTTTTTTTAAAAATATTTAATAAATATTTTTATATTTTATCTATTCTTAACTTTTATCCCACTGCGGTTGCAGACGATGTTGCAGACAAACCTGATTATTTAACAGAAATATTTGTACAACCATCCCTAACGGAACATGTCGACCTAGTAACTACAATGAATTAAATATTTATAACACTGCATTATCTCAAATATCAGTTTGTCACTTATGCAAGTGTTATATTTAATATAGCTGTCTATGGTGTAACATCTAAACTTAGTAGGAGAACAACCTCTTTTTAGACGATGTTATAATCCTATTATCTTCATTGGCACCTATTTACTTTTGGTATTTTACTATCAAGCCAATTTTGTTATTTACTAATCCACACTACTGATGATCAACTTTCCCTACCACCTTCCATGGTTTTTCCATTTGAAGGTTTCGTGGTCATATTAGTTTTATATTTTGTAACCATTGTTGCGGCAACTTATTTAATCTGGTATTATAGTTAAGGTTGTAACAATGGTTCAAAACTAAACCATAAGAAAGATCCAGAACATAAGAATAAAATAGAAAAAAGACATAAGAAAAAATATTAAATTCAATCGATATTTTATTGTTTGGACATATTTCATTCATTCAATCGTAATTATATGTTTTGATTTATCAAATCCTTATTATAGATCTAATGAAAACTTCTTTAAGTTCTTTAAGTTTGAGTTTTTGAATTTTTTTGCAGTTATTTCTTATTGACTTTTTATCTAGTTACATCTTTTCATCTTTCATATTATTTATATTGCCGTTTTAAAAAGAAAATCGGCGATATTGAGAAAAAACAGAAAATAAGTTTCATTGAAAAAGTTCTTAAATTCTTTCCTAAGAAATCCAAAAATATTATCAATAAGCGTTGCTTCTTTTTAATGGTTTTCTTTTCAATAATACAATTATTTTTTGAATATGCTATTTATTGCACACCCCATTATATTGATGCAATATTCAATGCAATTATGACTACTGTAATTACACGTACTGTTGCATCATTCTTTTCAAATGATGCAGTATTATCAGTAAAAAGTTTGCAAAAAAAGGGATCAATATTAATTTGACAAATTATCAAAAGGTCCAAAATATTGTTCTCGCAATTATTAAAAAAGAGAATACAAACAAATTTGATAAAGAAGTCTACAAGTTTAAGAAAGATGATTATAATTACTCTCAAATCATCAAAATTGATGAGGATAAGGAAAAACACAAGAAAATTGTAGAATTGAAATGTCCAGAAAATAAGATAGCAGATTTAGAAGGATGTAAATGTGAAAATTGCCTATCTTCGGACACAATTGATATCGACGCTGTCAGCATTAGTGATACGGGCTGATCCCAAAGGCTTGGGCCGACCCGGCTAGGGCTGTAAATCGTTAATCGAATTAGAATCGATTCTCATTCTGTATAATCGTTTTAATCGTTTTTACAAACGATTAAATATTCTGAAATCGATTCTAAGATTAAGAATCGATTCTAAATATATAATCGTTTTATATTAAATATTTAAATGCATAAATTTTTGATGAATATTCTCTTCGTTTTAAGTGTATGTGTAAAAAAAAATATATAGCTATGTTTATTATTGAAAACAATAGGCTTAAAGTTTAAAAACATAATACGCCTTATAATTTTTAATAAGTTACAACGATGTGATTTCAGATATTTGAAAAATAATAAGTTAAATAGTAACAAACACAACCGTTTATATTTTTTATGAGCTTATCTAAAAATTGAGAATATTAAAAATTAGCGACAGTATTAAATAAATATTATAGAATGGCTTAGTACAAATGATAGACTTATGTGTCTTATTGTTTTTAACAACAAACACAGCATTATATTTTCTTATATATCTAAAAGCAAAGAATATTTATTAAAACATTGTAATAGTCCGTAAGTATAAAACTAATAATTATAAAATGGCTGAATACAAATAATAAGCATAAAAATTTTAATTATCGAATGTATTCTATTTTTTATAAAAATTTTTAAATAAATAAATATTCGATACAAATAATTTAATTGAGAGTTTAGTTTTTGTTCGTATCAATACTACAACAAGAGCTAAACGTCGTCAACTTGAAAAACAACAAAATACTTCATTACTTGAAAATAATAAATTAAATGAAGATGATTGATTAAAAATAATTTGATTTTAGAGTGGAGTTTTTTTTAGCATTCGCTTTTTTCTTCACAATTTTTAATTTATATTTTATTTTATATAATTATTTTATTTATTACTTTTTTATACATTAAATAAAAATTAAATTTTTATTATTTATAAATAACTTATAGCATTTAACAGTACAAAACAGATTAAAGCTAGTATGACAAATCAAAAGATTCGATCATCAATTCTAAAACGATTTTAGGGATTCGATCATCGATCCTAATTTTTAGAATCGATTTACAGCCCTAGACCCGGCCGAGAAAATTACTCGGGCCGGTCGACCGGGCCGACCATATTATTAAAAAATTTTTAGTCAATCCAAAATTACCAACCACACCTATAATATGATATCCTAACAATAATTTCGGTAATTTTACTGAACAAATTACCATATCTCAAAAAATTCTCGCGCTTATGTTGGTTGACTGTCTATCATACCGAAAATTTCCGATATTACATTGACTTAATGTTGGCCGAGCCTATGATTAATTCCAACCAAATTCCAAAAGTTCTGGTAACTTACATCAATGATCTTAGTTACTTACCATTTGGTAATTAGGCCGCTCCAATTTGAATCTATGTTTAACATAACCCCCCTCTTGATTGAGCAAATTATAGGGGAGAGTTAAACAACATATATATATAACACTTAGATTCAAATTTCACTTTTCTTATTACTAAAATGAAACCATACAGAAAGATCACCAAAATTAGAGGAGCTGTGTGATGCAGTCATGCTAAACCTAGGAACATTATATAAGTTGGTTAGAATTAATTAGTAAAATTTTATGAATCATAAGATTTTATCGAATTTTATTAATAAAATTTTATAAAATCTTATAATACACAAATTTTTATTAATTAATTCTAACTTTATGCACTAAGTATACATGTTCACACTTAAAAATACAACAAATCGGTAGATTTGTTTTCTTTTTCCTTGAAATTTGGAGAATAGATGCATAATTTTGGATTTTTGATCAAAAAAGTCAAATTTAAGCATCTTTTCTCCAATTTCAAGTAAAACAAAAGCAATACTACCGATTTAATGTATTTTTAGGCTCTGAACAAGTTTATCTAGTGAATTAAGTTAGAATTAATCAGTAAAAGTTTGTGAATCATAAGATTTTATAGAATTTTATTAATAAAATTCTATAAAATTTTATGATTCACGAAATTTTACTAATTTATTCTAACTCCATGCACCAAATAAACTTTATTTAACCTTAAAAATACATTAAATTGGCAGTATTGTTTTTATTTTACTTGAAATTTGGAGAAAGGTGCTTAAATTTGACTTTTTTGATCAAAAATCCAAATTTAAGCATCTATTCTCCAAATTTCAAGTAAAATAAAAACAACTCTGCCAATTTGATGTATTTTAGGTCTGTACAGGTTTACTTGGTGCATTAAGTTAGAATTAATTAGTAAAAGTTTGCGAAGCACAAGATTTTATAGAATTTTATTAATAAAATTCTATAAAATTTTATGATTCGCAAAATTTTTACTAATTTATTCTAACTTCATGCACTAATTAAACTTATTTAAACCTAAAAATACATTAAATTAGCAGAATTGTTTTTATTTTACTTGAATTGGAGAAAATATTCTTAAATTTGACTTTTTTGATCAAAAATCCAAAATTATGCATCTATTTTCCAAATTTCAAGTAAAATAAAAATAACTCAGCATATTTAGGTGCTGAATATGTTTACTTAGTGCATAAAGTTAGAATTAATTAATAAAATTTGTATATTATAAGATTTTATAAAATTTTATTAATAAAATTCTATAAAATCTTATGATTTCATAAAATTTACTAATTAATTCTAACTTCATGCACTAAGTAAACTTGTCAGCACCAAAAATATACATATAAGTATATTCAGAATCAGACCAGTCTGCATAAAATTTAGAGTTTGAGTCTGGTCCGACCTGAACTAGACCTAATCATATGGGCAGCCGTTAATAAAAATCAAGCAAATCAGCATTTGAAAAAAATTAATTCCTTAACTTTCACAGCTCATATCTCAATGAATTTTAAAGCTATCTTAATATCTTAATTATTTAATATTCAAAAGAAAGCTTAAGATCTAAGCTTTCTTTTGAATACTAAATCATTAAGATAGCTTTAAAATTCATTGAGATATGAGCTATGAAAGTTAAGGAATTAATTTTTTTCAAATGTTTATTTGCTTGATTTCAATTGACGGTTGCCCATATGTTGCAGTGTTGGCAATTCCAAATGAACATGACCAAATGACCAAATGAATTGGTCATTGGTCATTTGGTCATTTGAAATTTGAAATGACCTAATGACATAATATAAAAATTATAAGAATTATAAAAATTATAAAAATTAATAATAACTAGCATCACCCGGTATAAAACTTGTTTACATCATAAATTTAATGTATTTTAAATAAGAACATGATTTTAATATTTCGTTTGTTTATTATACTATTCAATAGGTCGATATAAATAAATTACACTTTAAACTTATACTGGCTTTCAGTTTTTTGTGTGTATATACTGTAACAAGCCACTAATTTTTTTGTTGCAAAATTCAAAGAAACTATTAAAATATAGACTTAATAATATGCAAATTAATAATAAAATTGATTTAGTAAATTCATAAAACCAACATGTGCATAAAAATGAAGAATAAGTTTATATTTATTAAAAAAAATAATGTTAAAGATTTTGCATTGGATATTGAATCCAAATTATGCCTCATTAAAAAGAATCGAACTTAAATGTACATACAATCTTAAGTATTTGAATTTAAATATTCAATATTTACATTGGTTAAATAAATTCTTCGAAAAATTCGAATAAATAAATAAATGCAATTATTGTAAAACGCACCTATGCTGTTTTACACCTATCATATGTTTTATTGATGTTTTTTAGATTTCTATGTTTGTATATAAAATTTTAACGCAAAGTCTTTTCATGCTGGAGTTAGTATTTAAATTTGGATTAGAGGTAAAGATGCGATCCATGATCAGTTTTCCTATCTAAAATTTAACGAATATCCTTATATCCGAAATCTTCATAATAATTTTGTTATATAAAATTAAACTAATGATATACGGATCGTATCTCTAATTGAGAGCATCGAACATCTTTTACCTAAGACTCCCCATATTAATTAATTATCTAATTTTTGAGATAATGCATACATCGGTGTAAAGCATCATGAGTACGTATTAGTAAAAGTCAATAAATAATAAATAAATAAAATAAAATAAATAAATAAACAAATAAATAAATTGGATTTATTTTTTTATTATTTGAACTAGCCAGTATCTTCTATTTTCCTGTACCCACGAGTTTTATAGAAACCGTAAAATAATAAAATTATATTCTAAAATATAAAATTAAATGTTTGATGCGGTCTGTGAATTAGTCGTCATGATGAGATTTGTAATAAGACAAAAAACCATTCTTAGGTTTAATAAGCTTAAATTATAGCAGCTTCACTTATATTGTAGTATTAATTACTTATGAGAGTTAGCAAAGGTAGTAGTACCTAGATCCTATTCTTTAATTAAAGGCCATTCAAATCAAATCTGAATACTACTTTGTATATAATCTGAATCTGGAAGAATCTGGATTTAATTATTTAATCCGTATTCTATATGAATCGTTAGTATGATGGGTGGCACTTCGTGCCACCCATCGTATTAACGATTCATAACGATTTTACGCATAACGATAAAACTAAGTAGCAGGTAAATAATTACGGGTGAATATTTAGTAACGGGCATCAAAGGAGGGGAAGGAGTGATGTAAACCGAAAAATTAATTCGACGGCCTTATTCTTAAATTTAAACATAAATAAAATTAATATAGTAAAGATCTAGCCAATAAAGTTGCAGAATTTAAGTTTGTGTAACTTCTACTTTTAAATGACCAAATGATAAATGACTTGGTCATTATTTTGGTCATTTGGTCATTTGGTCATTTAAAATTAAATGACCGGTCATTTGCCAACACTGATATGTTGTTTAAATCCCCCCCTAAAAAATTTTGAATTTGTTATCAGTAATTAAGTCAACTGCGGAATTAAGTCCTTGAAAATTATTTAGTGACCCACAAGAAGTAAAAATAATTAGTCAGTCAGAAAAAGCTCTTATTCTTCTATTGAACAAGAAAGATTAATTTGAATTAGCTTATTTATGGGCTGACTATTGGTGATTTCTAGTAAATTAAAAGCAGATAAAAGGTTGAGAAATAGATTGATTTAAAATCCTAACTTATCTTAGTCGGCCCGCCCGGCCCGTGAAGGCGTGGGTCGACTTTCGGCCCGCCCTCCCGCCCGGCCGATGGCTGGAGTCGGCCATATCACTAGTCAGCATCACCAAAATGGGATTATGTGATTATATCATTTATTATAGAATGACTTATGATTAAGTCAAAATACTTTTTGAGCTATATTTGTTCTCGATCTTTTTTTATCTTTAATGTAATTTAGAATCTTAGTCCATTCATCTTTTCAAATTGCATAAAATTTACAATAGAATGTTCTCTAAGAGATTATCGGGTCTAAGTAATTTTATTGATTTAAAATATTTATTATTTATCAAATAATAAATAAAACCTTAAAAGTAAATTTTATTATGATGCTAAACATTATTACTTTTAATTGCGTAAAAATTTGATAAAAAAAATAAAGGCCTCTTTTTAGATGTTACCAAAATAACTACTGTAGTATTTAAAAGATACTTAAAGTTTATAGGATACCTGATTTTAATATCGATATTTTGTCCCATATCCGTATATAAATGTAATTTTACAAATTATAAAAAAAAAAATTATAGAGCACTGATAATATTTTGATAATTTTGGTTTAAACCTTTATCATCATGCACAAATGCTTCACATAACAGTTAAAATCGCACATTCCTTATTAATCTAATTGCGCATATTACAGACTTCAAGATCGTACATTGTTGAATCTATCATATGAATACAAAAATGAAATAATCAATAAATTGTTATATAATTATATATTTTCTCAAATTTTTATAATTTCCTCTAAATTTAGCTGATTCGTACGCCATTTTAATCTCTTTAGTGTTTATTAATTTACTAGTATAAATTAAATTTTGATCTTTCATTAAAGTAACTTGTGTTGTCTTAATCTCATCATTAGCAGAAATAAAACTCCTTTTAATATCAGAATTTTTGAAAGACAATGAGGTATTCTCCCAAATAGTGTGCCATTCTGAAAGTTTTGTGCTAATAGCTTTAGCACTAGGTCGGTTACATGGGCCAAAATCCATGCATAGTTTGGCTAATTTAATATAACATTCAGGTGTTCTTTCAGAAATTCTGGTCGTAATCCTTTACAAATACTCAACGCAAGGCTACAGTCGAACGGAATACCGAAGAAAGGCTTTGTCCAGTTGACAGTTCTGTCATAAGGACGCCCATACTATATATATCAGCTGCTTGTGTATATTGTTCACCTAATAAAATTTGTGGTGCAATATATGGCATGACTCCATGAATTTCACCTTTAGGAACTGATTCTTTTAGGTTTTTAGATAATCCTAGGTCGGTAATAGAAGACTCTATAAATTACTTTTACATGAGTTTAGCAAAACATTTCCACTATGAAAATCACAATGAACATATCCTGATTCATGAATCTTAGTCAATTCATTCGATATTTCTATAAGACATGTCAATTTGTTTTTCCAATCGAGTTTGCTAAAATTCGATATTAAAAAATCATACAGATTACCTTATCAGCATATTGAAATACCATTAGATATGTTTGAGTTTCTTTGTTCTGAGTTATTCCATATATTTCAAGTCCAAGACCATTTATTCTGCATTGAACTTGATTTTCAAACTTATTTAATTGAGCGTATAATAACTGTTAGAATGATTGTACAATATATATATTATTGCAATTTGTAAAAAGTTATGATTTTTGTGATTTAAGAATTCAATTTAAATAAGTTTAAGTAGCCGAATATTTTTAAACGTTTCAACTTTTTATGCATATGGAAATCATAAAAAATTGAAGAGTAAATTTGATCTTTATAACAAAATCTACGATAGTACTGATTTGATATTTAATTCGTAATCCGCCGATCAACGCTATAATAATATTAGTATAAATTGGGGCATAAAATTGATGATCAACTATAATAATAAAGCTCAAAACATTAGTCTTTAAGAAACAATTACTAATCACCACCTTTTGGATTGAATTTATTCTTTATGTGTGCCATTGGCAAAAAAACGTTAATAAATAGTCATTTCATGTGTTAACTTGAATTTCTAAGGTATTTCCTAGTGAGCGGCGCCAGATTCCGTACCCTTTTACTTTCGCGATTCAGTACCGATTTCACAAGATAATGTTTTTTAGTCATACGTTTAGCCTGTAAGTTTTTCTAATGCAATTGACTTGTTTTATGTTATTTAAGATTAATTAGCAAATATTAACTTCCTAATTCTGTAATTGCCCAGAAGCTTTTACCGTAACTAGTAGCTTGCAATGTATCGATCAAACAGTAACTTATATTTCATAGAAGTTTTCAACTTCGCGATGATTTTATTATTATGTAATATGTCTTATTGCAAGTAGATTAGACTCTATACCATTATTAATTCTATGCTATCAAGCACTCAGTTTTTTGTCCAATATTATTTAGGTGATATTTAACGTCTCCTTTATCAAGTTTTTATTAATTCTATACTTTTGTAACAGATATAATATGTATCATTTATCAATTGAATAATAAAATGATACATTTCGGGGTTGAAAAGCCTACTAGCTGTTTTTTTATAAGACTACTTTTCGTCTTGAGTATTTTTAGCAAGATTTATAATTTTTTTTTGTTAAATCGTATACTAGATTATATTATTTGCCGTGTAGGTGATAGAACCTATAGAAATGAAAGAATATTAGTGGGTGCTTAAGAGAGAATAGCAAACAATTGAAAAGATTCTTATTTGAGAGCTGATCATTCTATATACCTCTGCTGGATGTTAATTTTAAAAAAAGAAAAAACTGGTAAAGCATATACCATAATGCAAGATAAGAAAAATAAGCAAATTTACCCCAGGAGAGCTGTTCTCTCGCGTTAAGCCGTCCTGCAAAAAGAATTCGGCTATTAGAATATAAAACCATAGAGATAGAATGAAAACATCTAAGGGTTAGATCTGTCAATAAACTATATTTAGACAAAATTGGCGGTAATAATTCATACATATTGATATAGCATTTGTATGTATTATACTCGACCCAGTTACATTAACTTTGGCTAATTCAATCGAAATATTTTTTTTTATATTATATCGCAATAACTCAGAAATTCTACCCAAATGCAATTCTTATATCAGACCCAAAGGTTCATTCTATAAGTTAGCTGCCAGTGAAGTTATTTATGAAGAGTCAAATCTGGAGATCTAAAGATAATAATAGGAAATCAGAATGATTTTAGATTTTTATCATCGTAATAATAAAAACCAACCTTGGTAATCCCAAAAAGTAATGAAGGTAAATATATATTGTGTTTTTGAAAGTTCGCAAGGATCAAAATAATTTAGTAATTATATGCATCTATTTAGATTAATATGGTGCTTAGTGATAATATCCAAAAACCAGGTTATTACTAGGATAGTAAATTAGCATCATTTTGAAGTTACTAAAAAATTCGCTGAGTAAGGATTCATATTCAACATATAACTTCATTCATTCATTGGCTTTCTTCATATTATCTGATTTTCTATTTATATCAGGTTTTTGCTACTCGCAGTCTTTAACATCATCTAACATTTTTTTAGCTATCATTTGTTTTGACATTCGGGAATATCTACTAATCCAACTATCAATAGACTTTTCGGTAGGAATTTCTTCTTTTGTTAATTCTCCATTATTCGCCATTTCTTCTAAAGCTGCTAGCATATCTTTTGGTGAGTATCGATTACTTGGATCTTCTTGCCCCGCTATAAAAAATCTTTTTAACATTTCAACAACATCTAATGATAATCGTTTTCCAGCTCCCTTGCGCCCATATTTATGTATATGTTTAAAAGCCCAGCCTGTATTAAGAGAAAATTGTTGAATTGGATTGCTGAAAAAGTATGTGTTGTTTTTTAATAAAATGGTTATTGTATTGATTGATAAAAAAAAAACACCTATCTAATTCTATTTCTTCTACAATAACGTTATCATTTAAAGGCCTGGTCAAAGATTCTTTATACAAATATTCTCGCAACAGTTCTACTAATTCATCTCGATCCATTCTTTCTTCATAGCTAATATTTCTGCTTTTCAACTCTTCTTTTAGTTTTTTTATCGTCCATCGTCGTAAATCCCATTGATTTGGATCAGCGGCTGCAAATTCAGTAAGTTGTAAATTAGTGATGCTATCTTTCTTGAAATATGCATTTATATGCATAAATGCATATAGATACACATGTACAGTACGTATGAACTTATTTATATAATTTTACTTGACAATCGATAAATAGGCATATTCCAGTTTTTTTGAGGTATGCTATGTTCAGATATATATAGTTGAGGTTGTTCAATTTCTGAACTTTTCCATTTTTGCAATTGTGTAGGAGACCAATTTTTCCAATCACCAAACCTGGGTAAGGGACGTGCACAGATATAACCAGCTAATGAACCTTCAGTTGGCCAACACCACTCATAAAGATCTGAATTTCCAGGTATAGTCCCAATTTTTATAGATGCTCGTTGTGTTCTGTTTGGATTTATATTAGCAACTGAAGTACCACTAATATTTTCTATTGCTTTTTCAATG
This sequence comes from Gigaspora rosea, assembly GCA_003550325.1. Lineage (NCBI taxonomy): Eukaryota > Fungi > Glomeromycota > Glomeromycetes > Diversisporales > Gigasporaceae > Gigaspora > Gigaspora rosea. Next base: position 268,236 of record QKWP01000443.1, read on the forward strand.
TCTTCCCCAGATGTAATATCAAAACCAAGTCGAACGTAACGCTTAAGTGCATGAGAAACCTGCATACATATATTATGTTGTAAATTGATAAATGTGAAAAAAGACAAGTAATGTAATAATTTCTTGTGCGTGATGACTATCTATTGATGTTTTTGCTTCGCCTGCCTCTAAAAATCCTATTTTTTACATTATATATCATACCATTCCTTCCAATATAATATTATTAACATCATTTCTGTATTGTGATAATGGGGTCCGTTATCTGACATAATAATAACCCATTTTGGTTTAGGGTTTAAAGAATTAAAAACTGCATCTAATGAGGAGGCTGTGAACCAGGCATCCTGACGAGTATCAGATTACCAATGAACGTATGCATGGATATCAAGTTCTTGTCTATTACTTTTTTTTGTAAAGATTAAGACTGTGTGCAATGCCCATCCACGCTTTCCATAAAAATATTCTTTAGTTTCTCGAGACTTTTTTGGTAAGATTTTCATTTTATAATCGACAACTATTACTGCTCCATATTCATCTAATTCTAACAAATTTGCATTAAACTGATGATTTAAATATATTTTTCTGGTTTGATGCGAGAGGTAAAATTCAGCTTGTTTTTGAAATTTGTCAATTATTAAAAATGAATAAGGCAGTTCAATTTTTATTTGATTAAATAAATTAAACAATTCTTCACATTCTTCACATTCTATTGTATGTTTTTTATCACATTTTCCAAAAGCGTAAGGTAGACAATGATTAATACTGTACATGTATTGTGATTTACTTGTCCAGTTAGTGATACCTTTAGATGATTACAATATTCACGTCTTAAAAATCGTTGAATTGTTTCAATTTTCTGAATATAATATTCCTAAAATTAAATATAGTTAATTGGTATTCATGCATAACAAAATATAATAAATAATAAACCTACCTTTTTTTTATTATTTTCTACTTCTTTTATTATATGGTTTGATAATTCATGAAACATTTCAAACCCATATTGATTACAAGTTAAACATAGACCTCCTAGATCTTCACGATATACAAATGGTCCATTATATAGTTTATCAAAAAATGTTGTACGTCCTATTCCATTTGGATATTGTGTATGAAATTTTTGCCATAATGCCTCTTTATGGTTATTAAGATAAAGTAATGGTAGTCCAGTTTTAGTATGAATTTTATAGGAACTCATATTGACATTTGCTTTGTCGGCCATAAATGTTTCAAATTGTTCCTCTTGTTCATTAGTAATAATATGTCGTCTCATTGGTGGTTTAGAAAGAGGTGGACATCCATAACCATTTATTCGAGCATGCATTTTAGCAAATATTATTGTATTTGGAGAAATCTATTAAATTTAATATTGAATTAAAAAAAAAAAACTTTTAAAAAAAGTATCTTATTACTAGCATAATATATCATTATTTTTAATTTAATCAAAAAGTAACTATAACGATAAATTAAAAATAGTGCTAGAGAAAACTTTGTTTTAATTTTTATACCATAAATAGTTATATATAAAATTTTTTAAAATAGGTCTATAATAAATTAGTAAAATGTAAAAGCGAAGTTATCTAATACTAGACCCATATACAAACTTACAATTAATAAAAGGTAATATAGATCGTATATACGACTATTTGTATATATCTACTTTTTAATTCTAATTAGTTGATAATAATATAGTAAGTGATATATCGTGCTAGCAATAAACATCTATCTTTAATTACTTGAAGCTTATTTTGTAATTCTTGATATGAAAATTGATCAGCTATTATAGATAAAATACTAACTTTCCATTAGATCCTCTTTTATTATTATCAAGACTTCGTACAAAGCATTTCCAAAAAGTTTCAGTTGTGTTAAACATTGTAATTGGTATACTGCGTAAGAATCCAAGATTATATAGCATGGCTAATATTTCTTTTTCTTTCATACAGTCTTTAGATTTACTCCAGAACTCATACTAGTAAATTAATAAGATTAATTAATATTGTATATATTTAATTTAATAATAAATTAGTCTAACCTTTGATTCTTCTTTTTTAAACGGTGTAATTTTAGTGCATCCACATGCCTTTAACATTGCATGCCAAGCACGTAGCTCTCGATCAGTGAATATATAGTTTATTGGGTATATATTTGCTAATGTATGATGTAACTCAATAATCGGATTAGTAGATTTTTGCCAGTTACAAAAAATTGAATACCAATCGATATTGCTCATGGTTCTTTTGCGAAGATGAAAATCAAATAACTGGTTCATTTTAACTTTATTGGACCATTCATTAGATAAGCAAACTAATTGTCGTGCATGTTGTAATAATTCATTTGTTAAACTTTCCTCTAATCCGTAAAGCTGTGTTCCATTATAATTTTTTAAAACATTGAAATTTTTCCACACATCATTAGGATCATTTCCATAAACTGTATTTAATAAACCTTAATCGGTATATATTTGAATATAGCATTTATCATTTTCAAAACCTTGCAAGTAAAGTAAATTATTTTCCCATAAACAAGTGAACTAGTATATCCGGGCCCAGCCCAATTCCAGTCTTCGCGTTTAGAAACTCCAATCATATGAATCATTATACGTAGCTTTCCTAATGAAAAAATAACTGGTTGAAAAGTTAGATCTGAAATTATTTCTTTTAAAATATTATCATTATCTAGTCCCATCATTAGCGGACCTGATAATTTTGTATAATTATTTGGAAAAATTATTCGATATAAGTTAGTAATAGCAGTACTTGAGTCATTTTCAACATGACCAGAATCTTGCCCCGTTTGAGAACAAATATAGCCAGGAGTTTGACAAATATAACCAGGTATTGTTTTGCCATTTTTAATTTGTTGAACAACTCTTATAACAAATTCTATATTGTTAATATAAGTACTTGTTTTCATACCTATTCGAATTGGATATAAGCTTGGCAGACCGTTGTTTAAATTTTCGTGAGTTCGTAATACCCACCAATTACGTGCAAAAGGCCCATAGTGTAATTCCTGAATAATAGAACCTGAAGAAAGTAATTGAACTGCTTGTGGTTTACGTTTGCTCATTTAAAATACGAAGGTTTTGAGATTTTAAATTTATTGTAAAATTGTTTTATTCATTATCCCCATATTTATATAGTATTAAATATATAAATCTATAATTGATCGACGGATTACGAATTAAGATTTAATTACTTGCTTTTCAAATTACTGGAAATCAGAAATTTAAAATGAAATAATTTGTGATTGGTTAGAAATATTATTTTTAGACAATCATGTATTGGAATTTTTTCTAAATTTATGATTTCCGTGTGATGCACGGAATTTGCGGATCATAGTAATTGAAAAACGCTGTAGATAGCGAGTTAAATGTTTATACAATAAGAAATTCCTATTGGAGGTTTTTAAAAAAAAACAATCTACCGTATAGGCGCGAAGTAACACACATGGACATTATTTTAAAATATTCAAATTTTTTACAAAAACATATTGGATTTAAATAACACACACGCACATCTCAAGATAATGCTCCACATACATATTCTCAAGAAAGTTTCAGTAGTTCTAACTTTTTTTCCAAGATTAGCTTAATAATTTAAATTTGTGCATGTGTGTTCCCAAAATAACTCGCATGGGTATCCATATAACTCGCCTATGCAATAAAAACTTTTAAATTGCTTTTAAAGTTATTAACTCGTTTTGAGGATCCCTTACATAAAAAATTTCTGTAATTAAAAATTGAAATAAATACGTGATTCTCAAGTCAAGCATAGACTACTTTAACCATATACTTATTGAAATATAATTGATATGGTCTGACAATTATCACAAAAATCATTCACGCTTTTTTACAAAACGCTATAACAAACCATTAAACTTACTACTTTTAAAGTACTAAGAATTTTAAGTGCGACTTTGTATGATTGTTCACGTGCTTGTAAATTACACTTCATTATAGAAGTATATTTAATTATTGGCTTACCATCTAACCAGATTGCAGAAAATATTGTACCAAATCCACCTTTACCAATGACTTTACGGTTAATTAATCTATCAAATGGAATCCATTCAATCAAATTCTCATATTTTGTAGTTCTGAACTGAAGATCTTTTATATAGACATCAATTTCTTTATTTCCATTCGTCCATCCTTGACTTATTCTCTGCGGATCGCATAATTGACACCAGGCTTTCGAAGTATTATTTTGTTCACAATTTGCACATATATCAAAAGATCTACACTTTACTAAATCACGATATGAGTCATCATATCTATTCATCATGCAATAAGTTGTTCCACGGTTTCTTAATGCGAATTCATTATTTGGTTCAATTTCTAGTGATTTATTTAAATCAGCGAGAGATTCCTTATATCTTCTCATAATGGGATAAATTGCTCCACGATTTCTTAATGCAACTGCACTATTTGGTTCAATTTCTAGTGATTTATTTAAATCTGCAAGTGTTTACTTATATCTATTCATAATGCGATAAATTTCTCCGCGATTTCTTAATGCAAATGCATTATTTGGTTCAATTTTTAATGATTTATTTAAATCTGCAAATGATTCTTCATGTCTATTCATCATGCGATAGATTGCTCCACGATTTCTTGATGCATATGCATTATTTGGATCGATTTTTAATAATTTATTCAAATCTACAAGTATTTTTTGAGAAATTTTAATGCCTCTGCATTATTTGGTTCGATTTCTAATGATTTATTGAAATCTGCAAATGATTCTTCATATCTATTCATCATGAGATAGGTTTCTCCACGAATTGTCAATGTAAATGTATCATTTGGTTCAATTTTTAATGATTTATTTAAATTTGCAAGTATTTTTTTGAGAATTTTTAATGACTCTGCTCTGTATTATTTGGTTCAATTTCTAATGATTTTTTTTTAAATCTGCAAGTGATTCTTTATATCTATTCATTATGCGATAGGTTTCTCCACGAATTGTCAATGAATGTACATTATTTTGTTCAATTTTTAATAATTCATTTGAAATTTTAAATATTTTTTTCGATCAATTTCGAATGATTTATTAAAATCTGCAAGTGATTCTTTATATCTATTCATCATGTCATAAGTTTCTCCACGACTTCTTAATGCATCTGCATTATTAGGTTCAATTTCTAATGATTTATTTAAATCTGCAAGTGATTCTTCATATCTATTCATCATGCGATAATTTTTCCACGACTTCTTAATGCTACTACATTATTTGGTTCAATATCTAACAAATCATTTGAAAATTTAAATATTTTTTTCGCAAAAGCATTTGTTAATGTTGTGTATATTCCTCTCGTATCAATTTCGAATGATTTATTTAAATCTGCAAGTGATTCTTCATATTTGCTCATCATGCAATAAATTTTTCCACGACTTCTTAATGCATCTGCATTATTTGTTTCAATTTCTAATGATTTATTTAAATCTGCAAGTGATTCTTCATATCTATTCATCATGCGATAAGTTTCTCCACGACTTCTTAATACATTTGCATTATTTGGTTTAATTTCTAATAATTTATTTAGATCTGCAAGTGATTTTTCACATCTATTCATCATGCGATAAGTTACTCCACGAATAATACAGTTACATAGTTTGGTTCAATTTCTAATAATTTATTGAAATCTGCAAGTGATTCTTCATATCTATTCATCATGCAATACTTTCTCCACGACTTCTTAATACAGTTGCATTATTTGGTTCAATTTCTAATGATTTATTTAAATCTGCAAGTGATTTTTTATATTTATTCATCTTGCGATAGGTTTCTCCACGATTTCTTAATAAGGCTACATTATTTGGTTCAATTTCTAATAATTTATTTAAACAAGCAAGCAATTCTTTATATCTATTCATCATGCGATAAGTTTCTCCCGAATTCTTAATTTGGGTTTGGGTCAAAATCCCGACAAACAAAATCCCGACAGGTCATAATCCCGACAAAAAAATCCCGACAATCAAAAATCCCGACAATCAAAAAAAGCTTTCCTTGAGCAACTTTACTATAAAATCAACTAAACCAAACCCTAGCCCAGGCGCTCACCCTAACCCTATCCTAGGCACTTACCTAACCCTAACCTAACTTAAATAAATTTAATGATTTTATTGTTGTCGGGATTTTCGGGAATTTTATTGTCGGGATTTTTTTGTCGGGATTATGACCTGTCGGGATTCTGTTTGTCGGGATTTTGACCCGCTCCCCTTAATTTAAATGTATAACGATATAATAAATTCTAAATGCATAATATATAAATACAATTATTTGAATTAGTTACTAATATTGTATAAATTTATGAGTTTTGCATCAATAAGTTAACCCTATCAACAATATTTAATTTATATAGAGATTCACAAAACCCAAACGTCTTAATTCTGGCCGACACATAAAATGCTAGTTCATAATTCTGCAGCTCAAATCCTCATAGTTTTGTTTTAACTTTTGAGTAGTACATCGGAAAATATGCCAAGTTAAATTCTGAAGACGAAAATATTCCAAATTATGATTAAGTTCAAGTTAGTCGGATTTGAAAATGTCAGAATTATGACTTCCATGACTATGTGATAGTTGGTCCAGCGAGAGACAGTTGTTGTGACATGTATGAGTGACTGTACATGAAAATGTGGATCATTAAATTAATAAATTTTCACAGCATTGAAATTTTGATATAGTGCAATATTGGTTACATATCATAGAAATACATATACACCTAGTTGTCCTATTTTTTAGGTAACATTATATGATCGGAGATTTTAGGTGAAAGGAGTAAAGTTTGTAATATAACATAATTATTATAAGTAGTGTTACAAACAATTAAGTTTATGGGGCAGAGCTCGATATGAAAATTCATTAATCATTTGCAGGTTTTTCTTCCATCTTTAGAGTTAATATCATCTTTACCAGGAGCGGAGTATGAAATACGTAGTATATGGTTTACGGGCAAGTTAGTTGATGTCCGCAATTCTGGGCATCTGGTTGGTTAAAAAATCCTTGTGATTTTTTGTAACACCCCATACAATGCTAAAAAGGGTTGGCAAAAGAAATTGCAGGTCTAATTGGTAAAAAAGAATTCTTAATCGTGATATTGATATCGCAATGAAGTTTATACCGTGAATGTAGTACAAAGTACGAGGTGTATGGTTTGAATGGTGTGTACAGATCTGTGGATCTGGTTTGATGGTTGGAACTTGTGACTTTGGATTTCTATATTATTTTTATTGTAATTTCTTTGACCGGTCGTTGATTAAACGCAAAAAGTAAATAATACAACAAAATAATCTCTGTTAGTATTATTAATAGTTCTCTTGTGTGCTGTACGGTAGTGTGATTCTCTGTATCTGATTGAAAAAAAGTATTGCATGAGACTGGCACTTTTGAGAGGTGCTTGGGATTGATGTCCGAAGAAACTAGTAGGTTGATCCATTCTGGACCTGGCCGAGCGTACTATGTCTTTGATCGGTTCTATTCAGCTATATAGTGTAATATGAACGACAAACTACATATCAAGCCCTTGAGTCTGGTGATACTATCGTAATGTTTCTGCGCCCCAATATCGCAATATTAATTTATTCTGCTCCTGCCTTAATGATCATCATTTTTCCTTATATTATTATTAAATTGATCATACCTCCGATCTTATTACTAACTATAATTATCCCGTTTTCCTTATTTGTTCTATCCAGGAATGTAGTACAATGTACGTAAAGTATACCAGGAACAGAGTACGAAGTACGTAGAAATTCTAGGATTCTGATTTGGATGATCATTCCTTGATTTTGTATGCATGTGTGCTGATGTTTCGTGCTTTTAAATTTGCGGTAGGAATCATTATTTAAAAAATTCTATAATATT
>QKWP01000443.1:280459-298147 GCA_003550325.1 Gigaspora rosea
GATTATTTGTTGTGAAACCTAGATTTTATCCCTTGATTTTTCGTTTATTTTTAAGAGAATTACTACGCTTAACCGGGGGGAAATCCCCTCCCTGTTACACAGGTCATGCTCTACATATAAGTATCCTTTTTTTTTGTTTACATCATTTATAGTTTTTTTGTTACTAATCTTTTATTTTATTTTTTATTTATTTTTTTTTTTGTAGCTGTTTTTCTTCTTCTGGTGATACTTTTTGAAGTCCTCGTATGCTGGAGCCGTACCTTGGCGCCATAGTATATTGGAGCCGTCAACTGGGTGCCGTCGTATGATTCCGTTCATCGTCGCTTGTATTTTGGTGCCGTCGTATTGGTGCTTTATTCGTATGTCAGTGTTGTGCTGCTGGTATTTGGTATTTCCTTCGTATGTGCCTTTGTAATTGTCAGTGGTACCGTTAGTTTCACGTTGCCATTTTGGCGTCACTGCTGATGTCGTTCATAGGCCGTTACTTTTTTTTTTTGTTTGTGCTTCGCTTTACTAACTGCTTGTTTGTTCGCCGCTGGGTTAATATATTTGTTAGTGTTGGCTTGGTGCTATCGTATGTTGGAGCCATCACTTGGTGTCTCGTGTGAATGTACAAAGGCGGGTTTTTCTATTCCACAACCCAAGGATATCCAGATAGTTGCAATAATTAGATCATGTATATATTAGGCCACACAAAGTTGATTTTTCGTTTTGCATTACATGGATTTCAAAATTCGGGACGGACGGGCGGATTTTTTTTTTTTTTTTTTTTTTTTTAAATAATGTTCACATTTAAGGTTATATAAGGCTAATTTTTCATTTGGCACAATTGGGATCTAAAAAAAAAAAATTGAAAAAATTGAAAAAATGGGACGGCGGGTAATGCAAAACGAAAAATCAACTTTGCGTGGCCTTATCAGAATCTAATAGACGTTTAGGAAATCTTATGTTAGATAATTCTATCTATATATAGTATCTAGCATCATAGTGTACTAATTTCCCCGCTCCTGGTTTCGCGCAACTGCGTTGCGCAGCTACTTATCTTATTTTTATACAGTACCTGTTGATGTCTCATCCGTTCACAATTCAAATGCAACTTAACGAAAAGAAATAAGACAACTCATTCGAGCCTTTATTAATATTTCCTATTTATGATTCCGATATGGTCACATACAGTTGTCAACCATGAGTTTTGGCAAATCGGCCAATCAAATTGTTGAAAAAAAGTTGCGGGATTCACTAGTTTTCATATTATATTATTAAGTGAAATCGTTAATTCATCCGTTATATTTATTCACGTTTTTAAAGTTAAGCCATTCGTGCTTTTTTAAAAAAATAAAACGTTTCTCTTAAACCGTCTAACGGCCCAATTTTGCGGCTAAAATTTTTTTATATATTTTTTATAATTATTAAAACTTTATTAAGCTTAGCCCCCTGTTTTTAGGCTAAAATAAAAAATAGCATATAATAAATTAATTAGAGTTTCACCAAAAGATGAGTGTATTCATATAGTAAAATTTGGGGGCAAATTTAATATAAGTATCATAATACAGCAGGAATCTGACATCGCCCTATAGTAAAATTATTTTTTTTATTAAGTTAACCTCTCTTTAGCTTCTAATTAAAGTTGTAGAGCTGGATTTTATGGACCTAATAATAAAATTTCATTAAAATCAGCTCAGTAATTCTGGAGATATTTTAACTTTTCTCTTTATAATTTCTTTACAAATTATAAAGAGAAAAGTTAAAATATCTCCAGAATTACTGGGCCGATTTTGATGAAATTTTACTATTAGGTCCATAAAACCCAGCTATACAAGTTTAATTAGAAGCTAAAGAGAGGTTAACTTAATAAAAAAAATAACTTTACTATAGGGCGATGTCAGATTCCTGCTGTATTATGATACTTATATTAAATTTGCCCCAAATTTTACTATATGAATACACTCATCTTTTGGTGAAACTCTAATTAAAAATTTTAAAATAATTTTAATACTGCAGTGCAGACAACCTAGTCTCGACCAATAATATTGATAATTCAAATTGTTAATCCTTTTTCAAAAAAATAGTAAACAAAAAATACTATCTTAAAGTGTTAAATCAAAACAAGCTAAACACTTTTATGTTCTTAAATTTTTTTAAATCCATGTATAAAAAAGTTATAGCAGGTTGAAATTATAGTATTTTTATAATTAAATATGAAATTTGGCCACCTTTTATATATAACTTATAAAAAAAAGCAAACTTGGCCTTTTTAAATAATTAATTTTATTTTCATTTATTAAAAATTTAAATTTGACCACTTTTTATATAAATTTTATCTATATTTTCAAATTGGCCTCTTCACATACATAAAAATAAAATCTGAATTTGGTCACTAAATATTTTTATTGGTTGGGACTAGATTGTCTGCACTATATTAAAGATATACCAGGAACATAGTACAAAGTACGAAGAGTAAGGTTTACTGAAGAGTTAAATGGAGACAGCAAAATCTGAGCATTAATTAGTTGATCAATCTCGTGACTTCGGATCTTTCTATATCTGTGTACATGCATATACTGGGAACAGAGTACGAAGTACGTTTACAGGCAAGTTAATTCTGTAATTGGTATAGCGCTGTTTCATCTGATTGAATGATCCATCCTCATGACTTCATCAGGATTCTGCCTATATCAGGTCTATATCTGTGTATGTGCATATACCAGAAATGGAGTACGATTACAGGCAAGTTAAGTGGTGTAGCACTTTTTTATCTAATTGAATTATCCATCCTCATCAGGATTCTTCCTATATCGGGACCGATGAGTATGATCTTGATGTTTCTATATTTTGCATTAAATGAGGCTTTTCTTCTAGTATCGCACGCATAATACCAGGAACGGAGTGATGTGATATTGAAAATTTCACAAAGTGTTTGGTTATAAGGCATTTGAAATGGCGTACGTCTCATAACTAATTGAACAATGCGTTAAACGCAGTAAAAACGTGAATTTCTGCACTTAAACATTATGTTATGCATCACATAGTATGAGAAACGTTTAACCAAACATCGCTTTAACAGGTTTTTGTCTCGATTAAAGTTCATGACGATCACTTTTTATTATTGTCTTTCGGAATTGCACTAACTAAATATTATATGTCAGGAAAGAGCTGCAAATGGCGATTGAGGAAAATTCAGATAATTTAAATCCTGATTACTTAATTATCTAATATATAATTGATTGATTAATGTGAAGGTATGTAGAATGCATTTTATTCTGTAAAAAAAGTTGAAGCATTTTGCATAATCTTGATTAAATAAACTTAAAGTTCACAAGTGCAAGTCCGCAATGATAAAAAAAACTAAAGATTCAGATGCCGATTTCTAGATTTTTCCATTTTTCGTAAATTTTTTAATAATAATTTTCTTGGTGATTCTTGTAGTTCATAGTTTTATGTCAATCTACCAACCAATTAAATCATGGTTATATCCAAAATGTGATCAGCATGCTAAAACTAATGCAGCAATATATGATCAAGTTTAACGCTTTTTTATGTGATGACTAAAATACCGATGAGCCAGTTATGATCAAAAATGTCATCACAATACAAACTCATTAGCAATTGTTTAATCATAATAGTACCAAATCAACCTTAACCATATACGGTATTGTAACAAAATTAAAATCATAGTAAAATTCATAAATAAACCAAATTCTGATGTATGCACGTATGCACGTAATTTTTTTACAGTAAAAATTTTACATTAAATTGGACAAAAGCCACAACTATTAATTCCAATGCTGCACAAAATTTTTACGGCAAATTATGGTAGGAATTAAGACAGTTGATTCCAAAACCAATTACAAGCCACAATTAGTGCTGCAAGCCAGCTAAACCAGCTCAGTCTGTCCAACCGCGGCTTAAATTAATGTGCCATTGCCTTGGCTGAGCTGCGGCTTGGCGCAATAAACATTTCGTATACAGCTTTTGTAACGAATTTTTGCATAAACTAAATTAAAAAAAGAAGCTTTTTATAATCACACACTAAATAAGGCCAGTCTAAGTTGATTATGTGTTTTACATTACCCTCCAGGAGGGGTGGTTCACATAATAAAATTTTAAAAAAATTTTTTTTTCGAAAAAAAATTTTCCGAATTGTTCTATTTATCAAAAATTTTTTTACTATAGGGGGTAGTGTAAAACACATTATCAACTTGGTCTGGCCTAATAAACGAAAATTAACAAGAACACCCCGAAAATTTATCCTAAATTCTGCGAAAAACAAATACATGGTAAAAAAACAGTAAAGCCAAAATTATACAAAATTCTCTAATAAAATTGCCAATACTAATTATTTCTTAAAAAATTTCCTTTATTTTATCTCTCATCTTCAGGGTAACTCACTCATATGAGTCTTTCTCCTGCTTATCAAACAGCTTCCACAGCTTTCTTGGCACTTTACACATGCTTTTTTCCTTTCTATTTTTTACACGTCATAACTATCATCCCGACAGGCAAACTGTGCCATTTGTATATAGCTGTTGTCCGACAGGTTATAAAAAACTTAAGCCTCAGCCCAACCCCTGCATAACTGTCGTCCGACAGATCATTGCAAAATTCGAACATTAGGGCAGAGGAGGGTCGATTTAACCAGAACGAAATTTGTAGAAGACTCTCCCTACCCTCTTAATCATTATCAATATTAATCAAAGTTACCTCATACTACCCAACTACACTCTAATTTTCCTATTACCTCATTACTTATGAAATTACTTCATACTTTCTCCATCTTGCCAATCAAACAATGTATCTGTAATCAGGCATGTCACATAATTGATCTGACTTTGAGAACTGCCTCGATACTTATATATCGAGCAGTTTTTTTCAATAGCTAAAAATTTCAAAATAAAACTTTTGCCAAAATTAAGACTTTTGGAGATCGTTTACATAAATTCCGGGACATCTGTAACCGATCGAATATTTAATAGTTCAATAAGTTTTGGATTACCTCAAATCAGCTGTAATCTAGGCCGATGATATTCAAAATTCTTAATTTTGGCCAAAAATTTATTTTTTTTGAACTTTTTAGCTAAAAAAAGGAAATTGTTTTAAAATTGGTTCGAATACATTTTTTTATTTAATGATTATTGGCAGTTTTATTAGTGAAATTTTTGATGTGCTTTTTTGCACAGAATTTAGGATAATATTTCAGGGTGTTCTTGGGTAGTTTTTATTTATTATTTAATGCATAATTATAAAAAATATTTATTAATTTAATTTATGCAAAAAATTCACCATAAAAGCTTGTTTTTACTGCACCAGGTTACGGCCGAACCGTCTGGGCTGGCTAAGCCAGCTTGCAGCACTATTATTGAAATTTGCTAATGATCATCACAAAATTCATCACTTATTTTCAGATCAGCTGTATTTGTATTTGATATATAATATAACTAACCATTTATATCAGAGTTTATTCAACATTTCTAAATTAGACTTTCTGTATAAAATGCAAATAACATCAAAAAGTATAATTTCGAATTTTAATCGAATTAAGCTTAATTCTGGCCATTATTAAACAATACTCCTAGATATTATTTTGCGTTTATACAGTTTATTATCCATTCCTGGTTTGGCGTGATTGCATCGTGCAGCTACTTATTAATTTTTGAATATAGCCATTTCTAAACTTGTAAAAATTTCTTAAAAATTTTAAAATTTTATATACATGACTACAAAATAGCTTTTGTATTTCTAATTAAAGTCAAAATTTTATTTAGTTAATTATTTTTAAAAACCAATTCTACAACTGTGTTCTGAAATTATTGGGAATAAACTTAAAATTTTAAAAAGTTTATCAAATAATAAGGTTAAATTTATCTTTTTTTTAAAAAAATTTAAAGTTTAATTTTTTTAGTATATAGATAACAATATTTATTTACTTATTATTCAAAAATAAAAATTTCTATTATTTTGGTTTCAAAAGTGCCTGTTTTGGGACAAAGTTTTATTAATAAGTTCTTAGAGGTTTTATACAGATAAGAGTATATCTAGCTATATGTGCAACTTTTGACTACCTATTTTAAGTAGTTTGCCCAAAGTACTTATTATTGTGCATAAAACAAGTTTGAATATTTTTTCAAATTAAAATTGCTTAAAATTTATTAAGATAATCTATTTAATTTTTCAAAAATGAATTCAGTACCTAAATATATATATATAAGATGGAAGAGAGTATTGTGATAAAGGGTGTATTGTGATAAATTGTGATATCTTGTTGTTCTTTGATTAGAATTGGATAAAACTTGAACCATTAGAACCCTCTCACCAAGAGCAATCAATTGGTACAATTTTCATCTGATTCTGACCACTGGGTTGGGTCACAAGATATTCAAACCAATGCAAAATTTTAAAATATATATTTTAATTTTTAATTAAAATTTTTATACCTCGTAGTCAGAGCCAAGCAATTTTTATACCAATCAATCCTTCTTATTAAGAGAAGTAAATTGTTATAAGAAATGCTCAATTTTGTTTATAGAATCATAAGAAATCTTTGTTTTAGATAAAACAATATAAAATTATAATAAACAAGATATTGTTATAAATCATTATATCTTGTGATCCTGTGGTCAGAATTTGATGAGTTTGATATCATTTGACTTCTCTTGATGAGTGGAATCAAATGGTGTAAGTTTCATTTGATTCTGATCACAGGATCCCAAATATTACAATTTGTCAGAATATCTCTAGTATCCAAATTTTCTATAGTGCAAAACATCTATACTTGACAATTATGTAACATGTTTCAATTTTTTAAATAGATATAACTTCTTATTCAAGAGTTTTAAAAAAATCTGACTGGTAACTTTATAAAGCTATATCAGCTATACATATGGAGGACATCAATAGAAAAGTGACAAATCATTTTTAGTAACTTTTTTTAAATTTTAAATTAAAATATCTTAACAACTACCATATCAAATTTAATAAATTTTTTTTGTTTTAATTCTATAACTATATCAGGCCCTGAGCTTGTCCCTTTCATTGTTATCTATAATTAAAATTTTTAAAAAAACATATGAATTTACTATATAACTTTGAGCTAAGATTCTTTTAAATCTTAATTATTAACTTTAAATTAAATTTTTCAGGGATATAGAACAAGGGAAGAAGAAAAAATTGAGCTTAAAAATTGAATTAAAATTTTGCCAATTTTGCACAAAACGAAAATGTAACTTTGCCAAAAACAAATATTTTTCGATTTTAAGATTATAAGTATATGTAAAATCATGCCCTGAACAACTTTACTTAGGCTACCTAAGTACGTTACCTTGTAAGAAAAATAGGTTATCTATGTACTAAAGTTAAAATTTTTGGATTTTAAATATAAAACGTTTTTTTGATTAGGTAACCTACTCTGGGCCCTTAAGCAAAGTTGTTCGGCACGTGATTCTACTTGATCTGAGGTTGCCGCTCATTTTCTCGGACCTTTTACTAAGTGAAAAATGGGGTTAAAGTTTGGAAAAAATTTTTTTAAATTTTTTAGAAAAAAAATTTTTTCCGAACTTTAACCCCATTTTTCACTTAGTAAAAGGTCCGAGAAAACGCGCAGCGACCTTGAATCGAGTAGAATCACGTGCCGAACAACTTTGCTTAAGGGCCCAGAGTAGGTTACCTAATCAAAAAAAAACGTTTTATATTTAAAACCCAAAATTTTAACTTTAGTACATAGATAACCCATTTTTCTTACAAGGTAACCTACTTAGGTAGCCTAAGTAAAGTTGTTCAGGGCATGATTTTACATATATTTATGATCTTAAAATTGAAAAATATTTGTTTTTGGCGAAGTTACATTTTCGTTTTATGCAAAATTGGCAAAATTTTAATTCAATTTTTAAGCTCAATTTTTTCTTCTCCCCTTGTTCTATATCCCTGAAAAATTTAATTTAAAGTTAATAATTAAGATTTAAAAGAATCTTAGCTCAAAGTTATATAGTAAATTCATATGTTTTTTTAAAAATTTTAATTATAGACAGCAATTTGATCTATTTTAAGGGGGCATGTCCTGGGCCTGATATAAAATTAAAATAAAAAAAAATTATTAAATTTGGTTAAGAAGTTGCTAAGTTATTTTAACTTAAAGTCACAAAACTTTTACTTAGAAAAAATTTGTCACTTTTCTATTGATGTTACCTCATATATGCCAAATATCTTTTCAAGATCTTATTAGGGCACTGACATTTATTACCTAATATCTATTTACTATAGGAGCTTACCCCACACCCCAGGTAAGATCTATAAATAGAACTTTGGCCAATCAAATTTAACTAAAGTAAGATTTTTCTTGACACGCATCCTCTAAAATATTACCTAATAAATGTCAGTGCCCTTACTGTAAGAATTTTTAGCATTTTAAAATTGAAATTTTATATGTATATTATAAATTTACATATAAAATTTCAATTTTTAAAATGCTAAAACTTCTTATAGTGATGAGATCTTAAAAATATATGTAAAGCTAATATAGCTTTACAAAGTTACTAGTTAGATTTTTTTAAAACTCCTTAGATAAGAAGTTATTTCTATTTAAAAAATTGAAACATGTCATGTAATTGTTGAGTATAGATGTCTTGCACTATATTTTTTTTAAATTAAGATATTTCAGGATCCAGTAATTAAATCATATGATTTTTGTATCATTTGATTCAACTTAATGTGACAAATCGCATGATACCAAAAAATTTTTACTTTTAATTAATAGATTATGTAATATGATCAAAATATTATCAATTCATCATAATACCCCTTATATGGGACCCTTACAGCAAAAGGGGGATGGGCCAAAAAATTATAAATTTTATTCTTATAACAATTTTATTCCAATTAATCTAATTCTTTAAGATATTAAATTTTTTAAAAAAAAATTTTTTGGCCAATCCTCCCTTTTGCTATAGGGTCCTATATTTTATATTTTAAATTAAATTATTAATTATTTATACTTGTAACATAGGCTTGGACATTTTTAAATATTTGGACACAATATAATTATAATATATCCTATCTACAGTACTGTTTAAAAGTTTTACACTAAAATATGCCTGCAACATACTTGAAATTACCTATTTAAACTCTCTGACCTTTTGTATCACAACTAATTTTTACTAATATTACTACTATATCAGCATACATATACAGTTGGTTCTAACTTTCAGCTTTGTAATTTATATTTTTAAGTTCTATTCATATATCCTTAATAGAAAATTTGGTAAAGTAGTATTTGTTCTAAACCAATATTCACCTATATTTTAGTAACTTGTACTATAGCATCAACCAATATATGAGGAAGTTAATAGAAATTAGATATATTTTAAAATCTGAACAGAAATATCTTAACAAAATTTAATCAAATTTTTTTAAATTAATTTATAATATATAGAATTAATTTTAAAAAATTTTATCAAATTTGATCAAGTTTTTGTTAAATTTTCTTGATTTAAACTATTAAACTAAAAAAATTTAAATCACTTTATATAAGTTTGAAATACTATTAAACTATTATCTACTTTGCTATTGTAAGATTTACTCTAACTACAGTACCCACCTTCAACTTTTCTTTGGTCTTTATACTGAAATATTTTAAGTTATCAAACTGGTTAGCCTAAACAGTTCAATTTATCTAGAATTTGATGCAGTTATAACATTTTTTTGGTACCTCCTTCAATAGGTTCTTTTTCTTTAGTGTAATTCAAATAGTCTGATAGACTTTTTTTAAGGGTTTTTGTTGTACAGTTCTCTAACTCTAGTTTTTAAAGGTTTGGTTTTGTAATACTATCAAAGATCTTTGCTATTTTCTTACTTGGAACTTGCCAAATGGTTTTATTTCTTTAGTTTTCTGATTTGTTTGTATAGTATCATACAACTATACCTAGAAGTACTTATTCTAGATAGTATAGCCAAGATTACAAATAGTTCACCAACTAATCAACTGAAAATAGTTACTAGATGCAGGTCTATTCTCCAAATATTGTGAGTGAGATATGAACTATAGACCTGCTACGTGGAATAACAACCTAACAACTTCTCTAAATTACTATACCCTTATAATATTACTATTTTGTAATTCTAATTTTCAAATATTATTATATAAAAATTTTTTAAATATTTAAAATTTAATAAAAATAAATTAGATATAACTGGGTTTAAATTTTAGTAACCAAATTTGACTACTAAATCAGCCTATTTAAAGGATATATATTATATACAAGTATAATTTATATGGGGTGAATCAGTAGAAAAGGGTCTAATCATTTTTAGTAATTTTTTTAATACCAGGAACATAGTACGAAGTACGAAGTGTATGGTTAACAGGCAACTATCTGTGTACGATTTCTTGAATCTTATTGGATGGTGTATTCAAATTGATCATTGGATGTTCAGTAACATGATGTATATAATCACTAGATTTTTGCGTTTGTTTAACATCATATGAAAGTGTTTTTTGTGTAATTTGTTTTGATAAACTTATGGCTGTACACATCTTCTATATTTCTGCTACGAGCATCTGTACCTGTTATGCATTGCTACTTTTGGTAATCAATTCGAGGATAGAGCTTACTAATTTTCTATTCAAATAATATTCGAATAATTTCAATTTACAAGCTTATTCGAATATTCGCCGAATGACTAATATTATTCGAATAATTATAATTATTTGAATAAATATAATTATTTGAATAAATATAATTATTCGAATAAATATATTTATTCGAATAACTATTTATTATTCGAATAAATATAGTTATTCGATTTAATTTAAATTTTCAAGTTGATGAAAAGTCAACAGATCGAAAAAGATGGCAAAGGAGGGATACGCTGGGGTTGTTGTCAACTATGTAAATCGAAATTATATTATATCATCTTAAAAATAATTAATAAAATTTTTAAGTCAAAATTTGATCATTATGCTAAATTACATAAATTTTATGTAAATTAACATAAAAATAAAAATTATTTTTGACAGCCAACCCCAAGGGATATGCCGGGTATGATACTGTATTTAAGTAATAAGAACACATGCACATTAAAAATAAAAAAAGTAAAAGTATAAGTAGATAAATAAATAAAAATTAAATATAATTAAATAAACAGAACTCGAGATTCGAGTTTTGTAATAGTTAAAAATTAGGGTAGCTGCGCGACGCAGTCGCGTTAAAACCAGGAACGTACTAAGTATGATACTACAGATCGTTTTTGAAAATTAATATATTTTTATTTTAATTATTGCAGTTGATGCTGACTTGAGGCCATTATAAAATATATAAAATAAGTATGATCATTTGAAATTCTAGTTGGTAGGAATAATAATTTTTTTTTATTAATTTATTTTAAGAAAGTCTCAAAAATGTAGTAATAATCTATGACAAACCATTACGATAATGAAATCATAGAATATTCGCACGCAACAATTAAGTATTAACAAACTGGCCCCAATTATGTAAACGATCAAAAATGTTACAGATTTCTAGAATATCTAGTAAAAAATTTTGAATGATCTAAAATGTTGTAATGCGCAAGTAACCAATTAAAATAATTTTCAAATTTTATAATCAATAACGTCATGTTTGCATCATATTGCATAATCGACTTATGACATTACAGTATATGTAAAAATGTTGACTCCTTCCAAAATGAATAAATAAAAACCATTACTTCTACTAAAAAAAGGATTCTGCGAAAATCAGCACAGGCCACGCCCAAAAACATTAAACCATCTCTCACACATTTCATGTAATCGTACTGATATATTGTAATTGTGAATAAATAAAATTCATTATTCCAACCAAAAAGGATTTTTCAAAAATCAACGTAGTGCATCAAAAAAGTTGAATGGAACCATTTCATGTACTGGTATTATGAATCATTTTTTAATAAAAGTTGGCTTAAATTTAAACCTGATTTTATTTTAAATGGCAAGCTATTGATCGTAATAATGAAGATTAAAATTTATATCTTATAGCACTTATTCGAATAATTATTATTCGAATAATTGTTATTATTCGAATAATATATAGTTATTGGATGCGTAGCATCCAATAACTGTAGTTATTTGGAATGTTGTAACAATTGTATCGTGATCTGTGTGATCACGATATTATTGTTACACATGACAAATAACGAAAAGTATTTTGTGTAGAATTTGATCGGGAGATGACTGGGCCCCGCAGGGGCCCAGTCATCAACCGATCAAATTCCACACGAAATACGTCAGTTATTGGTGCAGAGCATTCAATAACGGTATTATCCGGCATTTTACGACGATCGGAAATTAAATTTAATATTAAATTTAATAAATTAAGCTTTTTGCTTACTTCGTATTAATATTAAAAATAATAGATTAACTTTTTATTACTACATTTTAAGCGAAAATTAAATTGCCGTTCCTCTTTCAAAAAAAAAACTTATTACATAATTAAAATTTTATATAAATATCTAAATCGCTCGTGTTTTTTTTTCGTTTTCTCTTTTTTTCTTCCCTAATAAATCTAGAATCATAAAAAAAAAATGTCAAAAGTAAAAAATACAAACCCCATTTATCGTAAACCAACGACTGAAGAAATAAATGAGATAATTAATGGCACGATCCCTCAAAATACCCGTAAAGCAACTGCTAAATGGGTTGGGATATTGGAAGCTTGGCGTTCAGAGGTTGGATATAGTTACGGCGTCGAAACTATTTCAGATAAAGATCAACTAGAACGAGAAATGATGGAATTCATCCTTGGAATACGTAAAATCCGTGACCAAGAAGATTACTCACCTTCTTCGTTGATGGATTGTATTAGACTATTGAGTGTCTATATTTTAAAGCATCCCAATGGGACTAAGAAATTTAATTTAGGAAACAGGAAAGAATTTGCAGAGTTGTGGAATGCGTTAAACGGTAAAATGAAAATGTTAAAAAAAAAAGGCATCGTATCACAACACCACGATCATCTAATGGACGAAGAGTTAAAAGCGATTTTTCAACACGAAGCAATCTCTAATAACACACCACAAGGACTGCTCTATAGGATTTTTATGTGGTGTTGTCTCTTATTCCAACCCGGGGCGGTGAACACTATAAAATGCTGATTACACAATTTACATTTACATCCGGTGGAGGTATTCATTTCGCAAAAAACTATCAGAAAAACGATCAAGGAGGAATCGATGGAAATTCAGATGCTCATGTGATTTCTGTACCTCCTGATTCTGAAGGCTGTCAAGGGCCTGTCTACGATTTTAAGTTATACTTTTCTAAAAGACCACCCAATTCGAATTGCACTTCTTTATATTTACAAATAAATAAAGAGGCGAAAGGTAATATTTTATTGATCTTTTTTTTTTTATTTTGACTAGCAATTAAATTTTATATTTAGATCTTTCGAATAACCAGTGGTATCATGATTCCCAATTAGGCGAAAAAGTATGCTGAAAACTTATGAAATCTATTTGTATTACAGTTGGAATTGATTTGAAAAATCGGGATATTGTAAACCACTCTGGTAGATCCACACCAATTATGTTCTTATTTCAAAAAGGTGTTCCCACAGTTACAACGATGGCGTTAACTGGGCATAAAAGTGAATCTTCATATCGTATTTATGCCCGCCCATTAGAAAAACAGAAAGAGAATGCACTTTCATTATTAATTAATAACGTTGGAATTTTACCGGCAAATAATTTGAAAGTCTCGAGTAATACGAAAGTCTCAAGTAATACGGAAGTCCCAAGTAACATAGAAGCCTCAAGTAATGCAGAAACTTCAAGTGATACAGAAGCTTCAGAAGCTTCAGAAGCCTCATGTAATATGGAGTCAAGCCATTCGAATCTATTTAATGCTTCAAGATCTTCAAAGATTTTAAAGGTATATTACAATTGTTTATGATTTTATTGTTATTATCACTATTTAAAATTCTTTTTTATAGAAGCGTAAATCAGTTAAACAAGGCTATCGCTATTCCACTGAACCTACATTTTCAAGTGCTTCATCATCCAAACCTTCCGTCTTCAAGCCGTATCGTAAGCCTTTTCAAAATTCATCGAATGTTAACTTACCATTACATTCGAATGCATTTAAAAAAAATCCTACTCTTGGTGGTCAACAAGTTCTTCGAAAAAGTTCTGCAGCGGATGATTTGAAAGTACAAGAAATGAATAGTAGAACTACAATCGTCAAGAATTATTATATTACTGCAGAGCATGTAGTCATTAACTAGATAAATTTGAATTCGTATCAATGTAAATTTAATATTTTTATTGAATAAACCTTGCTTTTAAAAAAGCCTTGAATTTGCTATACATTTAGCGACCTTGACAATTTTAATGGAATTTATACAAATGTGTATTGAATTGATTTGACAATGTAAAAAAATCTTGAATAATGATTCAATTTTGCTAAAAAAATTAAATTCGCTAACTTAATGTACAGCCAAATAACTCGAGTTATTTGGTGAGCCCGATCATAGTAAGATGCCAGATAATTGTTATTATTCGAATAATATTTGTTTATTCATATTATTCGCCGAATAATTATTTGACAAAGTTTAAAATATTTATTCGAATATTCATCGAATACGAATATTATTCGAATAATGAATATGAATAAGAGGCTCTATTCGAGGATAAAAAAAGGTATAGTATGATTTTCCGAATTTGTTTACTTTATATAGATTTTATGCTTCTTTGGATAGATTTAGATCCGTCTATATATGATCCCTGCTATTGAGCAGGTTTTTTTGCTTGCTTTTTTTCGAAAAATCATATGCTTGTGATTTTTTCTTATGAAGTCACAATATGTGTAAGAATTCTGCGAAAATCAGCATAGGTGATGAATCAAACCATCCCTCTCACATTTCATGTTACCTATTCATATGATCGTACTGGTATAGATAATATAGATAGATAAAATTAGTAAGCTTAAAATAATATTTTTGCATCCTTTTCAACACATCTGTATGTAAAATAATTTGCGCCTACCTCTGGTCACATTTTCTGATGACCAATCAAAAATGGTTAAATGACGAACGCTGAATTGTGTGGTATGGATAATTATGAAATAATCACATTTTTCATTTTGATTACGATTAGTTTCCATGCAGTTTCCGTGCAGTGATTATAAAACCCATGCTTACCCGCATACAATTTCGTATTTATACATGCATTTCTGTGTATCGGGATACAGTACCACTATTATAGTTAGAAAATAATACTATTTATGAAGATCTAATCCAAAATATATCCCTTTATAAAAGAAATTATTACCTGATCAAGGACTTAGCATCGAATATGCATATTGTCAAAATTCTAAAATTATCTATTTATTATTTGTTCATTAATGTTTGAAAATAAATCGAATATACATAATGTCAAAATTCTAAAATTATCTATTTATTATTTTTTCATTAATGTTTAAAAATAAATCGATCCACTTCTAAACTTCTGTCTCTATTTATATTAATCTCTTACTAATCTCTTTTACAAAATTCGGAATCGAATAAACTTCTATGCTATACTTATGTTGTCTTATGATTATGTAATTTATAATTTCAATTACTAATCTATATTATTTATTACATTATTATTTCAATATCTTTTCATTTCACAATAAACCAATCACTTAATAAATCCTGCTTTGCTACTATCACGAATCCAAACCCATAATTAAGATTTAATAAAGCTAATTAAAATTTGGTTCAATACAAGAAAAATAATCCCAATTTCAAGCTTTATCCACAATTTCTTCAAACTATGTATAATCTTAAAAGTGCTCAAATCATCTATTATTTGAGTGATGGTAATTCATAAATTTACGTTCCTGGTTTCGCATGACAGCATCACGTAGCTACTTTATTTTTTAATTAAAATACCTTAACAACTATTCAATCAAATTTGCTAAAGAATTTTTTATTTTATTCTTAAAATTATATAGAATTAAAATAAAAAAATTTATTAAATTTATTAAAAAGCATTTCCATTTGTACATGAGGTGTTTGAACACTATACTATACAAATCATATAGAAAAATCCAGTATGCAGATCATTTTTTGTGCAACAAACATAAAGAAAAAAACAAAAATTAATTGTACAGTATCTTAAAATTTTGCTTAAGAAACAATCTATGGGCTCTAAGAGAAAAAAATTTCTTGTAAAATTTTAGTATAAACTATACTATACCCTATCCTAGATCTTAACTCTAACCCTAATATTAATTAAATTATTTTTTATTTTAATAAAAAATCTTTTAATTTATAAAAATTATTATACCTGTGTTCAAACACCTCATATACAATTAGCTATTTTCTTTATTAAAATAGTTGTTAAAATATTTAAGCTTAAAGTCAAGAAAACTTTTATTTAAAAAAATTTGGACCTTTTCTACTAACTTATCTTCATATTTTTTAATTCTTTTCTTCTATTGTTAACATTTTTGTTAAATTAGTTCTACCAAGAGAAATATAGAAAATATGATTTTGCATTCAATTTTATTATTTATTATTTATTAGATTCAACTTTTAGAAATTTTATAGTAATAATATATATAATATACAAATAAACAATTAGAAACTTAAAAGCCTAAAGCCTTATTTTCTAATAGCAGTAAAATATGAAGTTCTAAATAAGTACTAGCAATTTACAAATTGATTCAAACTAATTTAATAGCAGACAATTGGTTATTATTCAATTATTTTATAAACCTATCTAGTTATTTATCTAATATATATCAAATTAATTTTTGCTTTAATTTGATTGTTTTTATATCAGTTAACTAATATGTTACATGAAAATTATTTACATATAAAATTTATAAAAAAATATATAAAATTACTAGAAGCTTTGAATCTATGATGTTTTTTCTTCTATATATTAATTTAAAATTAAATTTTTTTCTTCTACATATTAATTTAAAATTAAATTTTTTAGAAATATAAAAGCAAGGGGAGAAGAAAAAATTGGGCTTAAAAATCAGATTAAAAATTTCTAATTTTGCACAAAATAAAAATGTAGCCTTATTAAAACAAATATTTTCTAATTTTAAAATAAGAAGCATATATAAAAACATGCTTTGAACAACTTTACTTAGGTAATAGAAGTAGGTTACCTTGTAAAAAAAAATGTTAAAGTTAAAATTTATCGTATTTCAATATCAAACTTTTTTTCTTATTAGGTAATCTACTTTTAGCTCTTAACAGTTAATCAAAGTTGTTCAGCATGTAATTTTATGCATATCTAAGGTTAAAACATGCTTTCTTTGGCATTTTACTAAGTGAAAAATTGGGTTAAAGTTAGAAAAAAATTTTTTTCTAAAAAATTTTTTTAGAAAATTTTTTTTTTCTAATTTTACCCAATTTTTCACTTAGTAAAAGGTCCAAGAAAGCTGTTTTAAACTTAGATATAAGTAAAATTACATGCTGAACAACTTTGCTTAAGAGCCCAAAGTAGGTTATTTAATAAGAAAAAAAGTTATATTGAAATATAATAACTTTTAATTTAGTACATACATTAGCAAATAATAATTGTGTAATCTTACATAAGGTCTTATGAACTGTAATTAGTGCTCCTAGGTCCGGTCTGGGTCTGGTCTGGTCCGGGTCAGGTCCGGGATCAGACCAGACTCAGACTCTAAATTTTACTAATTTCAGACTTCAGACCAGACTCAGACTC
>QKWP01000444.1:0-45965 GCA_003550325.1 Gigaspora rosea
TAATATAAAAAATAAAAAATAAATTAGTAGAGAGAGCGAAAGATCAAAATTTGATATCACCTTTGACAAAGTTTTGGGTCGGGTTCGGGTCGGGTCGGGTTCGGGTCGGGTTTGGGTTGGGTTGAAGTGCTAACCCGAAATTTATTCAACCCGACCTGACCCAAACTTTCGGGTCGGGTTCGGGTTGACCCATAACCTGACCCGACCCGACCCATTCGGAGCACTAATGATTATACTAAATAAGGACGAAGTTATGTCAAATTCTAAGTCAGATTCTGAGTTAGATTCTTCTATACAAACAGAAAATAACTATGATGTAAATTCTATGACATATAAAGTTAGTTGCATTATAAAATGCTATTATAAATTATTAAACGTTATATAATAATTGCATGTTAGAATGAAGACATATTAGTATCACCTTATTTCGATATGGAAATAGAGAATCTTTCAGCAAATTCTGAGTCTTCTTTTATACATATCAAAATTGATCCAGAAGACTACAAAGGTGTTTCACCTGATAATGCAATTTATGACCTTCTACATCCATACGAAGTTAATTGGCCCAACGATGCATATTGTGAATTTATAGAAATTATTAGTAAACATCAACTGTCTAATTCAGTTGGTGATGCTTTTATAAAATTTTTCAATAAGCATTCAAATCTGGATGTTTTGCCTTTCCTTCCAACAACAAAGTTTGGAAAGGAATTTCTGGATAATTCAACAATCCCTCACATGACGTTCAAAGAAATTCCTATTATAACATTTCAAGGCGTTAATTATACGTTTTACTATCGATCATTAATAAAGACAATAAAGTCTTTATCAATGATCAATAGTATAAATCAGCAATTAGTTCTTAAATTTGTAAATAAAAGGGAGATAAGAAATAACGTAGAGTGCTGTATCTTTGAAGAGCAATATAATTGCCTCTGGTGGGAACGAGACGAATCGTCATTACTTCCTGGTCAACGATTACTATCGATAATCCTTTATTTCGATGCAACGGCCCTAGACCTATGAGGAAATCTTCTGAACACCCTATATTTTTATCCTTAGGTAACATTAGTGTTTGGAATTGGTTTTATTTTCATATTATAAAATCAGTTTTAATCAAATAAAATCAGTTTCAAACTCTAGGTAACATACCCAACTCTCGGCAAAACAAGCCAGAATATAAAGCTTTAATCGGGTACCTACCTATCTTAAAAGCTAAAGATTCTACAATAAAAAATTCTAAAGAATTTCGAAAATTATGAAGAAAAGTCTTTCATGAATGCTTAAGGATTTTGCTCAAGCCCATTGCTGATGGTCCGGAGCTTAATTTTGTCGTTCGTGGTAACTTAACAACATTTGTCCCACGAATTTTAATGTTACTGGCTGATTTGCTTGAGGCCAGTAAGATGGCTAACGTTTACCAATTATCTGCATCAAGAAGTTCTTGTTATTCGTGTTTAGTATCGAGGAATGACTTGAATAATATTAACTTGACTAATATATTGTCAAGAACACCTAATTATATGAAAAAAGTAATAGAGGACGGTGAAAAACATTATTATTCAATTCATCCTGAACCAAATGCATTTTGGGAAATAAGGTATAAATTAAAGTTAATTAGGTTTATTAGTATAAGTAAACTAATAAATGCATTTTTTTTTAGCAACTTTAATATATACAAGGCTATTGTCCCTGATCGAATGCATACCTTAGATCTTGGTCTCTTTAAGTATATGCTTAACTATACTAAAGAACTTTTAAACGACCAGTGTGAAAGTCAAATGATGCAAATCTTTGAGCAGCTATTAACGCTGATTCCTAGGCATAAGGGCCTCAAAATATTGAAAAATATATCCGAAATAATACGCATGACAGCAGATGAATTAAGAAATTTATTGAAAGTAATAATTTTCATACTTGACAACCTATATAAAGATTATAGGAAGCCAGGAGTTAGTAATGAACGGTTATGCTGCATACATTACAAATTTCTTCGGATGTATATTGCATCACGAGAAGAATCGTTTACTGACGATTCTTTAAATCAATTACAGGTATAAAACAAATAAGATTTTTTGCTAAAAATCACCCTTCGGGACTATGTAATTCATAGTTCCGAAGGGTGATTTTGTTAGCAAAAATCCCAAATATATAGCTTTTTACAAATGTTCAAATATTAACGATTAATTTACAGGAATTAATTGTGGATTGGGCACAAGAATTCGTTAAAATATTTTCTAAATATTCACCAAGTGGGCTACAATTGCCAAAGCTTCATTTTTGGTGCTATCACATAGTATCTGCAATTTGAAAATATGGGTCAATAAACAATATGACCACTGAAACTTATGAAACACTTCATAAGGAATATGTGAAAATACCTTATTGAATGTCGAACAAGAAAGACTATATGAAACAAAGATTGAATGCAGTATGTTTTAAATATAGTAAATCAGCGTTGACATTGGACATACGTCCAATGCCAACATTGCTTAGTATATAATCCCTAAGCATCACTAATAATCGATTATTATTAGGTTAAACAGAAAAAACTTACCGAAAAAGATGTCTCTAAAAAATATCGCCAAACAAAAGGTTTGGAAAACTTCTATGTGCTTTAACGTTAAGGCTAGAAGAACTGGAAGATTTCCTTTAGAAAAATAGAAATAATTTGGACCCATTACAAGCTGAAGACTTTCAAAACCTACTAACTGGCCTTGATGATTTTTTCGAAGTAGAATCAACTGTGTTACTTGATGAAGATAATTGTATAGAAATATTTTCTTCTGTATCTTTAGAAAGTACTTATATAATTCGTGCTATATCAAATTTTCATGGAAAACCAATGTTTTCTAACGTTACAGTAAGTGCACCTAATAATCAAGAAAATGAATTAAATTGGTATGGCTTAGTAAGTATCAGTTTTATTTTATTTGATTTACACATATTCTAACACTTTTTAACAATAAATAACGATAATAACGGCTATAAGCGACGAAGTTAGGAAATATTCTCTAATTTCGTGAGTAATATATACTAATGCATATAAAAAATATCATTTATAAGATTCTGGTGATACTCAAGTTTTACCAAGCGACAGACAAAGATCCGTTAGAACTCACTCTTGTTCATTGGTATGAAGAAGTTGGTGAATTATGAGAATGTCCTAAATTGAAATTAATTAAACAATACAGTTGTATACCTATAGATAGTATAGATAGAACCGTACATATAGTTGCAAGTTTGAAAAAACAAATGAATATTTGATGAACAGTTTTATGTTCTAAGATTTAACGTGTATATTTATATTTAAAGGTTTAAAGTGTATCCGAATTAAAGTATAATGCTAATTATCGATTAATAATGTATGATCGATATATAGCGATTTTGATTAGTTCGATGATAATTGATAATTTGATCTACATCAATTACTTACCTATTTTCGTTATTAATTGATTTTTGATATATATCGATTTATAACAAGTTAATCGATATATAACGTTTAATTTTAATCGATATAAATCGATTATGCATTATAAATCGATATAAATCTACTTAATATATTTCGTGATGTACTTTTGTTATCAATATTTGATTAAAAAGTTAATTTGTCAGAATTATGTAATTTCTTCATATTACTATACTATAAAAAATTCTATTACAAAATTTACCTAGCATATAATATGTAAATAAAAAATTGTATATAGGACTTATTCATTGCTAAGTAACTTTAATATATAGTAATTAGTGATACAGGCCGATAAAAAATCTGCGGGTCGAGGGCTGATACAGGGTGGGTCGACCCGGGTCGACCAGGCCGGATTTTTTCAATATATAATTTTTTAGCCAATCAAATTACAAAACGTTTACAATTTTTTTTAACGTTTTTTAACGTTTATAATTTTTTAGATTTCACGACATTTTAGATTTGTGACGAATAGATCTAGATAGATCTAAAACACATACTCTAAGATATGTACATACTTTATCCTACAATTAATCTCCAACTATGATAAAAACCTATATAGTATGAGCGAAGAATAAAAAAAAGGTACTCGCAAGCTGATTTTACTAAAAAAAAAAACTTTACTCAAGCCCGGGATAAACGTTGAATAGATCCAAATTTGTTTTTAAGAACAATATGTCATGCACTGTACTTGGATCTAAACGATTTCGTTTTTTTGTTAGAACATTACCTGCATCAGAGAATAAACGTTCAGAAGGTACGGAAGTTGCTGGAAAAGCAAGAAATTTTTGGGCTAACATTGCTAAATTTGGGTAATCCTTATGATGCATACTCCACCAGGTAAGAGGGTTGTGGGTTTTGTAAAGTGGGTGGTCTATATGATATTTATTCATTTGTATTGCTTGTTCATACCGTTCTAATTCATTATCTAATGGATAATCAGATTGATTATCACCATCGAAAAATCGATCCATTTCAGTTTGTTCTGGGGTATCAATAGTATTTGTTTTTATCATTTCCGCGATCATTTCTTGAACTTCTTTTTTTTTTTCTTTGTCAAAGGACATACTTTTGAATCGAGGATCTAGGTAAGAAGCAATGTAAGCTTCCATTAAAGGTGCTTCCCAACGTTTAGTCATAGAATCTTCAATTTGATGACAAATATTAAGGATATTGGATGAAGTTAGTGACTCTTTCATTCGGTACAAGTGTGTGAATAAAAGGGAGATAGTAGGAAGCATCATGCCAAGGGTTGGATATTGTGCTCCTCCGATTAATTTTGTTGTTTGAGCAAAAGGACCTAAAAGTAATGTTAGTTCCTCTAATTCCATCCATTCTGTGTTTGTGAGTAATTTTTCACTTAAAGTTTGTCCATCCTTTCTTTGTTGAAAATCAGGATGACGACGTAAAGACCTTGCAAGTTGCTCTACAGCATCTCGTAATTGAAGTAACCTTTTTAAGACCAAAAAAGTTGAATTCCATCTGGTTTTTACATCACGAATAGGTTCGACAATGGATAAGTTATTTTTTTTTTTGTGATTGTAAAGTTGTTGGTTGTTCTAATGATTCAGTCAAATCTTCAGGTTCTGATTCAGAATCTTCATCTTCCAATAGTGGCCATTCTGTGTCTTCCAAGGCACTTTCTGACAACTGATTAAATTCATTTTGAATATTACGAAGACTTTGACGATATCGATCTCTCTTTACTAACCAATTGTTTAATTTTTTTGCCCTATTTAAAAGATCATTACAAGCATTAAGTCCATCTTTAATGGATAATTGAATCGTATGGGCAGTGCAACGTATATGAGGTGTTCTGAGAAGCCGCATTCCTTTAACAATTGATTTATCATTATCAGTTGTTCCTCCAACCAATTTATCACGTATATTCCAATATTCAAAAATCTTTGATAAAAATTGTTCTTGGCGTTCTCCTGAGTGTGAATAAGGAAATTCCTCTATAGTTAACACTGCTTGATATAATTTAAAATTATTTGAAAGCCAATGTATAGTTACACCAATATAAGGACGATGCATACTGGTCCACATATCCGTGGTAAAAGAAAATGTTTTCATTGTTTCTGATATTAAATTACGCAATTGATCTTCAGCAAAGAGCACTGATTCTCTAATTTTTGTTTTAATTAGAGCTGAGTTGGGAACCTTAAAACGAGGATCCATCTCATAACAAAATTGTTGAAAACATCTTCCTTCCACAATGGTCAATGCTTGACAATCATCAACTATCCATGCAGTCAAACGATATAATAATTTTTGTTGCTTAACCGGCTTATGAGCTTCCATTTTTGAAAACATTGAAGGTATGGTCGGCATTGATTTATCTGGATCTATTATTGTTTGTCCATCTGAATTTTTTCCATATTGTTGATAAGAAAAAATTCTGTGGACAGAATTGAGGTGTTCACCAAGGTGCGTGGTTGATGTTGCAATACTAAATGTTTTATCACATTTTTTTTCATTTCCATTTAGTTTAGTTATAACTACATCACATCTAATTTTTTTTTTTATTTGTCCTTTTTCATATGATCCCAAACCCAACTAGGAGCCCTTGCTGCTAATTTTGTTTTATTTGATTTGCTTATATGATTTGTTAATATTTTAACATCTGGAACTTTTAAAGATTGATCAACCGCAATTACTTGATAATCCTCATTTTGTTCTTGAGATGAAAAATAAAGTGGCGAACCCATATTATATGATGTTTGGCTTGAGAGCTCTTCACTTTCAGTTCTTTCAGTTATAGAATCTTCCTCTATTTGACTAATTTTTTGCACTTTATTAGGTCGAGTTTCAGGTAATTCGGTATTAATTTTATTTGATGACCCCGAGACATCAGAGGTGGTTTGTTGAACTCTTTTTTTTTTTTTGGGATCGGGTGTTATGTTTTTTTTTGATCATAATTAAGGAATAAAGTGCAACTAGAAAGACTTATTTGAATTATATTGGACGTTGGATTGAATTAGCGTTTTGGAAAAAAATTTATTTATGATTTGCTTTAAAAAGAATTTTGTAATTTTTAGAAATTTATATTATATAGTTTAGCTTTTTAGAGAATATTTAAGCTTCGATCAGCATATGTAGAATGGAATTGGAGTAAATTTTATTATTGTTATTAAAAACTATTATCCTCTCTACAGGACGCAATACTCTATATATACTCTTTAGCTTAGACCCGATTACATATATATGAGGTAAGGAAAATAAAAAACAATGTACTATGTGCAAGAAATATTAGTAATGTAGTAATGAGAATTCAATAATGTAATAATAAAAGTAATATTAACCAAAAATGAAGTAATAACTGTGATAACATAATGTAATAATGATCTACACAAAATGAGGTAATAAAACAATGCCAATGATAACGTTAATGACAAAATTAATGAAAATTTTAGTGTGACAAGTGGATTTTGCAGCGGGCAAATTTATATAATATTGAATAATAGTGTGGGCGAATTAATTGCAACAATATAATTTTTTTTTGGGGGGAAAGGCTGGGAAGGACACTACCAAAGAGCCAGACTAAAGTCAGGCAGCAAAAGAAAAAAGCACTATCCTTTCCATCCCAGTTTATATATACAAATCGCTAATTCTTACAATCCTTACAGTTTTCTATCTCTAATATATACAACGCATTCAATCCTTATATTTTTTTTACATAACCTTACTTATACAACGCATTCACTTATATTTTCACATCTAACCCAAAATAGCAATCAATAGAAATTGCCATTATGTCCTTGACTTCACATGTGAAGATCCTTGTAATAATTTTAATATAAAGTGTATAATGGCACGCCACTAATGCTAATGTGTGTAAAATCTTAGGGACATGTAGATAAACCCAGATAAAGATAGCTTATAAATAATCAATAGTAATGTTTTACTATCACACTATATAATAAATTATATAAAATTTTATTTTGGTAAAAAAGATTAATCGGGTCAGCCCACAAAAACATGGGTCGACCCTCGACCCGCCCGCCGGCCCAGCCGATAGGTCAGTGTCGGCCCGTATCACTAATAGTAATAAGTTAGTTGTATTAAAGTTTCATGTTATTTGTAAAAAAGTTTGTTACAAAACTTACTTATTGTTCTAATATACGAAATGAATAAGATTGAAATGGTTTGTATTGGAATTGAATATTGATTTCTATCATGAGCTATCGCAAAAATTCTGTATGCTATTCTGGTAACAATGAAAGGTGAGTTAGTTGTATCAGAATTATCATGAGTTAAAAAATTTCTGTTATAATCTTACTCTGTATATAACATGTGATCAAGATTATTAATTTGAATTATATGAATTACTATAAAAATTTTGTTAAAAAATTTTCTTGATCAGCATATATACATTTTAGGTGGCTTTTATCAAGAATTACTGTAAAAATTCTTACAAAACTTGCTCATTATTCTAATAATCACAATATGTAGCTAGAGTTGAGTTAGTTTGTGTTGATTTTCTATTATTATTTACTGTTATAACTCTTACTATTCTGACAATACATAGTATTTAACTCACTAATGTATGCTATTAGCATTGTATTTCAGTTAATCTAATTTCAAATATACAAAGTGTGCATGACGAACGGATGTTGATTTTTTTAAAAATACAAAGAGCGCATAACAAACAAATGTCGATTTTTTAAAAAAATATAAATGGATGAATAATTTATAGTAGTACAAATTATGCCGAATTTATTACAACATTAAAATGCAAATGATTATATGTCATAATAATTACAAATTAAATAGATTGCTATAATAATAGATTTAATTCTCACGGTCAGATAACAGTTTTGGATACAGCAAAGTGCAATTGAAGTAGTACCAATTACCATTTATTATATACTTACATAATTAAATTAGTAGAATAAAAGATTTTGGTGCAGACATTCCTAATTACGATGTACATTTCTTCATAATTATATTTTCTCTCATCAATAATTTATGCAATTATCATCATGCATTGCATTAGAATTATTTAACTTTTACCAGAATCGGAAAAGTGAAAACCATTATTCACTAAAAAAATTAACATCTTATATTCATGTTACACATTCAACATAATTGTACTGGTATTACCGGTAAGCTTCCAAGAATATTAACAATAACTGCGCGTAACAAACAAAAGTTGATTTTTTAAAAAAATATAAATGGATAACTAATTCATAGTGATACGAATTATGATGAATCTATTATGACATTAAAATGCAAATGATCATAATTACAAATTAAATAGATCGTCATAATATATATTTAATTCTCATGGTCTAGTAACGGGTTTGGAACGGCAAAATGCAATTGAAGTAGCAGCATAGGAAATTAGTAGAATAAAAGATTTTGGTGCAGACTGGACGTTTGTCACAGCAGATATTTATTTTGCTTTGATTTGATTGATTCCATTATGATGTACGTTGTCATTTTTTGCAAGTACAGAATTTGTATTAGTATTTACCGACTATGACACATTTTTTCACAAATTTTCCCACATTAATATGCCTTACATAATTTATGCAGTTGTCATTATATGTTGCATCAAAATTTTACTTCTACCAGAATCGGAAAAGTGAAAACCATCACTTATGCAAATCTTATAATTTTGATACTCCTGCACTAACTTTTTTGATACTCCTGTATGTACCCCAAAATTACATTACTTTTTTGATACCAATCTGCATATATACATGTAATAAGGCAAATTTATATTTTTAGAATTCAAAATAATATATGCACTTATATTATACAAAGGTCCAGTGCATTTTGCAAAAATAATTTTTGGTTACATACTGCTAAGGTCATATAACATTACACAAATCTAATTTTGGTACCCTAACCCGGCATTAAGCTTAATGCTAGTGGGCACTATTATGATAATGCCCTCGGTGGGGTTAGACATAATTCCGGCCCACCCTAACCCTAAATCTAGAAATCCCTAAAATCTAATTGTTCGAAGCAACATCCAATCACAGTACATATACTAGATGCATATGTTGTGTAACCAGTATATGTACTGTGATTGGATGTTGCTTCGAACATTAGTTTTTAGGGCTCCTAGATTTAGGGTTAGGGTAGGCCTGAATTATGTCTAACCCCGCCGAGGGCATTATCATGATAGTGCCCACCAGCATTAAGCTTAATGCCGGGTTAGGGTACCACTAGATTTAGGGTTAGGGTGGGCCGGAATTATGTCTAACCCCGCCAGGGGCATTATCATGATAGTGCCCACCAGCATTAAGCTTAATGCCGGGTTAGGGTACCACTAGATTTAGGGTTAGGGTGGGCCGGAATTATGTCTAACCCCGCCAGGGGCATTATCATGATAGTGCCCACCAGCATTAAGCTTAATGCCGGGTTAGGTTGTTCTCAAGCACCTCGCTCTATGACTAATAAAATGATCTGATTGGATGAAAAACGGATAATGTTTAATCATTTCGATCAAAAAAACCTGGAGCTAGCAATCATCTTTTTTTTTCATAGAGTTACTCTGATTGGCTAAAATTCAAAATCCGCATTTTGCACAATGAACTTCCGGCTAAATTATTATAAAGATCATTTCAATTAAATTCGATTGATCGGAATGATTGAGCAGCACCTCGATCACTAGCAAATCTAGGGTAGCAAAATTAACTTGTGTAACGTTACACGACCTTAGCGGGGTGTAACCAAAAATTATTTTTGCACTGGGCCTTTGTGTAACATAAGTGCATATCTATCTTATAAAAGTTATAAAGCGTCCGTCCGATTAAAGCAATCTGATTGGTCAATTTGGGTACCGTGATCATGATGATCGTCCTTTGTATTACGTCAGGTGATCTACCTGTGACCGTCCCTATTATCTGAGTTCAAATAAATCAATACGGAATCTATTTTGCCGTGTAAAAAAATATACAGTAATTAAGAGTTCCAAAATTTATGAAATATAAAACTTGCAGATAATACTATACTTTATTATTAGTATTATCTTTAAGATCCGCATGATAATCTATCTATATTATAAAAGTTATAACTGTCTGTCCGCTTAAAGCAATCTGATTGGTCGAATTTGAGTACCGTGATCAGGATCGTCATCAGGTGATCTAGCACAGTAACTAATCTATATCTATCTTCTATATATTATTAAAATTCGGTCAATTTCGGTACTTATGTAAACAATCGCATACGTAAACAAGTTCAGAAGTGATAAACATATTGTATTCTTGCTCATTTCAACAAAGTTCATTTGCCCTAGATAGACAAGAATTGTTAATTAAACTATTAATAAAAAATGACATGTATATAAATTGTAGGTAATATAAAGGATTAATGTATTCTAACACGCATATATAAAACAAGTGCTAAAATTTGATCAAAAACACAACCATCGACGCGTACAATTCAATTTCAGTTATCGTGATCCGGTTCATTATTCATGAGTGCTGACTTATATTATTAAAAAAATAATATGTATTTGTTATAAAGATAAGTTTTCGAACTTTCGATTTTACCCCTTATTACTTACCAGATTAGGCTCTATAATATCATATACGATACGTAATCACAATCAATAATATCACAAATTTTTTCACGAGTTGAATCTAATAAATAATAATAAATAAGCTTGAGAATACCTGAAGTCACATTTTTTTTCTCTTGGTATTATTCTATACATTTCAGGTTCATTTCGGATTTTTATCTGTGCACTTTTTTTTATTAATTTAATTTTATTTTATTTCTAAATAAATGCCTTCATACTACAGTACATATAATTTCATTTATCTTTTAATACCGTCGTTATTATTCTTACATATGGGATCTTTGCTAAAAGAAAAAGAACTCCTTTTGGGACTATAATAGTCCTGAAAGCAAGAATTCCAATATGGTATGATTATCATGTGATTTACGATGTATCGAGTTATCTACATTATAATCCGAAAGTTGCTAAAAATATTTAAAAAATTGGTATACTAAAATCAAGATATACCATAGATAACTAAGAGTTGAAAACATTTAATCGTATAAAATTTTGCTTCTGCTTAGGTAGAATAATGTTAGTGTTAGGGTTTGAATGTGTTTTTGTTTGATTTTATGTTACATGACTTAAATTTTGATTTGACCAGATAGTGAAAATTTTTAAGGGGTGATGCTATGATGTTTGAATGACGTTGATCTTTTCGGAATGGTATTAGTATTAAAACCAGTTAGGTTACACCGTTAATCGAACGGATAATTTTTTTTTAGGCAATTACAAATAAAACTATATTTGAAGTTAAAATACAGAAATAAGTATAAATAAGGTAGCTACATCACTATGTCACGCAAAATCAGAATATACATCATCTATAGTATTAAAATTTTATCATCTTTCACTTTTAACCAATTTTGTTGGCTAATTTTAGATCATGTAATTTCTGATGATCTTTTTAAACTCCTAAAAAGGAAACGGACTATAACTTTGTGCCAATCGTTCACATTTTGAACTCCTAAAAAAGAAATATCAATTATGATGCCAAGAAAGTTTCTTACATGATTTTAATTTAATCTATTACTCGCCAATTATTTAAAAGATAGACTTGAAAGTCCACAACCTCATTTCTCTTTGCAGCGCTCAAATTATTTTTATACATTTTAAGTTTATATAGTTCATTTAATTTTATTATTTCAATCTTCACCTCTAATTATTCTAATTAAAAAAGATGACATATTGCCTTTTCTTATTCATTTTATTTTTATTCCAATTAACTATTTATCAATATTGTCATTGATAATTTTACAATCATTTTGCCATGTGTTCATGACATATCAAATTACTATGGAGATGAAACAATTTGGCCCATATATTTAAGAAATATCATAGATAAGCAGATTGTCATTAAGAGTTAAAATTATTTAGCTGCACAAAAATTTCTTTATACTGTTAGTTTAAGCCAAATGGTATTAAACCTAAATGAGTTAAACTGTTAGGCGCATTAAACGATTAATTGTTAAAAAAAACTTTTTTTTTCTAGGCGGTTTCAATTTTGATTGTAAAATATATATATAATTAAAATTAAATAATAAAATAATCTAAAAAAAATACGAATAAAAAAATTAATTTAAGCACGGACATTTGGACGCGCCTAACTACTAGTAATCATTCTAACAGCTCATTATGGTTAGCTGTTAGCATTAAATAATCATTCTAACAACTTTTGATTATTAGTGCTAAATAATCATTCTAATAGTTTTTTATGATTAATGTTAAAATAATCATTCCAGCAGCTCTTTATAGTTAGCGATAAATAACCATTCGAAAACTCCTTATGGTTATGTTAAATAATCATTCTAACGGCTCTTTATTGTTGCCATTCTAACAAGCTCTTTTGGATAAGCATTTAGTGTTTGGATTAGGATGGTTGAAATATGGTTCATGATTCGTGAGACATTTGATCAAATATTATAGTCTTTCATCAACAAACGGCGATGTTTAATTGATAGATGTCACTATAATGAGCTTTAAAATATATATTTTCAAAATTCTTCGTATCAATGCAAATATCAATGTGACTATTAATAATTATTATATAAACTATAAATGACA
Source organism: Gigaspora rosea (assembly GCA_003550325.1). Taxonomy (NCBI): domain Eukaryota; kingdom Fungi; phylum Glomeromycota; class Glomeromycetes; order Diversisporales; family Gigasporaceae; genus Gigaspora; species Gigaspora rosea. The sequence goes on from QKWP01000444.1 coordinate 13,047, forward strand.
AGTATAGTCATAAAAAGATAAATGATTTTTTATGACAAAAATGACTTGTCATATGACAAGGTGTCATTTATTTTTAAATGACAATGTGCCATCACTGATTTTGGGTACATACAGGAGTATCAAAAAAGTAGGTGCAGGAGTATCAAAAACGTAAGATTGCATCACTTATACTAAAAAAATCAACATCTTATATTTCATGTTACACATTCATCATGATCATACTGGTATTACCGGTAAGCCCCCAAGAATATTAACAATGCCTAGTACTACTTAGGTAAAATTAACATGGCTGTGGCAATACAATTATGGAAGGTATCAAATTTTTTGGCGTCAGGTAATTTTAGATAACTTTAGCAAGTTAACACTTGCACCTTTTAGGCACGATATGTGCTAGACATATGACCTTAATGAGCATCCAATCAAAAGACAAAATGCCTGATTACTGTTACATAATTTATGCAGTTGTCATCATGTGTTGCATCAGAATTTAACTTCTACCAGAATCGGAAAAGTGAAAACCCTCACCTTATATTTCATGTTACACATTCATCATGATCATACTGGTATTACCGGTAAGCCCCCAAGAATATTAACAATGCCTAGTACTACTTAGGTAAAATTAACATGGCTGTGGCAATACAATTATGGAAGGTATCAAATTTTTTGGCGTCAGGTAATTTTAGATAACTTTAGCAAGTTAACACTTGCACCTTTTAGGCACGATATGTGCTAGACATATGACCTTAATGAGCATCCAATCAAAAGACAAAATGCCTGATTACTGTTGTCATTTAGTAGTATAAAGATAATAACAATAATAAATAAATAAATTATTATATAAGATTAAGATTTGCCATAAAATTATGATCCATAATATTACGATACTAAATTGCATATCGTAATAAGAATTTCGCAACTAAATTCCCACTAAAAATAGGTTAAGATTCCCAAGATGCGTTCGTTTATTACAATTAATACTATTATTATGTGTCTTATACAACTCTCGTTGGAGACGTCAATATGGACAACTTTCGATAATATCATCGTATTTGGAGATTCCTACAGCGGTATGTGTCATTATCTATTAATATCCCTCAACCTACACACACCAATTAATAATATCGGATTCTTGTATTAAATAGATAACGGAAATGTTTATGCATTGACAAATAAAAGTAATCCTAAAAGCCCACCAAACTATAAAGGGCGTTTCTCAAATGGCAAAGTATGGATTGAATATCTTACTATGAAATATCACGCCAATTTAATCGATAAAGCGTTTGGTTCTGCTACATCTGAGTGAGTATATTCACATAATAAATGCTTTATTATATCAATTATGCATTATTCGCACCCATAATATGACTATTTTACTTGGTAGCAATGATCTAGTGCCTGGGCATTTTCAATGGGATAACTCCAATTATTCAGTTCCCGGGATAAAACAACAAATTGATTTTTTTATTAATTCACATCCTAATCAAAACTATGATAAAACACTTTTTGCGGTTAGTAATTTTTTAGTTTTAAAAATTATTATTCAAATAATTAAGTTATGATTTAAATTATTTATAATAATTTTCTTACATTAATTTACGATAATCGTAAGATGGGGTATTTCGGTAATGATTATAGATTAACAAATAATGGAATTAACCCATCTGTTGTGGTTTCTTCTCTCATTTATTCAGCCTCTCAATTAGTAAATTATTCAAATGCCAAAATAATTTTAATCCCGACTATACCATTACTTCCAAATAGTACCCAAAATTCAACATTTACTAACCACAATAAGTTTTTGAAGATCTTATTAGATTCATTTTCCGCTGAACATCCTGATGTTGAAGTATTGCTATACCCGTTTGATGAAGTTTTGCTTAAACTCGAGAACTCCGACGACTTACTAGAAAAATTGAACATTACAAACGTTTTTAATGGTTGTAATTCATACAAAGATGCATCCAACGTTTGTGAAAACCCTGAAAATTACATGTTTTGGGACGAAGTACATTTAACTACAAAAATTCATGAATATATAGCTAATAATGTTTATAATCGCCTTATTGGTTTAATTAAATGGTGAAGCAGATATTTGTCCGAAGCGTAGCGAAATGTTCAAAAATTTTTCATATGTTAATTTGACGCTACTTTTCTATAATTACCATCACTTAAATTGCCTATCACTTCATAATTAGTAGATAATTACTACATTATCGCTATCGCATTGTTACTTCATTCCTGTATATTCCTGCATAGTTAATCCATTACCTCATTTCTTGTAACTAGTCGTTTCGCTTACCTCATGTTTGGTAATTGGGCTATTCTAGTTGGGAATATAAAGGATTGCTTTTTATAGAGAAAAGGGAGAACTTGGATCTTTTATAATGTATAAATAAATAACTTCATATAATAAATATATCTAACGTTGCTCTCCAATCATATAAAAACTACCTTCTTTTAATACTCCTATACTTGTGGTTTAAAGCTAAACTCGGCAAAGATTATCATTAAGCTTTCTCAAGAACCACAACAGAGGACTCTATGGTAGAGAAATAATGATGGGTGTCGAAACTATTTCACGATTGACGAAATGGTTTAGACAATGGTTTCATCTGACGATTGACGAAACTATTGACGAAACTATGGACGAAACTATTGACGAAACTATTATAAGGCCGTTTGAAGTTGATTCTTTGGTAAACATCACTTTTCCAGGTCTCTCGGGAGGGGGGAGGGGGATAAAATAAGACGAACATATGAAACAAACATATAAAAATGAACAAATATGTGCCAATTTCATTGGTTGATATAAATCAGGTGACTGGTGAGAGTCATCCAGCGTTTTTATTGGCTGTTCGTTTTCGGGGGGAGGTGGGGGAGACTTCAGCTGGGGTTCGTATTATTTCGCCGACAATCACTTCACCGACATAACATTTTACCAACAAATACTCACCGAGAAGTTCATTTTACCTACAATTTCACCAAATTCATTTCACCAACAAGTTTTTTTTTAAAAAGAACCCTAACTTTGGCCTTAATTCTACTTAATTCTACCCTGACCCTAACGACAAAACCAGAATTACTTTATCGGTGAAATGAGCTTCGGTGAAATAAACTGTTGGTAAAATGAATGTGTCAGTGAATAATTGTTGGTGAAATGTTATGTCGATGAAGTAATTGTCGATTAATTGATTGCCACCCCTTCAGCTGGGGGGTGATGTTAAACCAAAAAATTAACTTCAAATGGTCTAATTATAAAATAAAAAGATCAATTCATAAAAGCTTTATTTTTTTACTTTAAAATTCTGAAATGTTTTTCGAAGCGCTATAGGTAAATTTCTGAATCATTGTTTTCATCCTATAAATTATTTAAGGGTAGGGTGAACGTAGATCATTTTTAATTATGAAATCAGGTGATCGACCAATCATGATTGTAAACAACATAGATCATTTTTGTGTAACTAAGAAAAATTTGAGCTGACTTAGGAAAACTTTACGATATATAGAAGTATAATTTTTTCAATACTATATTTATTAAAATTTTACTATTATAAAAAGAGTATTTTGTACTATATATAAAATTTTTGGCTAAATTAATAACAACCATAAAAAGTTTTATTTGTAGCACATTTTTATTTTCTATATAAATCTCATTGTACTACTAAAATCATATGATAAATCACCCATACTCTTAAATTTTCACTAATATCTTTGTTTAAATTATTCACACTATTTAAACTACCAATATCTTCATTATTTCCATAATTCTATTTAACTATTTTGTCAATGGTTGTGTCTTGATGAAATTTTGACGATTGATGAAACTGCCAATAATTTATTTTTATTTTATTTTATTTAGATTTGTGGTATCATGTAGCACAAAAGTACTATTATTGACCAGGATAACCCTTGTTATTGACTACTAAAAAATAAGGTAGCTGCACAGTGCATAATGTGGCACAGGACCAGTATGATCAGCCATGTAGTGACAATTAGATTCAGATACACTGTTATTTAATACAAACTCAGAATACTAGACAAATAGCTCTCTTTTACCACAAAAATTTTATTATATACCCAATTTTATTATTTTTACAAATATTACAATAGTGCTATTATGTTTTAAAAGAAAAGGATATTTGATCATTTAATATCTTTGTCACTCATATTAGTGGATTGATCCTTGGCAATAATAACAGAAATACATAACTAATACTGGTCAGCAGTGTATAAAATCTGGAAAAAAATTTTTTGTGCAAACTTTATAAAATTTGTATAAAAATTGTGCACAACCTATATGTAAATTAAGAAAAATTTTTGTGCACATGTGCACATCCAATTTAAAAAAATGTGCACACAAAAAAAATTGTACACATGTGCATATTGTGCACATGTGCACATTGTGCACATGAATTTTATTCACTGCTAGTCAGTGTATTTCCATTATTACTGTCTAGAATCAATCCACTAATGCCCAATGACCTGAGACATTATTATTATGAATTTCTTTGATATCTAAGTTTGTTAAGATTGAATTATGTTTAAAATTGAATTAGTTTGCTTTTTGTTAAATTATCATAATTGTAGGTGTTACAGAACTTACTTGCTACTCCAGTATAGGGTTAAGTTAGTTCATATTCAAATTATTGTGATTATTATCATGAGTTACTGTAAAAATTCTGTTATAAAACTTACTCTTTTAATGACTCTCTATCAGTTAAAGTTGAATCAATTTGTATTTTAATTATCAGAACTTCTATGCTAAATTTGAAATCAAAAAATATTCTAATTTATATTGAGTTATTGTAAAAAGCAGAAATAGAACTTACTATTGTAGTAACCAAAGTTTGTGGATGATTTAGTTTGCATTAAATTAACAAGATTTATATTTGTCTCAGTGTTTCAGGTGAAACTAACTTTTCAATCCAAAACATTTTGCACCAAGAAATTTTAGTTTTGCTCTATAAGTCCAAAACACTCCAAACTACTTCACCAAATTTGAGTTTTGTCCGAAACACTGATATTATTAAGGTTGTTAATATGTATTACAGTATGTGGTCAATGTTGAATTAATTTGTAATGAAATAAGAGTAGAAGTGTTAGATCTGAGAAAGTTTCCCTTTAACCCAAAATTGTTGTAATAAATCACTTATTAATCTTATCTTTTTTCTGTAAAATATTTGTTACTCTAAGTTGTGTCGTTAGTTGTGACTTTTAACTCGTGCTTTGAATTCTGTTTAGTATAACCTAGTTAAAGAAAAAAATAAAATTAATCATCTTTTATATAAGATCACAAAATGATTAAACCTTAATTACCTGCTTTATTGATTAATTAATTTATTACATTGTCCATTGTTAGATTAAACACCCGCATCGATTGCATTAGAGCCTTTTAACCATTGTGACTAAAATAAAGAATTATATAAGGCTACGCAAAGTTGATTTTTTTCGTTTTGCATTACCTGCAATCTTTTTTTTTTTTTAGATCCTAATTGTGCCAATTGTTTGATTTTTGATATCTATTTTTTCCTGCTATTTTTATCCAGTATCACCTGATGGAGACCTTAATTTCCCATAATTGTCCAATAGGACTAACAGGAAAACTATGACTGCTGGCCCAATTTTTTGATTCCTTCTTGTGCTAAATAAAAAATTATCCTTGTATAACCTGAAATGTGAATATTATTCTATTTGCAGTAAATTACCAAAAAAAAATCCGTCTGTTAGTTCCAAATTTTGAAATCCATGTAATGCAAAACAAAAAATCAACTTTGTGTGACCTAAGTAGAGCGAATTTGAACCACCAACAAAAGACTATTTACAAGAAATCCCAAATACTTATCCTCATTTGATCACACTGCAGCAAGACCCAAAAGAACCTCAAGACCTGGACTGAATCAATCATGCCTCTTTTTGCTTACCAATTCAAGGTTCAAAAGTCTTGCACGATTAAAAGATATTTGTTTGATTAGATAGTGGTGTTGTTAGTGATTTTTAGCTATATACCCGATACCCACTACTCTCACAATGTGCATCATGTAATTATGGATAAGCCATTGTAGGTTATATTGGTAATAATGAAAAGGTGAATTAGTATGTATTAGAATTTCTATCGTGAATTACTATAAAGATCCTGTTACAAACCTACTTGGTGTTGAGTTTGCAACAAAATTATTGTGCTTCTATCAAGAATTACTGTAAAAAATTCTCATACAAACTTGCTCATTATTCTAATGATCACAATATGTAGTTAGGGTTCGCGTGAAATTATTATAGTTTCAATCAAGATTTACTATTATAAACCCTACTGTTCTGGTGATACACAGTATGTGACTCACTAACGCATGTTGTCCATATCTCAATCTAGTTTAAAAGATACAAAGTGCGCATAACGAACTGAAGTTGATTTTTTTTTAAATCAAAATTCAAAGTGTGCGTAACTAACGAAAGTCGATTTTTTTCTAAAAAAAATATATATATATAAATGAATGACAACTGATTTATTAATACGAATTATGACGAATATATTAACAAGCAAATGAATGTCTCAATGATTAAAGATTTAAATAAATCGTCATAACTTAAAATTTTTTCACGGTCTGATTACGGTTTTTAGATATAGCAAATCAAAAGCGCACCATCGTTCAATATACATTAGACATGCACGTGTTGTAATCCCGTGCCGTCAGAATCACTATAACCCCTGCCTGAATTGGTAAAATGAAAATCATTACTCCTACTAAAAAAGGTTTTTTCAAAAAACAGGATAAGCGACATCAAAAAAGCTGAAGGAAACCATCCCTATACACATTTAATGTTACACAAGAAACGTGATCGTGCTGGTAAAAAAATTACAAATTACAAATCGATATACATTTCATTTCACTATATGATTATACACATATCCTCGTTATAACTAGTGATCGGGCTGGAATTTCCATCCGTTATAATAAAAATCCATTATCATGTTATAATGGATTTACTAATATACATAAGGAATAATCAGTTATAATGTAATAACGGTCTTACTAGTAAAGTTATATATAATCCAATACACTATTTGAGTTAGAAAATTTATATATAAGGCCACGCAAAGTTAATTTTTCGTTTTGCATAACCTGATGTTTCAAGATTCCGGTCGGCGGGACGGATTTTTTTTTTTTTTTTAAAAAAAAAAAAACTTTGCGTGGACTAAATTAATTCATGTTCACATCTGAGGTCACGCAAAGTTAATTCTTCGGTTTGCATAACATGGAATCAGAAAATTTTGTGTTTTTTTTTATAATACCTATCGGGCAATTCCGGAAAATTAAGGTCATCATCGGTGACACCGGAGGAAAAATTAAATGGCAAAAATAGAATAATTGGCACAATAGGAATTCAAAAAAATTTTTTTTGGAAAAATTGGGTCAACGGGTTATGCAAAACGAAATATTAACTTTGCGTGGCCTAATCGAGAATTTATGTGTATATATTCTTTGTCAATTTTCAATTTTATGTCGATTCGAAATTGACTTATGCCATTTACAAATTTAAAAATGATGGCGTAATAAGTGAAAATTTATTAGCCGAACAAACTAATAAAAAATTATCTATATCGACAAGAGCATGCCTTAGTATTTAATTTTTCCAATTTCTATTCAAAAGAAGTCCAATGTTATATCATAAGACAGTAAATCGATATATTACCATTGAATACCAAATATGTGCTACATTATGAAACTTTAACCTAACTTGTTAACTTTAAATAAATTTGCTTTTTGTTAATTTCCTAAATATGTATTTTGTCTAGTTGTACCTAAAAATGTAGCAAAACAACCTTAATTTAGTATGATTTGCTTTAGTATGATTGGCTTAACGCAGTTCGTATTTAAATTGCACAAATTAGTTAACTGTACTGCAATGCCAGTTAATAAAATGTAACACAAAAAAAAAGACCGTATTTTGCAATATATAAACATTATAAACCCATTATTGGTAGAATGCTCTTTTTCCTCCGATTTTCTTCGTCTACAGCATCAATACTTTCTTTTAAAACCTACTTTCATTTCTTTTTCTTTCCTTATTTTGTAGTTTGGTATTTCAAAATAAAGCTGGTACATTGTAGTAAGAAAAAGTCACCGCAATAAAATTATAAATAAATGGATGTAGATGAATGGATGTCTAGTTATCCCTCATTACATGAATCGTGTCAAAATATATCAAGTGGTCGAGTTGCCATAAGCCCTGATGGTCAACAGATTATCACTTTTAATCCTAAGGATTTAAAAGTAAATGTTTATGATACTGAAGAATTAAAAACTCCAATAACATGTTTTCGAGTTGAGGAAGCTTATTTTAGTCGTGATAATAATCATGCAACAAATTGGTCACTTGCTATTTCAGATCCATTTTATAGTAACACTAACGATCATAGCGTAAAAGATGATAGATTAATTGCTATATCAAAATTTGGATATAATGACATGATTCCATCAAATAAAAAGATGAAATACATGCCAGAACATCAGCCGGATATTGAAAAAGGAAAATATGAGGGCAAAACCTGGATTATTTCACTTGTATCACAAACAAGAATTAGGCATTCAATTGGAAAAATTGGTGGAGTTGTTAGATTTCTTGATAATAAACATTACACTCTTTACGAAGATAGCTCAACAAACAATCATAACGATAATGATACGACACTTGTGATAGTAAATTCATCTGGTTTATTTAAAACAATATTAAGTTATTCTGATATTAAAAAAGTTCAAAAGAATTCATGTTGGTATAATTTAATTCATTGTAATACTTGTATAGAAGAATTTTATCTTCCTAAACATTTATCAAACGAGTTAAGTCATTTAGATAAAAGTGAAGCTTGTTGCAATTTATTACACTCTAGTATAATTAAAAATCATTTCTTTGTTTATTCTTATAAAAATAAACATCAAATCATTGAAATGTATTCTCTCAAAACTGGAAATATGGAAATGATATTCAAGAAACGTGAACTATCCCATTCTCGAACTCCAAAAGGTCGAATTATTTATTCTATTTCACAAAATGAGGCGTTATTTGCTTTCTGTAATGGAACAAATGTAATTACAATTTATTTGATGGAAAATGGTTTAGAAATTATTACAAAAAGGTTACTGGAAACTTCTATGATGCAACGAATCTTATCAATTAATTTCATCGAAGATGATAGTAAATTGTTCATAACTTACGAAGAATTATGTGATAGTGCTATAAATGAATCAAAAGTTGTCAAATCATTTATTATTTGGGATTTGTTCACTACTTCATGCAATTCTATTAGAAGGGTTGAATTTACCAGTGATCTGATGTCACAATTAGATATCAATCCAATTTACCGTTTGCTGAATGTTAATGGTAAAATCTTGGGAGCAATAAATGATAAAACTTTCTTTTGGATATTACAACATCCCGAAATTAGAAAACATTTGTATTTAATTTCTGAAAATCTAAAAACAATTAATATTGCAAATCGTAATAATGATCATATTTCTAATAATGTTGTATATAATGTAAATGGTGACAGGATTGATATTGACCTAAATAATCATAAGGCCGTAACGATAATTAAAAATATCGAACCATGGCACGATGGTAAAGATTATTTACGAACGTCTGTATATCTGGATAAAGTAGGATATATACAACTCATAATCGGACCTGACACTATTCAAGTTTGGCGCCTTAAACGTACTTCAACAAATAAGTGGCGTCGTTGTCTTGAATACGCTTGGGTAAATAAAGAGATTGGTCTATCAATTGAAAAATTAAAAATTAAAGTTCATGAATTTTTGTTAGATTTAACGACAGAAAAAGGTATTTACAGAATTTATTGGCCGAATAATGTGAATATTTTGGAAAGTGCTTGTAGATTTTTAAGCTTTATAATCGAAAAAAAACATGAGATTAAGGGTAACAGCAACTTAAATAGATACCAAGAATTAATAGAATCGACTCAACGCCTAATCTATCGATTCATAAAACATCATGGAATTTGGAGATTTACTGATGTTCGTTATGAAATAATGATCGATCTCATAAAAGCTCAACAAAATTCCTTGATTAAATTGATTCTAAACGAAAGTATTGATGGGAAGAATTGTAAATTAGACGATATAAATGGGGCATAGAATTGAAAAAGACGGATTTGGAGTTTGCAATTCCCGATCCAATGCGTATGAACAAAAATAGTACAATTGCAACTATTGGCTATTTACTGGAGTATTACGTGGACAATGCGTATTATGATATGAATTCTGGATGGTTATTTACTGTCACCAAGGCTATTCCTTTATTGTACGATAATAAATTAAGTACGTACAATACAATTTGTAAAGTTATGCAACAAAGCTATTCTAATTTATTTATTTATTTATTATTATTTTTATTTATTTATTTATTATTATTATTTTTTTTTTTTGGTGTAGATGGATTTGTTAAAAGATTATTCACGAAACCGTGTTTTGGAGCATTGGAAGCTGACACAAGTCCATTAGACATGAGCCAGTGCCGACAAAAAATAGAAAGCTATGTTGATCAAGTAGATATTAAACCATTAGATGTTAAACCGCAGCTCGTTCGAATTCCTCATAATTCTCTTTGGACTCTTTTCAAGGAAAAAATCTTTTCGTATGTAAACATTAATCAGTTTTTTGTTTAAAGGTAATAATTTAATAACACGTTACTTTATGTTACTATATATTTTATTTAGAAAATGGAACACTACGGTAAATTCTATGATACTTAACAACTCAACAATTCATCATATAAATGATAAAAAAGTTTATATGGTTCCTCTTCCCGATTTTACGGTCTACCCACCAAATGTTAATCATTCGCAAGGATTTGTCACCACCCTATGGAAATTTATAAAAATCATGATTTACCCAAGAAGTCGTATACTTTCTAAAGAGAGTTATTCTCCTTTCTTACGTGTAATTGATAATGAAGATGACACAAAAGTGTATAATTGTCCATCAATAAATGCAGCAACAAATCTCAAATGGATGACCGCAAGAAAATTTTTCCTTAGGCATTTTGTAACATATCTCATCTTTATAATCTCATTTGGAGTTAGTGCTGTAGACTATACCACCCACGCAATAGCAAATAGCGAAATGTTTATGTCATATAAGAATACAATTTTGACTATCGCCAATGTAATTTCTCTTTACATTGGTTATTACCTATTTATGTCAGAAATGGTACAATTAAAGAGAGAAAAGTTTGCTAGATATGCAAATATTTATAATTTTTTTGATTTGGTTTCAATCATACTACCAATTGGTATTGTTATTTCAAGAATAATGAAATACAATGATAATACATTTCAGATTGCTACAGCTTTTACTATGTTGATAATGTATTTTCAATTGGTAATTTTCTATCTTAATATATGTGTTTACATGGATAAATAATTAACTAATCGTCTCTTTTTTTGTTCTCTTTAATAGTTATTGTTGTTAAGATACTTTAAGGCTCCAGGGCATTACATTTATATCATCACTAATATTTTGAATAAAATCTGGCCATTTTTTGCATTTATGTTAATAGTGATCTTTGGATTTGGTCATGCTATGTAAGTTAAAATATACAGTATAAAATATACGAAAATAATTATTGATATAATCAATTATTTCATTTTATTTATTATAATTTGCATTTTCAACATTTTTCAATACTTTTAGGTATATATTATTAAGTAATCCAACAGTTGACCCTGTAAAATCTCAATTTTCAGTTGATTCCTACTCAATTAAAAATGCCACAAATTCATCACAAAATCTTTATCCTGATATTGTGATTCAACATGATGTAGATCCAACATCTCCTTCTTCTAATTATTTTTCATCTTTAGTTATGTCAGTTGTAGCGGTATTCTTTTGGACTAATGGAAGATGGGATCAACTTAGTAATTGGGATAGCACTGCAATAAATGTTATGGCTATTTTGGGAAGCTTGATCTTAGTCTTGATTTTTCAAAATTTGTTGATTTCATTTATGAAGTATGTAGTTATTTTTTAATTTTTAATATATGCGTTTATAATGTGCTAAATATATTGATTAAATTACTAATCACATGTTCGTATGATTATAGTGGCACGTTTACACAAGCTGATGTGGCAGGACAAAACGCTGCCCGAAGGTATAGGGCTGAAATGATTTGTGATTATGAAACTTTAGAAAAGCCATTGGGTGGTAAAAGAGGAAATTCTCGGTACATTTATTTCATTGCTAACAGTGATATTATTGATAAATGGTTAAGCGAAAATAAAATTTACCAACAAAAAAGCTGGACAGCCCATGCCGAAAGTGATGATGATTTATTCAGTGATGATAGTGATAGCGACAGCGATAGCGATAGCGATAATGATAATGATAATGATAGTGATGATGACAATGACGATCATAATAGTAGTTTAAATAGCGAAAGTTCTAACATTAGAAACAGAGACATTTCAAATGATTCAAGCGATTCTGATGGATCTCTTAAGATGAATGGCAGTCATTTTTTACTTGATGAAGAAAATTATAAATCAAAATCTACAACTATACTCGAAGTTTTTGAGTTTAACGGAAAACATTTGAAAAATTCATCCTCAATAAAATTCCATTCAAAAGAAAGTAGCGATGAAAATGTATCATCAATTAATGAAAATAATCATAATGATATGTTTTCAGCGTCAAGTTCGAATCCAAAGTTACCCATTCTTATCGATCAAAATCCTACAATTAATCTTGACATGAGTGAGCAATTAGAAGAAATTAGTAAACGACTTAAAACTTCGAAAAATGGAATGGGTAGTAAAGAAAAAAATAAAATTAAAGAATTTGAAAACAGATTTAAAGCAATGGAACGGAATATTAACAATATTTTACTTAAGCTTAACGAGGCATCCAAATGAAATTATTATTTATCGTATAATTATCATGTATTACTTCTTTGTTTATATTTATAATAAAAATTATAAACTACTTTTTATGCGTTGCATAGTTATGATATATATCGTTTATTGATTCCGTCAAATCGGAATAACCTTTATCATTTGTAAATCAATTAACAACATACATCTGTTGTTTTAAAATCGGTATGAATTTTACCGATTAATTAGAATATATCATTTTTATACATATAAAGTTTTTATTATTTACTTAGAACTTGTTCATGTGGACGACTTTGTCGCTTAAGGGTTGTAGAGTGGTTTTGGTTAGTAATGTTGAGTATAATGTAAATATTTGAGCTTGGAGTAAACACCTACCTCAAATTGTTATTTATTCAAAGCATTGAAGCATTTGTATTTTACTATTTGGGTGCACTTTATTAATAATGCTAGATATTATATTTAATTGTTATCTGTTATTGGTAATATGTGACATATATCAGTACAATTTATTTGTAATCAAGACGGAATAAACTCCTATGAACTCTTACATCGACTTCACTCTTGCTAAGTAGGCCAAACTTGTCAAATTCTTCAAAAAAGGACCTTTTGTAAAATGCGCCCCATAAATGTAATACTATAAACATTTTTACTTATTTGTAATTTAATTGACAATTCGCCTATGAATGAGATAACCATATATGAGGAGAGGTCAATAGAAAACAGGTAAATATTTCCTAAGTAAAAGTTTTTTAAACTTTAGATCAAATATCTCAACAATTATCAACCCAAATCTAATAAAAATTTTTTCCATTCTAAATCTATATAATTATAAAAAAAAATTTATTAAATTTTAGTTTGGTAATTGCTAAGATATTTTAATCCAAATTTTAAAAAAGTTACTAAAAACAACTTGTCTGTTTCTATTGATTTCACCCTGTTACATCGAATTTATTCTGCAGCAAAGTCACATGATCCACGTGACTGAATAGAAAATAATACCGAAGTTCTACAGCATTGATCCACAAAAAGATCTAGAAATGTCACATGATAATACGTAGGGATTGGAACCGTTTAACCGTTTAAAAATTGCTCTATAGTTTCGGGCAGAATTATGTTGGTCGTAGGCCCGAATTATTTTAATGCCGGCCAAATTAAACGGTTAAACGATTAAACGATTGAGAAAAATTTTAGGCGGTTCCAATCCCTAATAATACGGACATTCATGTCCGCATAATTTATTGATCTGCATACCCCTGATTAATTTGAATGGTTTATTAGATGTATTTAGTGATTAAGGAAGAATACTTTCCCCGAATCATGTATATAAGGCCTTCATTTTCGTCTTGATCTTGATTTCAGACTTCAATCACATTTTTTCTTGGAATATATAGATAGATTCGAACTCTCCAATTCCTAAATAAAAGATTGTATTAGATTAGTTATAATTATTTATCTTTAATAAAGTATAACTGTATCCTCATGCATGTTAAATTTAAACACTTATCTCAATTAATTGTATCTTCATATATGTTTAGTTGTGCCTCTTTCGAACAAAGCCTTATAAATTCTCTTAAATACAGTCGTATAAAATATGCACTCTAACCTACTGAATTACCTTAGTTACAGTTTATTGAATATAAACGCATCTGTCCCCTGAATTATATAAAGAGGTTAATTTCAGGTGTGACATTTTTGGTGGTGACTGTGAGATACAGCTCAATCTAAGCTCAATCTAAGTTATTAAATATTGTATGAGTTACAACTTACAAAAGCAAATAGATCAAATTGACTATCATTTATTACACCAAAGTGTGAAGAAAGAATTTTGTAATTTTTATTAGCCCTTACCTGCAAAAACATCCCACGCATTTAGACAGTTTTCATCTTGGTTTTTTACTATTTGTCCTATTTTTTCATATACAGGAAAATCATACTAGCATTTCATAGAACTTGAAACCAAATATCAACAGGTCCAATTGACACAGTGTTGCAATATAGTAGTTTGATTAATTTTTAGTATTAAATTTCAGCACTCTCCCAGAAATCTACAAGACTTAGTAAAATTTATCACTCTCATCACAGCGCATACCTAGTATTTTCGGGTGACTCAGCTACTTATATTTCTAGTCTTCGATTATCAACTCCTAAAATGACCACCTCCAATAATGATATTTTAAATTACCTTAATTGGTAATTCGAAGTCAGCTGAAGAATGATCATAGTGTAATGTGATGCAAATTACTATGTAAATCACATATATAGTAAATATAGCGTTCGTCCAAGGAAAACTTTTTTATACTAAGCTAATCGTCCTTGTCGACTAATTGAAAATTGTAGAGCTCGTCTTTGCGGTCCTAATGGTAGTTAAATCATCCAAATCGGCCCAGTGGATGCCGAGATATCCTTAAAAAACGTGTCAACGACTATAGAAAATCTCTATATAAACAATACATTGTTGTCTGGAGCATAGTGACAGACTCATACTTTTACGCCCTTTGATGACTGAAATTACGTTTTTGATGCATTTTGATTAAAAATATCAAAAACGTAATTGTGGCATTTTCCGGATATAACGCCGCGTGCCTATATTTGTACATTTAGTGCAACAATATTACACGTTTGTGTCATGATTCTAATTTATACATATTGTAATTTTTTTGGGTTTGAAACGACAGTATATGATTTACAAAGATGTGCAATAGTAAGTATTTATGTTCTTATTTTAATAATTTTACCAATAATAATTTTATACCTCGAATGGAATAGATTTACATGTATTATGTACTGGAGATAAGGTATTTCTGTCTTGATTTGTAACTCTGTTTTGCCATTCTTAATTCCAAATGATTAATAATGCTTTGCTAACGCTTTTCTCCTTCAATTTTATTATAAGGCTTAAAGAAGTTAAATTAGTGTTCTTACAAAAAACTTTTTAAATAGATACCAAATACTAATTTGCTATGGGCAAATATGATAAAAGATTGCTAGAAACGAACCAGATAATACAATAGCTTTAAGGTATAGGAGTGAAATAGAAGTGAAATTACTTATATGATTGAAAAATTATTATTATTTTAAAATTATTAAATAGATAATTCGTTGGAGCAAATAACATGACGGATCTGAAGATTTAACTAGATTACTCGAAATCGAACCTGATAATACAATAGCTTTATGATATAGAAGTGAAAGTAATTATATGATGAAAGGTATAATGAATCTAACTAGATTGCTAGAAATCGAACTAGATAATACAATAGCTTTAAGATATAGAAGTGAAATTAATTATATGATGAAAGGTATAATGAATCAATCGCTAATTTAAAAAATTTTATTATTTTAATTACTAAATAGATAATTCGATGCGGGCAAATATGATAACGCATCTGAAGATATAGAAATCAAACCAGATAATACAATAGCTTTAAGGTATAGAAATGAAAGTGATTATATAATGAAAATGTTAATGAATTGATCGCTAACTTGAAAAAATTATTATTTTAAAGTACTAAATAGATAATTTGCTGCAGAAAAATATGATGATACATCTGAAGATTTAGCTAGATTGCTAGAAATTGAACCAGATAATACAATACTTTAAGATATAGAAATGAATTTAATTATATAATAACGAGGTATAATGAATTAATCGCTAATTTAAAAAACTATTATTATTTTAAATTACAAATAGATAATTCGCTATATGCAAATATAATGACACATCTGAAGATTTAATTAGATTGCTAGAAATCGAAGTAGATAATACAATAGCTTTAAGGTATAGAAGTGAATTAATTATATGATGAAAAGGTATAATGAATCAATCGCTAACTTGTAAAAATCATTATTATTTTAATTATTAAATAGATACCATATCTGAAGATTTAACTAGATTGCTAAAAATCGAACCAAATATTACAATACTTTAAGGTATAGAAGCGAAATTAATTATATGATAAAAAAATATAATGAATCAATCGCTAACTTAGAGAATTTATTATTATTTTTTAATTATTAAATTAGATACCAAGTACTAATTTGCTGCGAGAAAATATGATAACGCATCTGAAGATTTAACTAAATTGCTAGAAATCAAACCAGATAATACAATAGCTTTAAGATATAGAAGTGAAATTAATTATATGATGAAAAGGTATAATGAATTAATCACTAACTTGAAAAATTATTATTATTTTAAATTATTAAATAGGCACAAAGTACTATTTCCAAACCAGATAATATGATAGCTTCAAGTAGAGATTGTACCCGTTGGGAAAACCTCTACCCAGTTACTATTAAATTACCCGGATATCTGGATAAATTACTATATCACACAATAGCAGGTTCTACCCAGGTACAATCACTAGCTTCAAGGTATAGAAGTGAAATGGCATAATAATTAGATTTGAGTGTAATAGATAGCACTGATAATTGAATTTGGTATATAGTACAATAGCTAAATTCGAGGCATAGCATGATAGTTAGATTCGAGTATAGCATAATAGTTAAATTCAGGTATATCGCAATAGTTCAATCGAATATAGTACAATAGTTATATTATAATAATTAGACTTAGAATGCAATATGATAATTGATTTGAGGAATAGCATAGTAATTAAATTTAGTTATAGACACAATAGTTAGACTTATGATATAATATATACTAGTCGAAATATTGCCACTCGTTATGATGAATGTTATAGGTTTTCAAGCTGAATGTACAACAATTTTTATTGCCTTTATTATAAGTCGAATGATTGCCGTTTGGCAGCAATCGCTGCTACTCAGCAATCATTCGCCACTCTAAAAATCGGCATGAAATCGTAAATTAGAATCGAAATAGAATTTTTGTAACCATTCGTAAATAAATCATTAAAAGTAGCACAGTACATTCATTTTAAATCATTAAAATAGCCATAACATTTGATTATTTAAACATCAAAATCAATAAAAAATTGAAATAGAATTTTTGTAACCATTCGTAAATAAATCATTAAAAGTAGCACAGTACATTTGTTTTAAATCATTAAAAATAGCCATAACAATCGTTTATTTAAACATCAAAATCGATAAAAATCGAAACAAAAAATTTCGTAACCATGTTAAAAGTAACACAATACATTTGTTTTAAATCGTTAAAATAGTTATAATAAATAGTTTATTTAAACAAAAAATTGATAAAAATCGGTATAAATTGGGGTTAAAAGATACTACTACATAAATCATTATAAAATATATTAAAAAACAAAAAACCAAAAAAAACTGATTTTCAAAAAAATTATTCCTTAGGTGCTTTTTCAACAGATGCCACAGACTCATCATCCGAATCTTCGCTTGTATATTCCGCAGTGTATTTAAGTGCGCCACGAATCTCGCCCATACTTGCACTTTCGCCGGTTCTGTACTCTCGTTTTCTTGAGTACAAAACTTGTTTATCATAATCGCCACTATAAAATCAGCCTCTTTTCGCTGGTCTTTCCACAGGGGCATCTTCCGGTTCTTTTCTTTTTTCCAGTTCTTTTCTTTTTTCTGGTGCTTTCCCTTTTTCTGGTGGTTTCACTTTTTCTGTTGCTTTGCCTTTTTCTGTTGCTTTGCCTTTATCAGTTTCTGTGCTTTTATCAGTTTTCATGCCTTTATCGGTTTCTGTGCCTTTATCTGTCGCTTTGCTTTTTTCTGCCGCTTTGTTTTTTTTTACCGCTTTGTTTTTTTCTGCTTCTATCCTTTTTCTGCCACTTTGCTTTTTTCTGCCGCTTTGCTTTTTTCTGCCGCTTTGCTTTTTATCTGCTTCTATGCTTTTTAATGTGTCTTCAATTTTTCTTCTTTTTTGTTCTTTTATACAATCATGTGCAACTTCTTCTTCTTCGGAAATGTAGTCCCAATCAGGTAAATCTTTAGGTCTAGCTACATCTAAAAAGAACGCATTATCGTCATAAAATCGTTTCCTCGTTTGTTGCGATGATGAGATCTTTTTTGCTTGTTCATCCAAAGTTTTTCTTAGCAAATTTCGTAACTATAAAAATATCGTTAGTATTATTAAAATAGTTAGCATGATTAATTGAAATTTATGATTTCTACGATTGTTGAAATTTAGCAATAATTTGATCAAAAATCAATTTATCTCATCAGAACGCCACGTATAATCATACACATTAGCATTTCTTTTCTTGTTGTCTTCAGCATCAGTCTCACTTATTTCTGGTGAGTGTATTTTGGTCCTCGAAAGTAAATTTATCAACCCTTTTCGCTCATATTTAATGATTCGCTTTGCTTGTCGTTCATATAACGATTGTGCGCCTTTAATTCTTCGAGCTTTTTTTTGTAAGCAAAAAATATATAAATGCATTAAATAAAAAATAAATATAATATAAACAGTCATGTTTCGGATTTTAATATTTATACTTACGAACTTAGCCTACAGGCTAAGTTCGGTAAGTTATAAATATTAAAATACGAAAACTGGTTTTTTTAAAATAATAACGTAAAATTTTCATACTTCATTTATCCTATTATTGGCATGAAGACGTCGATTGTCTTCATCTATTTTTCCTTGCTCAACTTTAAGATGCCAGCCCCTTTGGTGTTGGTGTAAAGCACCTAACCAATCCCAAATCTCTTTTTGGGTAGGAGTGAAAGTCGGCGCCAACAATCGTTCTAATTCCTGAATTAGTTTGTTAAGAATTTGTTTATTGTTCGGGCTCAAAAAAACTTCATCAATGTTAAGTTGATATTTGCGCGGGATCGTTTTTAATAAAATTTTCATCTCAGCCTATTAAAAATGAAGAAAAATAATTAAATCGAAAAAAAATGGAAAAAAATTAAATCGTCAGAAAAACATTAAAAAATCATAAAAAAAATTTTCGCAAAAAATTATAAAAGAGAAATCGTATAAAAAATATTAAAAATTTGCAAAAAAGAAAAATCGTAAGGTTAAAATTGTAAAAAAAATCAATCAAAAGATAAAAATAAATTATTAAAAGGAAATAATTGTAAAATAGAACTGTAAAAATTTTAAAATTCGTAAAAAAATCAATAAGCATAAATAAAAATCATAAAAAAAAATCGAAATAAAATATAAAAAGAAAATTGAAAATCGTAATAATAAAAAGATATAAATTGTAAAATAAATTAAAAATCATAAATAAATATAAAAAAATCAAATTGTTAAAAAGAAAAAAATTGTAAAAAAAAAGTTAATCATAAAAGATAAGAAAAAATTGAAAAATCACAAACAAAATTAAAAATTGTAAAAATTTGTATTAAACTTACCCGAGCTTCTTTCGGATCAAAAGATCTTTTTGCACTTAGTTGAGATAGCTATATTTCGGAACTACTTTTACCATCTTTACCATCAGATAATTCACCTTCACTTTCACTTTTTTCACTTTCTGAAATCGTTGATCCTGCAGTTTTGGATTGCAGGTCCGATTCCTTGCCAAAACTTTCATTAATAATAATTAGGGCCTCGATTTCTTCGTTGGCTTGTTTGTTTTCAGCCTCCAAATTGGCTACTCTGTGCTTTAACTTTACAATTTCTTCACGCAAACTTTCATTTTCTATAAAAATAGGTAATAAAAACAAAAGATTAACAAAATAAAACATACAAAAATGAGAAAGATAATCAAAATTATCACAACTTTCAGCTGTCGTTTCCCAACATATATGTTGGGAAACGGCAGCTGAAATTTTTTATAACCGAATTGATTACAAAACCTGCTTCCAACTCTTCAAATGACTTTTGTTGTTGAATATTTTGTTGTTTTTCTTTGTACATGCTTTCGGGTAATCAAAGTGATGGATATCTTTGCTTTAAGTTGGATAAAGCAGAAGTTAATTCAGGTGATAAGATAATAACAGGTAAAGTTGGATGACTGAAAGCAGGTGTTGAGGGTCTAGCAAGTGGTGAAGATCGAATGGGAGAATGTGGTAAAGATCGCATGGGCGAATGTGGTGCAGATCGAACGGGTGAATGTGGTGCAGATCGAACGGGAGAATTTTGAGTTGTAGAAGTGCCAGTTTGACGAAGTCCAGTTGAAGGTAAAGTTTCGGATGAAGGTAAAGGATTTTTAGTTAAAGGTTCGATTACAACGATAGGTTCTTGTTGTTGACTTTCGGATGTATCGCATTTTAAAGGTTTTCATTGTTTTTTTGGTCATTTTGACATTGTAAAAAAAAAATATTGAGGAAATATTTGAGAAGTGTAAAGAAAAAAAAATATATCAAAAGAAATATTTGAGAAGAAAAAAGGTAGGTTATAAGTATTCAAAAGAAAAAAAAGAGAACGAAAAAAAGAGTTTGGTTTAGTGACGAAAAAAAAAATTGAAGTTGCAGAAAAAAAATTCGTAGAGAAAAGGCTTAACTTTTATAGATTTCATTCGATCTCCGATTTTGTATGCAACTGTATAGTTTGCAATTTTATTTAAAACTTTGACATAGTTGAAACTTATGGCGGAGATATTATATAGTCATCATATTTGTGATCAATTCGTGATCACGGGATATACATTCGAAATCCTAAGGAGGCATCAAGAAATACCTGATTTTATACATTCTGCAGTAATCGATTGGGTCTATGATTAATTAAGTTCATCTTATGCAATCGATCGAATCTTATAAATCAAGACAATCAAAAGTTAGACAAATCATGTAAAAAAATTAAACAATTAACAAAATTTAATTTAATCCTGCATAATACTGTAATAGTTCTAATGTTGTCGAATTTTTTATTATACAATGCTAAATTTTTAATATGCTGAAAACAATAGTTTTTTTTTTATTTGCTGAAACAAGTGATTTAATTATGTATTGTTCGCAAATAAGAACTAAATTATTTAAGTATATTGTTAATATGTTTTGTCATTAGGGACTAATTATTACACTTTGCAAAATGATATACTTTTGTTCAAATTTTTATAGCATACTTGATTGTTATCTGATTGCATGATTGTAAAAAATTGTAAAGTGTATTTTTTTGCTAAAAATTCAATATAAATATGTTATTTTCATTGACTATATTTATGTTTACTAAAAAATATTGCGAAGCAATCGGTCAACAATCAGGTGATTGTTTAAGCGATTGTTAGTGATCTATCAATTTGAAACAAATCGCAATAATCAAATCATGTATTATTCGTATTTTTTGANCAACAATCAGGTGATTGTTTAAGCGATTGTTAGTGATCTATCAATTTGAAACAAATCGCAATAATCAAATCATGTATTATTCGTATTTTTTGAAGGTTGATTTTTGACATAGTTGCTCTTTGTATTGTTATTTTATAATACTGAACAAAAATAATCAATATTGAATCGTATAAAAATCATCAATTTTCGTTTAGAAAAATTGTATAAAAATCATCAATTTTCGTTTAGAAAAAATTGTATAAAAATCATCAATTTTCATTTAGAAAAAAGCTATTGTCTTTTGCAAATTCCATCTTTATTAATTTTTAAAATGTCATCAAGAAAACGATCGCTTTTGTCTTTATTAAATGAAGAAGGTGTATCAAAACCACCACGAAAAAATACAAAACAAAGAAGAAAGTTTATATGTAATTGCGATAAGTACAATGGATCGCTTGTCGATTATAGAACGAAAGTTGCTCATGAAAGTAGGATACAACAACTACCAAAAAGACAAAGTTCAGCATTATCGTCACAAGAACAAGAAGAAATGGTGGTCCAAGTTCTTCACAAGATTTAATGGAAGAAATTGAAGAAATTGAAGAAGTTACTGACACTCTAGTGTCAGATGTGAACGAATATATTTTTAAGCTCAGAGTCAGAAATCCGGCGTTAAATAGGGTTATGTCTTTTAATATTGATTACGAACATTCGGCAGGTGAAGAGTTTGTTTCAAATTCGGCAGATGAAGAGTTTGGTTCAAATTCGGCAGTTGAAGATGAGTTTGATGAAACACTCAATGTGTATACCAAAGATGACAACTTTTCTGAAACTAGAACTGAATCTGATGAAAGTTCTGACAATAGTGATAATTTTTTTGAAGACTATTCGGCCCCCGATTTTGAAATGCACAAGAACCCAAAAATGTACATAATGACAATTGATTTACATGGATACTTTTATAGATCATGAACTTCAAAATACAGTATAATATATTGGAAGGTGCAATTGAAGCGCTTCTAAAGTTTATGAAGTTAGTACTAATTGTAGTTGGTGGTATTGAATTTAAGAACTTTCCTACATCCAAGTATAAAGTGAACAAAGCACTTGGATTGTCTGACGAATTTATTAGTTTTGTGTCATGTTCTAAATGTCATAAACTATACAAGGAGGAAGAAGTGATAAAGTTTAAGCATAATAACCAGGTATCGATTATGAGTTGTACCCATATAGAATTTCCTAATTCGAAAATTAGAAAAAATAAGATTTGCGGCACCAATTTGTCAATGCAATCTAAGTTTTTAGATGGAAAGATCGTAAATCGACCAGAGTTGATTTTTCCTTACAGCCCAATTAGACACCAATTCGATAACATGTACCAGTGTCCAGGTTTTGAGAATAGTCTTCGGCATTGGATAAATCGTTCAAGCTTCAATGATATTTTATGCGATATTTATGATGGTGAAATTTGGAAAACCTTTAAAGATGAACTATTTGGCGAAGATTCGGCGCTATTTTTCTGTAATAAAAAGGCGGATTCACATTTGGGATTGATAGTAAACCTTGATTTGTTTCAACTATTCGATGGTGTATTGCATAGTACTGGTGTATTATTAGCATCTATTGCGAATCTGCCACGTGACATTCGATTTAAGCGTGAAAATATGTTAGTTTTAGGCATATTACCTGGGCTGGATGAAGTGAGTTTGCATAAAATAAACCATTATCTTTCCCCAGTTGTTGACGAATTAGAGTCCCTTTGGCGTGGTGTGGCACTAAATTCAACAGCCGAGTTTTCAGAAGGAAGAACGATTCGTGCTGCTTTGATACTAATTTCATGTGATATTCCAGCTGCTCGAAAGTTATGTGGGCATATATCGGCATTAGTATCATGTCATCGTTGCGAGAAAAGTGCTAATTACGTTAACAGACATTTTAATTTCGGCGGTATGCAAAATATGGATGAATGGTTCGTTCAAAAAGATTTAGCAGTACATCAGAAAAAGGCTCTTGAATGGAGACATTGTAGTTCTGATGCTGAAAGAAAGCGTTTTGTTAAAGACAATAAAGTTCGATGATCAGAATTACTTCGTCTAAATTATTTTAATCCTATTCGTCATGTAATCGTTGATCCTATGCATTGCCTTTTTTTGGGCATTGCTAAGTGGATTGTTAAGCGAATATGGATCGATGAAGGCATATTGACCCAAAATATGCTTACACAAATTCAATCCAAGGTGAATAGGATCCAAGTTCCATCAGATATCGGCCGGATTCCAGGGAATGTGAGCAGTGGAGATGGATTTTCGAATTTTACAGCTGATCAGTGGCGAAATTTTTTTACAATTTATGCTACTGTTGTTCTCTGGGAACACCTTTCGAATGATGATTGGCAAATTTTAACACAATTTGTAAAAATTTGCCAGATCTTAGTATCCAGAATAATGGAGCGCGACCTAATGAATGAAGCTCACGAAAGGTTGATCAATTTGATAAAACTTATAGAAAGAAAATATGGGCCCGAAAAAATTACTCCTAATCTACATCTTTCGCTACATTTATGTGAATGTGCACAGGATTATGGTCCACTATATTCCTTTTGGTGTTTTTCATTCGAAAGGATGAATGGAATATTAGGGTCTTTGCCGAATA
The DNA here is from genome assembly GCA_003550325.1 of Gigaspora rosea. NCBI lineage: Eukaryota > Fungi > Glomeromycota > Glomeromycetes > Diversisporales > Gigasporaceae > Gigaspora > Gigaspora rosea. The sequence continues at coordinate 37,724 of QKWP01000444.1, forward strand.
GCAATCGAAAAATAGAACCTGAATTAATGCGAAGACTAATGAATGATAGTCGCATTGTTAGCTTAACAGCTGCATCTGAAGTGGAAGGACTGGAATTGTTGCCAAATCGATCAGAAGTAGGGTCACTTTCGGATGCAAATCAGTTTTCTTCTGATGAAATGCGTAGGTTTTTATTTAATACGTATAATATTCAAGAATCGGTTATTACTGGTTCAGAACGATTTCCTGGCGAGTTATTACCACCTCAACGGCAAAAGTTAATAATTCCTGCTGATTTATTGGACTTGCTAGTAGAATATTATACTGCGACTTATGAAAATTTGAGTTTTAGAAAACCTTTTGCTGACAATCTTGATGACTCAATTATTGTTCTTAACCAGGCGGACCAATATGGAAGATGCAGAATAGGATCAGAAATATTTGGTTCTGACATGTCTTCTCGGCATGTAAAAAGTTCGTTTGTTTTGGCCCGGTTTGTGAATCAAGATGGAAGTATTGATTTGTATCCCGGACAAGTCCAATATTTCATTAGTCATTCAGTAAATCTGCCGAATGGGTTTATTGAACACAAATTGGCATACATCAAATGGTATAAGCCTGTAAGTTCAGCGGCAACTCGATTTCATTTTAGCAGCAATGATGATGCCGAAACATGTAATGTCGAACTTTGGGACACTCAATTTTATCTGATTCGTCGTGAATGCATTATTCCGGTACATAACATTTTTAGTCGATTTATACCATTCAAGTATAAAATATTAGATAGACAAAATTCTCGAGAATATTTAGCTGTAATTCCTTTAAATCGTAAATTTAATATTTAATATATTTAATCTAAATTTAGTAATTAATAATGCAATTTTTAAACCATTTTTACCGATTTTTTAATTTACATTGCCTTATATTGTTTACAATCAATTGCAATCATTCAAGTTCACATCGATAAAATCATATTAATATCCATCTTATTTAAAAATTTCTTTGATATATACGAATTATATGTTTTATTTGACGAAACTTATACGAATTGTTAAAATAGCCGAAATTATACGATTTATATAATTTATAAAAACGATAAGATTCGGCTATCGATTTTTCTATTTTTGCTGATTGTTGCTGATTTTTATTTATAAAATTGGTAAACAACGGATATTATACCAAATTTGTTTTTAAACATTCAGTTATAGCCAAATGTTAATCGATTTCTCTCTTTTAATGCTGATTTGTATACGAACCTTGTAGTGCCGAATTTTGATATTTCGACTAGTGATAATAGGTATAAACATGATTGTTAAATTAATTATAATGGATATAAATATGGTAAATTAAAATAATAACTTAACTGTTAAAAATTAATTTAATTAAATAAATGAATAATTTTTTTAATATATAATAATATAAGTTTATTAATAATAATTTAAAAATGATAATAGTAATTTAAAAAAAGTTTGTTTTTTAAAAATAATTTAAAAATAATAGTATATATAATATTAATAGTAATAAGTATAATAAAAAGAAGTTAGTATACATACTATATATAAAATACTTTGGTTTTTAAAAAATAATTTAATATTATCATAATAAAAATAAAGTTAAAAAAAGATAAAAAAATAAAGTTTTTATATTAAAAAATAATAATAAAATAATTTTAAAACAATAAATATTTTTATAATTTAATTTAACTAATATTTAGTAATTATAAATTTAAAATTTGTCGCTCCAGACTCATACCAGTTTCCAGTTCCTAGTTTATATAGAGATTTTCTATAGTCATTGGCACGTTTTTTAAGGATATCTTGGCATTCACTAGGCCGATTTGGATGATTTAACTACCGTTAGGACTGTAAAGACGAGCTCTACAATTTTCATTTAGTCAACAAGGACGATTAGCTTAGTATAAAAAAGTTTTCCTTGGACGAACGCTATATTTCCTATAAATGTGATTTACATAGTAATTTGCATCACGTTACACTATGATCATTCTTCAGCTGACTAGCGAATCACCAATTAAGGACTATACTAAAGACTCTATTATTCTCAGAGTAGACCTGTTTACTGCAGGGATAGCAAATGACAATGTCATTTAAAATTTTCGTGACAAATAACAAATTAGTGACAAATGACATATGTCATTTGTTATTTTTGTCATTTAAAATAACATATTAAAACTTCGGGTGTTTTAGAATTTAACTAATCCTAAACTGCCCGAAGTGACACAAAACCTTAATGATTACAGGATCTTTGCATTTTTAAATATAACCTATTTTTGTCATTTGTCATTTATCTTTTAAATGACAAAGTGACAAATGACAATGCCACAATGTCATTTATATCATTTAAAAGTCATTTGCCAACCCTGGTTTACTGGTGACAGTTCCCAAGACCTCTTCGCGTAGCTAGAAAGATTTAAAAAAGCTACTGCCACTAATAACTGGAACTATAAAGAAGGTTAACTGTCATCCCTGCTTTCCTATAGAACAATGCGAATGAATAGCAAGTAGCGTTCTTTAAAAAAGCCACTATTACCAACTTTGATTAGGCTGATTGGAATAATCTGGTTAAGGAGTTTAAAGAATATTTTTGCACTATTCATTGCAAAATCAATGGCTACAAGAGTTAGATAATTTAAAACAGCAAATCGTGAACCTGTTAATAACTATTATAGCAAATTCAACTGAACATCAGGAAATTAAAAATATTAATAATCTGTAGTGATCTTCAAATTTATCAAATCAGTACAGAATCTTGTTTAAAAAATTGAAAAGATCTTCAAAATTTAGATTTTTGCAGTTCTCTTGACAAAAATCTGAGCAAATTTTAAAAAGTATAATCTGCAGATTATAATAGGTACTATCTATTATAATCTGTGATAATCTCCAAAATTATAGCTACTATACTTATCTGCCAGTAAGAACACAATGGGAAAAACAATAAACAAAACAAAACAATAAATAAAAAAAGCACATTTTTTTTTATTTTTTTATTTTTATTTTTTTTTAATTTTATCATTTTTTAAAATTCGAATAAAACTAATAGTGGGAATAAAAAGTAAATTTCCAGTTATTCCTATTAAAGAATAACTGGAATTTATTTTTATTCTCATATGCATATAGATACATGTACAAAATTTTTTTTATTCAGATAAACCCTTATTACTTTTTATTTTTTATTTTTTTTAATAATTTTAATGTTTTTTTAATTTTTAATTTATTTTTTTATATAATGTATATTTTTTTTATTTATTTAAATTTATTTTGATTTTTTTTTAGAATTTAATATTTTTGCGCATGTGCACTGTAGTGCACCTCATATGATTCAGTGTAATGTAAAATCAAAACAAACAAAATACCCCTGTTTTTTTGTTAGTTAGGGTTAGAGTAGGGTTAGAATATTGTGTAGGCAAGAAAATAGGGTTTATAATAAAATTTTGCAAGGAATTTTTTCGTTAGAGCACAATGAGTGGTTGCATAAACAAAATTAAGAGCCATAGGCTTTTTTTTAAAAGATTGCTATTTTTTCTTAATTTCACATTATACCTGATCCTACGATCTGATTGGTTTATCAGATTGCTAAATTACATAAACCTTTTTTTTTATTCTTTTTTTAAAACTTTTTTTATTCTTTTTTTAACAGTTTTTTCATTTTTATTATTATTATTTTTTTATTTTTTTTAATGTATAAATTTTTTGGATTTTACTAAAGCGCACCTATGGTGTTTTACACAATATTATACAAAACTATTAAAATATCTAATCAAAATTTAAGATCAGGTGTAACAAAAAATTTCATTTTTTTGTTTATTTTTTAAATAACATTTATACCATATATCCTGAAAATAAGCTACTTTTTTGGGCCAAAAATAACACAAAAAAACATGGGTAGCTTATTTTTAGCGTATAGATGTTTTTGAAAAAATTGAAAAACGTAATAATAAAAAGTTGTCCAAATGACACCAATTTTTACTATAGGTGTATTTTGATACGCTGAACAACTTTACTTAATTGAACTTTTGAAGTTTACTAGTAAAAAAAAAATTTTATATGTAGCAACTGCCAACGTGTTTTTTGAGATTTTTGAAAAAAATCAGAGGGGTAGCTTATTTTCGGAGTAGCTTATTTTTGGGAATATACAGTATCACAAAATTTTGCTTATGAAACCACCTTTGGGGCTCTAATAAAAAAATTCCTTGCTAAATTTTGTATATACTAATACCCTGATAAAATCCTAGCCCTTACCCTAACCCTAAAGTAATTAAAATTTATTTTTTGTTTTGTAAAAATTTATTTTTTTGTTTTTGTTACACAGATTTGCAAATCTAATTTACCTATGGTGGTAAAATACCATAAGTGCATTTTATAATAATTGAATTTTCTTTATTTATTTAAAAAGTTTTTTATTTTTATTTATTTTTAAATGGAAAAGTTTACATGTAGCCTGTGTAATATAATATATACTATATACTATATATAATTATATAAATAGTTGTATTATAGCAGGGAGTGACCAATCAAGAATCGTAAGGTGTGACGTACCCCAGATCACGTGATCAGCATGATCGATGCATGCTGGACGACATACGTATTATATCATTTAATTTATTTTAATAATGCAAATATTACTACATTTTCGGATACTCGCATAAATGTATTTATTAAGCAATACGATTTTAACAATTCTATCAGCTATATACAAATATATAATACACGGTTTAAACTATTCTATTGCTTCGCTTATGCTCAGCAATACAGACAGGCACGCTTCGCTCACCCTGTAGTTGCTTCGCTTTGGCTATCAGCTCTGCTTTGCTTTCCTTCCTAAATACTCGACACAACCACAACTATTTATTCTAATCTACTCTAATCTACCCTAACTCTAACCCAACCTAACGGCTCAACAAAGTTTTACATTAACACCATGAAAATAAATACACCAGTGATGAAGTTCAAACGATAGTATCAATAACTATAACACAAACCAACTATCTAACACCAGCATAACAATGAACAACAAATGCAACAGAATAAAAGGCTTTTCCAACAATAAAAACGGCGAACACCAATGACTAAGATATTTCGCATCTCTAATAACGATAGCACTAACAATGAGCATATTTTACCATTTCACAAAAGGTAATAACAAAATACCACGCTAATGAAGATGATACCGAAAGTAACAAATCGTAAGAAAATTGCAATACCTAAAAAAAAAGACGTTATTAGTACAGTACATTCAACAACCAAAACAAACAGAATAAAATTATACTTACTGAAGAAAGACCAGAAAAGACACCTTGAAGAAAGCATTAATGACACATTTGAAAATCTAATTAAGCTTACCCAAAAAGAAACATTAATACCACGTTAGCAAGCTAAAAACAAAGACAAGAAAAAAATTAAAATCATATGTCGCTGAAGTCACGAACATAATACCCTACAGTTCCTACAGTCTCAAGAGTGTCAATAACGTATACATAAACAAAAAACAACAACAATATCATATACTCCAAATTTCCAAAAAAATTCAAAAATGCCTAGAAAAAAGAAAGAAGCGTTAGTAATGCGTTCAAAAACCAAAAAACAAGAACAATAAGCGTATGAAATCATATGTCCTAGTAATTTCAAGCCCAAAAATACCTTTTGAAAGCACTCCAACAAATCCAACAAATACCCGTCCTAATTTCTTAACCCAAATATAACAATGCCCCAATAACAAAACCAAGTGTAAATTGGAAACGGCTTCGCCAACAAGAAGCGGCATTACTGCATTATTTAGTAATGACGTCAGAGGCTAACAACAACGCAATACCCAAATCACTTTCACGTCAACAACGAAGCCCAAATGGCAGAACCAAATCTAAGCGACTGCAATGGCAGTTAAAGTAATGATGACGACGACCTGAAACTGTCACTAGAATAAAAAAAAAAATAAAATATTAGTAACGAATATAATGCAAAAAGCAAAAAAAGCAAAAAAACCCCTGACTGATCTGATGCAATTGATAATCACTATTTATACCCCATAATTAGAGGTTAAACAGCTACATATAGCCTACGGCTACATTTATATTAATTCTTTTTAATTTTTAATTTTTTTTAATTTTTAATTTTTTTTTATTTGTTATTTTTTTTATTTTTTTAATAATATATTTATTTATTTTATATTTTGCACATATATACACTATTCTTTTAAAATTTTTATTTTTTTCTGATCTTTTTTTTTAATTAAATTTATTTTATATTTTGCACTACTTTTTTAAAATTTTTATTTTTTAATTAAATTTTTTTTTATTATTTAAGTTTTTACAGCATTACTTTTTTTTTTATATTTAAAATTTTTATTTATTATTTAACTTATTTTTTTTTTATTAATAAACAGTTTAAATTTTTTTTTATTACTACAACCATCTTTGGAGCTGTTGCTAAAACCATTGCTAGAGCTGTTACTGAGTTTTGAAGTGTGCATTCGTGTCTTCTGGTAGGTCATTTCAGTTAGTTAATTCATTTTTTCCAGTACATTTTCATCATTTTTGGCAGGTTGTGATTAGTGTTCAAAATTTCAGATCAAATACTAGTCTCATGAGAACAGTATAATAGCTATGAGTGTTCTCAGCCTAGTTTATATTCTTATTTATGCTCACTAAAAAAAACAATTCAAAAAAAACTAGATCATATACCATAAATATATTGAAATATATGTACTTTTTTTTCATTCAACATTATAATAACTAATGAACTAATTTTCTAATATTACCTATAAAAGCATAAATAGTATCAGTTAAACATCTAAATATGAAATACATTAGAGCATATCTTTTCATCCATGCTATAGTAATTATATATAAGTTCAACTAAATAATCTTGATCATAAATTATCATAATTAGTCATATTCATTTATTTATGTAGTTACTAATTACTATGAGAACACNAAAAAAAAAAAAAAAAAAAAAAAAAAAAAAAAAAAAAAAAAAAAAAAAAAAAAAACCAAAATAACTATATTATATACCATAAATATATTGGTATATATGTACCTTTTTTCATTTGATACTATAATAACTAATGAACTAATTTTCTAATATTACTTATAAAAGTATATATAATATTATTAAATATCTAAATATGAAAATACATTAGAACAAATCTTTTTATCCATGCTATAGTAATTATATATAAGTTCTACTAAATAATTTTAATTATAAATTATCATAATTAGTCATATTCATTTATTTTAATTTAGTATAATAATATCATTTAGTTACTAATTACTATGAGAACACTATTTTTATTTTACTATTCTCAAAAAAATTTTAATAGAGAACAGTAAAAAATTTTTATTGTGCACAAATTTAAAACAGTGTTCTCATGAGAACTCTGAGAACACTAATTTTGATCACTAGTTGTAATTAGTATTCTTTTTTTTTTTTATACTAACATTTCTTTTTTCTTTAGAACGAATGTAGTAGTTAGTATGGAATAGCGTGACAGTTAGAATCTGTTAAGATAGGAAATGCGAGTAAAACAATAGTGAGTATTGGATATTGTTATTGTTATAAAATTGAAGTTGAAAAGGGTGAACGTAAGGCTAGGATAATTTTTCCTTTTTTTTTTTATTTACAGTACTAATATTTCTTTTTTTTAGAATGAATATAGTATGAAACATAGTGTGATAGAAGTAGAAAAAATAGTGTTAAATATTGTTATCATCATGGAATTGGAGTTGAAAAGGATGAATATAAGGCTAGTATACAATAGTATTTTTTTTTATATTATAGTACTAACGTTTTTTTTTTAGAATGAAATGAATGTAGTATGAATGTAGTATAATAGATAGAATGGACGGAGCATGATATTTAGTATCTGGTTTACAATAGTTTTCTTATATATATATATATACATATATATACTCTACAGTACTAACATTTCTTTTTTTCTTTAGAATAAATATAGTATGATTGTTATTACAAAATGTAGCACACTCTTATTGACAGTCCTAACAAATATTCTACTACTTTCAAGACAATTCTACTACTTAAGCATCTAGAATGCTCTATTGCGGCACACTCTGAAATCTTACGCCCCTTTACTATTAACCTACCCTATACACCACTCGAATCTTTACTAAATAACCAACCCCAATATTTAACCTTTAAACGGCAACTACGTTCTAAACACATCATGTTCCTTGAACAACTCACTTCCTACGACAATACTACACTTCTAGCTTGGCCACACATCTCCCCAAGAA
>QKWP01000444.1:48260-74682 GCA_003550325.1 Gigaspora rosea
AAAAAAAAAAAAAAAAAAAAAAACAAAATGTAGCACAATAGTAGAACGAACATAGCATAATAGTAAAATGTATATAGCACAAAAGATGTAGCATAATTGTTCAGAATGTAGCAAGATAGTTAGTATAGAATGTAGCATGTATCATAGTTGTAGCACGATAGTTAGTATGGGTATAACATAATAGTTAGTATGGGATTTAATAATGTATTCTTTCAATGTATGAAAATTTAGCTAGTATTTAATATTTAGACAAGTATATAGTTATTTATTTTTATTTACTTTTTATTAGTTATTTTTTTTTATATTACATGTATTATTATTATAGAAATAATTTATACATCGCACATGCGATGTTATCGCACCTGCTACAGATCATAAAATCAGGTGTAACGTAAAATTAAAACAATTAAAATTACCCATTTTTTCATTGGATAGGGTTAGGGTGAGGTATAGATTGTGTGTATGAGCGAGTGGAGAATTTTATAGTAAAATTTTGCAAGGAATTTTTTTTGTTAAAATCCTAAGAGTAGTTTCATATACTCAATTTTAGGTTATAGACAATTTTTGACAAACCGAATGTTTGTTTTGAATTTTTTGATTATGTAACGTTATACCTGATCTTAAATTTGATTGGGAGAGTGACATATAAGGCGCATCGCATGGGGCAATGAATAAATTTTATTTTTTTTTAAGGTGAGGTCGTGCCTTGAAGACTTTATTATTAAATATATGTTTGTATATATTATGTGATACAATATTGTACTATATTAAGTACAAGAGACTTAGACATTCTTGACTATCTGTGACCTAAACCTACCAGAGCTTTCCATACCCCATTTTCTGTATAACCTGGATTTTTGGATATTCCCCGCTTCTCTCATATTGCCGATCCTATACTTCCAAGTAGGTGCAAGGGCCTTGCCCAGACGATTGTAACCTCACGATTACTTCCTAAACCTTGGTGTCCTGAGATTACCCATGCACTGGTGGGGGCACAAGCTAAGCTTTGCCCACTACTCTCAGTAATCTTATTGTAAATTACTGCAAATATGCTATCTGGATTGGTTAGCAGATACTTCTACTAAAGGTAGGTGAGCACTGGCAGTGTTGCGTAACTGGTCTGAGTAAGAACCACCCCTATCCTCAGCAAGCTAGCTCTCACTCTACCTATGTGACACAGCTACTCCCAACTGGATTTTGTAATACATTTCTGTACTACTTCCAACTTCTTATAGAGCGGTTAGTGTTCGACCGTTGGTTAGGCCAGGGAGCTATATTTCGTATATTGTACTTCCCACTGGGTAGTTCGTCATTTTGTTCGTATTCCCAATTCACAGATCTACCTCTATAGTAGTAGTTTCCTTCTAATTTAGGTTTGATATCGGTGCAATGAATAAATTTACTCATTATTATATTATATATTTGTAATAAATATTTATAAATTACATTGTTAAAATATAGTATAAATATTCGAATATATTCTTTAATGTATGAAAATTTAGCTAGCATTTAATATTTAGATGAACATATAGTAATTTATTTTTATTCACTTTTGGCTATTACACCCCTGGTCTGTGCAGATTTATGCATTTTTAAAAGTCGTTGCAAAATTTATAAAAAAAATTTCTTTAAGTATAATTGTAGGGTCGCAAATTTTCGCAAATTTTTAATTATTATTTTTTTTAGAAATCTGCACAGATCTGAATCTAAAAAATTCTCCCGATGATTAATTAAACAAGTGCAACCAGGAATGAAGTTACAAGATAAACAAATATTATACTATTTCAAGAAAGAATTATGCCCAAAAATTCTATATATTTTTCTCTTACATAATTCTAATGACCAAAAAAGCATACTCAATTTCACCCAAACCCATAAACAAGGTACTGTGCCTAGAAATTATAAAAAAGAAATAGAACAACTTATGAATCAAATGCAACAATTAAGTATAAATTACACCACTATTGTATTAGCATTAGTAATCCAAACTGAAAAAATAAACTACAAGCGTCGACTTCAAAACCTAGTAAAGGACCAAATAATTTTAGTTGCTATAAGTATGGGATACTAGAACTTATTGCAGAGTATTGCATATCAGAAAAACAAATACATTACAAATGCTATACAAAATCCTTAAAAAATCAAATTATAAGAATAAAAAACATAACTTAGTCATAGTTGAAAGCAGTAAAGAAGATGAAATATATATTACGCAATCACAACTATATATCACAAATTGGAAAGGTGCAAAAGGAAAACAAAACAAAGTGATCATGAAAGGAGAAGCTTTATGAAAGAAGACCAGAATACAAGAACAAAAAGAAGGTATACCTATAGAAGCTGAAGAAATAATTGACCCAAACTAAGAAAAATTTTAAAGAAGCGTTTTCTGTCAGTAGTCGATAAACTTCTGCTATATGGCATATCAGAAAACCTACTAAATATGTAAACAAAGCTATATATGGTTAGTTATTGCAATATTTCAATTAAAAACATCATCTAGCTAAAGTATTAAGAAGAAAAAAAGCTTCTAGTATAGAGCAAACCATGTGAAAGCTATTAATTTCTGAAAAACGTTTGCCATGCATTGTCATGTGCATATCTAGGGAATGCCGGTAATTACTATCTTAGACTTGAGTGCTGCAGTAAGTCTTGTTACTAGAAAATTAATAGAAAAGTGAGTTAGAAATCAATAAGCCTTCTAGAACTATGGTTATTACAGGTGATAGCAATAGAGTAAAAGCTATTAGAATTGTTAGCAGTATCAAAATTACCTTGCAGGATATTATTATACCAATTGGCCTTCAAGTAATAGAGTTACAAGAAGAAACCCTACTACTGGGTACCAATTGGTTTGACAAGTTATGTGTGAGGTTGGACTTTGATAAAAAGACCCTAAATATTTGGTATTTATATAAACAAGTGACAGTTAATGCTACTCATATCAGCAATAAAAGCTATCACAAGAGTTAGAAGAATTCACATGAAGAAGACTAGATTAACGAGTTAGAAAATAACAATAAAATTCAAGAAGTCTTCTTATTTAATACTATACCTTCTGAAGACAATAACTTGTTTTATAACCCATGGTTAGATGATAATCCTGCCACCTACTTAGTAAATTCCTGTAAAAAAGATAAAATTTTGTTTAATGTTAATAAAGAATTAGAAAAGAAACAATGTGAGCAGGCCATAGACCTGTTAAATGTGAATGCTCATGTTTTTGCCTAAAAAATTAGTAAAGATGGACAAACAGTTAGGCCAGGACAAACTGACTTAGTATGCCATAAAATTAATATAAGAGATGCCAGACCAATTAGTCAATTTCCTTATACTATAGCCTATAACAAGCAAGAATTCCTTCAAAAAAAATTCTTACTATGAAGAAACAAGACATCATATTTGAATTAAAAAGTCCCTGGGCCTCACCCATAGACTTAATACCTAAAAAGAACAGAAAGAAACAAATTTGTATAGATTACCATTAATTTAATACAGTCACAGAAAAGGATATATATCCCCTATTTAATATTAATGAGATCTTATCTAAATTCGAGAGTGCACAGTAGTTTTTCAGTCTTGATCTTAAAAGCAGCTATTGGCAAGTTGTAGTTAGAGAAAAGAACAAAAAGAAAACTGCATTTATAACTAAGTTTGAAACTTATGCATTTAATATTATGCCATTCGGCTTGTATAATGCTCTATTGGCATTCCAACAGTTGATAAATTACATGTTGGAACCGTATATCAGCAAATTTTTGGTTATTTATCTTGATAAAGTCACTATCTACTCAAAGATATTCAATGACCATCTTCTGCATTTTTGACAAGTTTTTAGAAAAATCAAGGAAGCAAACCTAAAATTAAATTCTGAAAAGTGTTCATTCTTTTGTAACAAAATCAAGTATTTTTAGATCATGTAATAAAAAAAATGGAATCACGTCAAATAAAGAAAAAGTGGAAAAAATAAGAAACTTCCCCATACCAACTACAGTTAAACAAATATAGGCCTTCTTAAATCTTATGTTGTACTACTAGAAGTTCATTAAGGGCTTCTCTAAAATTGCTAAGCCTCTAAATCAGTTATTACAAAAAGATTAGCTATATAGATGGACTCAAAAACAAAGTCAAGCATTTAAAATTCTTAAAAATTATCTATTAACAGCCCCAATTCTTCAGTACCCAAAATTTGATCAACTATTTTATATTTATATGGATGTCTCAATGTCCGGGTTAGGTGCTATTCTTGTACAGCTAGATGATGACAAGAGGAAGTATATAGTTGCGTATGGTGGACCCATAGTAAAAGGTGGCTTCAGGAAAATCACATGATTTTGAGAAATCATTACTAAACTTAGTATGTGATTATTAATTATATAGTAGTATTAAAACGATTAAACTAAATTTATATATTTTTTATTAATATTATTGATAATTAAAAATTGATTTTACAAAGATAATAATTAGTTAAATAGTTATAATATAAAATCTTAAAATCTGATTGGTTGGCCCGAAGCCACCTTTGCTATGGGCTCTCCTATATGCAAGTCGAAGCCTAAATAGAAACAAAAATTTTACTCTATACCTGAATTAGAGTGTCTTACAGTTATCTGGGTCATAGAACATTTTTATTAGTACTTGGGCTCTAAACCATTCTTCCTTATTACAGATTATTCTGCACTTTAATAGTTCTGAATGTCTAAGTTAAAGAGTAAATGAGCTTGTTGAATCATATGACTTAAACCATATAACTTCCCATTATTCACTATTGGGTTGAAAATATAATAATGCTAATGCATTATCCTGGTTATTCAAAGAAGAAGGCAGCTTTGTACTGTATATATGATAGATAGAGATGAAAAAATTAATAGATTACCAAGACTATAACAAAACGTGTTGCATAGTAAAAGAAATCTTATGGTACAACTTACCTAAATCAACTATCTACAGTATACATCTCTATGAAAAAGTGGAATTCTCCTCTAAAGATATTAAATACAATGGTCAATATTGTACTTGGTATTATTAGTTGGCTCAATAAAAAAACAAAAGGGAAGTACTAGCCACAGGACTAGAAGATTTATATCTAAAGTAGTATAGTATGAGGTATAAATATAGTTGGGTAGGATTATAATTGAGTATCATACTCACGTGTATAGTAAAGCTATCATACCAATTATACTTTTGCATAGTAAAACTATTATACTGATCATACTTATGTGTATATAATGATAAATATGTAATTTATGATTACTTATATATAATGATTAGGGTTCTGCAAACCCGGCACATACCTATGCAAAAAGGGGGCATTTAAGGCATGGGCATAACTTGACTTTAAATTTTAGGGCACCGGCACAGGCCTTACATAGGCATTGGCACAAGTATTGGCATTAGTATTGGTACCCGGCACTGTGCCAATAGTGTTAGGTATATTACATATTTATACGATCAATTAATAAGATCAATTTTATGATTATTTATTAAAATAATTGTTGTATGTATATATTATTATATAAATATGTAAAGCAATAGCATTATTTTAAGAATTATTTTATATGATTTTAAAAAAATAATATAATAAAATATTATTTTGCTTCAGGTAAATCTTCAAGCGGACTAGATTTTTTTTGACTTTCTTTTAACCACGAGTGCATAAGTATTATGCTAGATACTGTGTTTTCATTAAGATTAGCTCTGTCATTTGTAACTGTAAAACCAGCACGAGAAAAAGCTTTTTCACTAGCAACACTAGAAGGTTGCATACTAAGAAAGTCATGGGCCATCTGACCAAAAATAGGAAATCATTTTAATAATAATTTCCAACTAAGTAATCCATTATTTTCCACATTAGTTTCTATATCATTATTTTCATTTTCAAACTTTTCAAGAGGTTCTCGCTCATATAAATCCAAGAGTATTAATACGACATTTTTTTGCAATTCACCTTTTAGGAAAAAATACATCATATATTGTATGATTTTCAGTTTTTTTTCTGAATTTGAAGAAATTGAACATGTATACTTTGTTTTATACAAAAGTATTTTTTGTCGAACATTATTAATATATTGCTCAGCTTTACTTTCAGAATATCCTCCAAGTTCTAATAGGGTTGCTTTTAAATGTTCTATTTTATATCTTGGATCAAGAATGTAAGTGATTAAAACATGATCCGATATTTTACTCCAATATTTTTGAAATTTTTTTTTCATTAAATTTACAGCATTGCTATTATGTTTAATATTATTAATATGCTATTCAATTTCTAATATTATTGTTAATGCTTCTGAAATTGAATTCGACAGACCTTTTGAAAGAATTGTTGTTGCAATCTCAAACGGTTTAAGAAATTTACAAATTGATTCCAATTCTAATTGCTCATTAGTTTCTAAACAGGGTGACATTGACAAATTCTTTTAACTGCATTTCTTCAACTGCAGGATATAATATAATATATCTTTCGAACATATCTAAAACATGTTCCAACGAGTCTCAATTTCTAAAATTGGTTGTAAAAAATCTATTCCAACAACTTTACAATATGACTCCAATAATTCTAAACATCCATTAGCTAAAGGATTCGCTAGATACTTCATAATTTTATGTACTTTTTGCCGAAGCTTATTAATTTCTACCAATCCTGCATTTACAATAAGATTAAGGATATGGCACATCAATAGATATAAGATCTACATTAGACAACTCTTCCTGAAGCATTCGAATAACTGCTTTATTTGTTGTTGTGTTGTCCATAGTAAGTGAAAAGATCTTATCATTAATGCTATAATTATTTAAAGTATTAATTATCACTGATTTAATTTCTTTTGCTATCTAACCAGATCTCTGAAAACTTAATAGAATATTAACAATATTCCAGTTGTCACTTATCCAAGAGCCTGTAACAACTATATAGTGGCATCGATGGGCTGTTGAATACCATCCATCACATGTTAATAAAATCCAACCTGGCATTTTTGCCATAACATCTTTAATAAAATTAAATCTGATTTCATAAATGCTTTCTGAAAAATGACGAGATATTGTTGTTGGATGAGGAACTTTATATGTATCCATTATATAATGCAGCTTGTTTACTATTCTATGAAATAATGGATTATTAAGAATATTGAAAGAAATTCCAGTACCAACAACTAAATCAATTATTGAGTTGTCTACATCTTCTTTTGTAACAGGTTTAACAAAGTTGAACTTGATATCCTGAGTTATACATGAAGTAGTATGTTTTTTTAGATGTGATTTACTAGTATTAATTGAATATCGTTTCTTATTGCAATGCTTGCACTGGCGAACAACTTGATTTTCATGCAATACTTCAGTCCAATGATTTTTTGTAATATATGTCTCAGTATTAGTACTTGATTCTGTAATATTATTTCTGATGAGATACTTGAAGTAGAATTATCCGAATATGTTGTTAAATCTTCCATCAGTAAAATACAAAGTTGGAACATAAAAATAAAGTATAAACATGAAAAACAAGTGCATCTTTTATTTGAAAAAAATTTTTAATATATAATATTCATATAGTGTTATTCATTGAATTGCGGCATAAATTTTGAAATTAATTTATTGTTAACTATAATGACACTAAGAGAAAATTAAACATCAGGCTTTTAAGTTCATTATTTATTGCTTACTTTTTTTCCAACTTAGGCAGTTTCGCCAACACTTTTTATTAAGAGAATTGTACTATCTAAGATTATACAAATGATTACCTAATATCTAAGTTTGACATCACCCAAATTCCTCTCGGGTACTCAGGTGTGACCTGCCGTACTATTTGAACCTTAGTTCATATAGAAGGCATGTCAGACTTGCCTACAAGCCATATCAAAATGGCTTTTCACCCTTTGCTATTAACTTCTCAATTGCTTCCTCTCTCTTCTACACTTTTCCGCATGCTTCTTTTCTTTGATTTTTTGCCGAAGCTTCTTTTTTTCCTTTTCTGACAATAATTCCTTCTTTGGCCGATCTTTCCTAGGGTCTTTTGGATTCTTCTTCCTTTTATTTTCTAACTTATCTCTCCTACAGATTCTGTTACTTTTTTCCTATTTGATCATATCTTCACATCTTATTCTCCAGATTTCTTCATAGAAGATATTCCAGACCACGACGCTTGCGCAATCACAAAAGCACGTGGTTTCTTTAACTTCCCCTTTAGAAGTAGCAGGACCTTCGTGAAAGTTTCTTCTCTAACCAGGCCTTTTACTAGTCCTTTCCTTGTGCTTATTCTTTCTTTTTGCGTACTACCCAGAATGCTTTTCTAAGCTGGTCCTTAACTTCCAGATATCGCATATCTGCCGGAACCCCTGTCTACGCTGCTTGTATCGCTGTCTCTTCTAGATTGTTCCATAGATCTTCATACTTGAAACATTCTGACAGGTGGTCTTGATCCTCTTCTTTTCCATTCTTACAGCTTATGCAATTACTATCACTGTATATATCCTTGCGACGTCATACTAAAGTTCTTAGAACTGGTAGCTTCTCTTGGAGACATTTAAATAGACCTCCCAATTGCCTGTTTTTTCTCATTGAGATACATCTTATCCCATTCTGTCTTTTGATCCTATTCTATAAGAGTGACCACTTAAATTTCATATCTCTATCTTGTGGTTCCTCTTTTGTGATTGCTTCCTTTAAACGCCACTCTAGTCCTATTTTAAGGTTCATTAAGACTTTCATAAATTCGCATACTGGCTGTTCCACTTTCTTGTTCTTCCAATACAATTCTACGCTCTGAACTGGGGGTAATGCTATTACGCATCTTTGTCTATCCGTAATTTCTGAACCTTTTTTAGCTAATTGATCTGCTACTTTGTTCCATACAACCCCGCTGTGTTCTTTAACTTTGATTAACGAAAGCTGAATCTCTTTTGTCTTAATTAACCTGAGTATGCTTCTTGTCAGATTCTGATTCTTCTGCCTTAACCAGGATCTGCTTGAATGGATCTTGCTACCACCTCTGATGCTGTTTATTGCTACCTCACTGTCCGTGTTGATTTGAACTTTAGTTTTCTCTGGGACTGTTAATAATGCTAACCAAATCGCCAGCAGCTCTGGTTTAGTGGACGGCGGCCAATCCTGAGTACCTACATATCCTGCATCTACAATTTCCTCCTTATCTAACCCTATTTGAACCCAACTTGCTCCTATCCTATCAATTCCCTCCTCTCTTACTGATGATCTAGCCAGGGAGCCATCCGTAAAAAATACTAAGTTTTCTCTATTTTCTAATCTATTTTTTCTATATTTTCTAATCATTAATTCTTCTAATTCTAAGCTAAGTTTCTGGTTTCTAATAATTTCTATTTCCAACTCTTGTACCTCTTCCAACCTTTGTGGAAGTTCTAACATATCCTCCTCCTCGACTTCTCTCCTTTTCCCCACCTTAATACTGCGCCTACATTCAGATCTAATTTTTTTTTACCGTTTCCATGTGGTTTAGTCGGCAACACTCCTACTATGTCACTCCTTTTGGTCTGCTCCTCGCACGATTGAGACATCTCTAGCCTGTTCTGATCGTAACCTTCGCATTTCTCAACTATCGTCTCTGTGTCTCATTTTGTGACTCTTGTACCCAATGCTCTGTAAGGATTGTCCCTTGCTCTTTCCTAACCACACGTCTTACATCCCAATAGCTATTTTCTTTAGCAACTAATAACTATTGCTTTTTCCTCTGGTCTTCTTCTACCAATCTGAGCTTCACTTTCATAGCTAATTTATTTACTGGCCCTACTATGAACTCTACTTTCACCTCCCTACTTCTCTCCTCCTTTAAGAGCTTCTTCTCCACTAACATAAACCATTTTGCCTTCCTGCCTTTGCATGATAGGCCTTTATTAGTTCTGAGCTGGTGCCATGTTAGCATTCTCCTTCCCTGAATGTCTAGTAATTGTTGTGTGAAATAGAGATTTTGGTCCCTAAGTGTTTTTGCACATTCAAACGTGAAGCTCTTCTCTAGAACCGATGCACTCTTTGTCCTTTTTCTATTAGCTCCCAATCCCTTTGGTCTGGTTTGAGACTAAGTTGTAGCATGTTCAATCTCATTAAGACTAGACATACCAGGTTATATTTCCAGACCTTTGTTGCAATGTCCTCACATTTCTTAATGTCGCTTCCTTTTGATATACTGACTAGCAAGAAACCTTGGTTAATACGAATATCTGTCACCACTTCAACTGCTCCTTTTTCGTTTAATCTATGATACAAGCTTATTGCTTGTTTGTTCAATAGTTCATTCTTTAATTGTTTGCAGTTCCCTATATCCTTGTGGCTTATCATGGCTCTGCTCTCTGTTACTTGTAGACCTGCTTTATTTTTGGCTATTCGCAGAAGCGGCATGTAGATTTGTTCTATAGCTTTAGTTGAAATTTTGACTGTTTGAAGGAGGTAACACAGTTTTGGAAGGATACACATATTGTTAACATATGCTATTTGACTTAGTGTTATCCTTTTTTTGCTCAATTGCTGTGCTGTTGATCTAACTATTTCTTTAGCCCTTGCCTTGACCAATGATTCTTTGAGTTTACAATTTAGCCAAATTCCAAGAAATTTAACTATTTTGTTACCATTTTCTTCTTTGACTGTTTCGCCGCCTAGGATAATGTTTCTTTTTTCATTTCTCACTTTTGAATTGCAGACTATTAACTTGGATTTTTTCGCATTTATTTGGATATCATTAAGCTTAAAAAATTCTTCTGCAATTTTAATTGTTCTTTCCATTTGCTTTTTAGATGAAGCGATCCATGACATATCATCTGCGAAAGCTACTACACTTTGTCTTTGCTCTTGCACCAAAGAATAATTCATCTTAAGGTTGTAAGGGACCTTTACAACCATCTTGTATCCTAGGCTCAGGTCACTTTGAATACGCTTCAAGAGCGGGTCATAGAAAATTTGCCAAACTAATAGCGAAATTGATTCACACTGCTCAATACC
This sequence comes from Gigaspora rosea, assembly GCA_003550325.1. Classification (NCBI taxonomy): domain Eukaryota; kingdom Fungi; phylum Glomeromycota; class Glomeromycetes; order Diversisporales; family Gigasporaceae; genus Gigaspora; species Gigaspora rosea. The sequence continues at coordinate 59,220 of QKWP01000444.1, forward strand.
ATCTTCTATTACAAAACTGTTTGTACACTCTACTGCTATAATTACTTTTGACCTCCTCTTGTAAAAAAAGGTTTGTAATAAAGAACCTATGCTTTTCTGGCAGCTTGAGCCTTGCCAAAGCCATATCTAATGCCTCAAGCGAGACTGAGTCGAAGGCCTTCTTCATGTCCTGCAGTACTAGCCAGAGTTCTTTATTGTTTTCTTTTGAGTCTTCTATTATTCCATTAATTATATGCACTAGTGTTTCTGTAGACCCTTCTGTCAAACCAGCAAAGTTAGGTCCCCTAAGTATCTCATTCTTTTGGATGATGTGTGACAATCCCTGTATAAATTTTTGTTGTACACTTCCGAAACGTTTCTAGGAGCACAATTGGTCTTACGTTTCCAAGATCAAAACCCCAGTCCATATCCTTCGGTATTGGGTATATTTGCGATATCTTCCATTTGGAAAGAATTTTTCCAAAATATATATAGAGGCTCGCAAACTTCCTAAAGACCTTCTTGGTTTCGATGTCTGCTGCTTTAATTAAAGTGTATGTTATCCCTGAAATGCCTGGGACCTTGTTGTTCTTTAAGTCTTTTAACATATCTTCCCACTCTTCTTCTTCGATATCATTGTCAAGTGACTCAAACCAGCTTTCCTGGACCCTCTTCAGGAGTTGATATACCTGTGACCATTCTTTTTCCAAGGCTTTAACTTCGAAGCTCCTTTTCCTAAATTGTCTCTGGAAGAAATCTCTTGTTTTTCCTTCACCTGCAACAGTTCACTAATTAGTGCTCTAGAGTTGTTCGAGCTCTCTATTATTCTATCTATTATAGCACACTTAAAGGGCTTTTCTAGTAAGCTTGCTACTATTCTTCTTTGGTCACCGTCTATCATCTGACAACGCTTCTCTATATTTTCTTCGATTTGCTTCAGTTTTTCTTTTTCTACTTATTCTGAATTTTTGATGAAAAGGATTTTCCATATCCTCTTAAGTCTTCTATGTCTTTTTCTTCCTACTTATTGTCTATATTCTCTAGTTCCACCTGGTATTTCTTCTTGATATTTTATTTAAATTTCTCGAAATCTTCTTTTTCTTCTTCTGTGACCTTGTTACCTACTTTCTTCCTTGTGTACTTTACCCATCTACTTAGTTCTACTATTATCTTGTCCAATCTTGGTCTCTTCCTATTAATTTTGAAGCTTTTTGTATTGCATATTTTCTTTTTTGGAATATGCTTCATCGCTGTTTCCAGAATACTTTTCTCTATCGTTCCCCACATTGAGTTCAGGGCCCCTTCTATTTTATTTTTAGCTATCGGGTTGGGGTCAATTATCCACCTCTTTATTGGCTCTGCTCTAACTATTCTCTTGTTTAGCTCTATTCTATAATTCTCCCAGTCTTCCTGTTTTGCCTCTTCATACAAAAAGACTGATCTTGTAAAACCTTTTTTTCGCTGCAACTTTACTATAATTAGATATTAAATGCTCTAGCTTTATCTCTGCCACTGGAGAATTATAGTCACTTCTGGTATAAACAGTCATGTCCTTCACTCTCGCCTCCTTTAGCCCCATTGCTAACTTTTCTGTAACCCAAATGTAGTCTATTCTTGTTTTCAGATCTCCCCGTGACCATGTGTAGTCTTTAACCTAGGGTTCAGTGTTCTATATGTATCGTAACAACACTGTCTTTCGAACCACTTTACAATTGTAAGTGATTTTTCTGACTTTTTCTCTTTTCCAGACTCTGGGCCTGCTTTGTCGTTCATTATCATGTTAAAATCTCCCATAAAAATAAACTCTGCCTGATGGTTTCTATTCACGTAGCTCCTTATTATTTCTTGCTGAATCTCTTTTTTTTGGCCCTTATCGTTAGGTAGCAGATAAATCATCATGACAACTAGTTCCAGTTGTTTAAAGAAAAAACTTGCTGTAATAGCATAGTTGCTAAATCTTCTAACTTGGCCCAAATGCTTAACCCACTTTTCTGAGATGAGTAGGCCTACTCCCAACCCTTTTTTCTTTTCCTGATCAGTTTCTGTCCAGTATACTTTGTAATTCTCAGAATCTTTCGATAAAAAGAAGCCTTCTTTTTCTGTTATGTTTGTTTCTGCAATTCCTACTATGTCTATGCAGTTCTCCTTTGCCCAAAACTCAAGTGCCTCCAATTTGAGCCCATTGCTTTTTAAACCGTTAATGTTATGGCAAGCTATTCTAATTCCAATTTCATCCTGTCGTTTGATCAGTTCTATTAATGAAACCTTTCCTTCCTTTTCACTTTCTAATTTTTCTTCCTGATTGTCTTTTTTTCCCTGTTTTCTAACATTTTCTTTTCTGTTTTCTTTATCTTCTTCTTGATTTCCTAACTCATTTTCTCTAACTCTTTTCCCCTTAAGACCTCTAACATTTTTTCCATATTTACCTCCTAAATTCCCCGGACCTTTTGGCTGATTGTTCTGTAGTTGGCTTCTTTGTAGAGGCAGCCAATCCCCTACTGCCAACTGTTTCTTTTGTACAACTTTCGCAACTTTCAGGAGTGTTTGGGCACCCCTCTTTCTCTTTGGATATCTCCTCTGTCTGCCTCTGATCTGCTCGCTTCTATTTTCTCCAGACGCTGTAGGATCTCTTCTAACTTTCCCTTGAGTATCTTACTATATGCTGTTCCTTCTTTCTCTTCACCGCTATTTCTTCCCTCTTCTTTATAGAAGTTCCTTTGACCTCGTTGCTCTGTAGTTTCATTTTCTTTATTGTGCGCAACATCCTTCTTGTTGAACCTTGACATGGTCTTTTGGTTATTTTTGAACAATATTTTATTTCCTTCCCAACTCGATCTTTTCCCTTTCTTATCTTCTAGGTACGGATTATCTCTACTCCTCTTTTCTGTAAGTACATTCTGCTTTTTTGTTTTGCTCCCTCCTGTTATATCCCTCCAAAAAAGAAGTGTATTACCATAATTGATTTTTGTATTAAAAGCCTTGATCATGTCCTCTTCTTTGTTAAAATAGACGAAAGCTGAACTTCTGGGATTTAGGTTATTGTTGAGTGGGATGAAAACTGATTTTGCCTTAACTTGCTTCAACTGATGGAATAGCAAGACCTCTACTATGTTCTTAGGTATACCCTTTATTATCAGCCTGAATTTCCTTCTATTCGTTAAAATTTCTTCTTTGCTGTCTCTTTGGAAAACCCTAATAAGTTTTCTTCCTATTGGTAAGGACCATGTCTCATCTAGAATTTGCTTACTTTTTACGTCTCTTATTGCCATACTAACTATTGCCCTTTTTTTGAAACTACTACTAATCCAGATGATATTCAACACTTTACTATAGCGTCTCATTAAAGTCTTGATTCAACAATTGTTAAAATTAGGTGGTAGATCCCATAAGGTATACATTTCCAAATTCTCTGTCTCTTCTCTTTATCCTCTTTTCTTGGTTCTTTTTCTGCATCTATCTGTATCCACCTTGATTGTTCTTTTTTCTCTTGTTATAATGGCTCTTTTTCCATTTCTATTAACTTCTTATTAACTTTTTCGTCTAGAGGCTCTTCCTCTAATACTTCTCTAATTTCTTTTTTCCCTTCTTGCTTAGTGAAGGTGTTCTCTATCTCTTGTGTACCATAATCACTTGCACCGCACTCCGCAAGTAAGAGGGCTTCAACTCTTCTTTGTCTTTTCTTCTCTTCTGTTTCTTCATTTAATTTACTATTTGAGTCCGCTTCTTGAATTTCTTTTAATTGTTTTCCTAAAATTTTTGGGTAGTACTCCAAAAGTTGTCTAATAAGACAAATTTCTTCTGCTGATATTGTTTGTATTGCCTTCGCAATTTCTGAGTCTATGACTTGTGTTCTTGTATAGTTTTTCTTTAAATACTCTATTGTTGCTCGTACTCCTAGCCTTAAGGCTTGGCACCCTCTTTTTAAGTACTTGATCTTCCAGTCTGGGACCTAATTGAAGTTCATTGATAATCTTTGTACCCGGGTTATCTCTGTGCTATTTTTGTATTCGGTGTATATGTAAACAAACACGTGCTATCTTCTTTTTTTTGTTTATTTACTTCTAGTCAACTTGATTGATTGTTTGTTTGTTTCGATTTGTAATACCTGCATGTTTACGCGTTCTGGAAGTGATCTGGGATATAGGGTTTTAGTGATTTCCCCAAATTTTTGTAAAAAACTTTTCGAAAAATTTAGTTCTTCGAGTTTGTGTTGTAAGGCACTATTCTTCCACCTTTTCTGTTTCTAGTAAACTCCAGATAGATTTCAGTCCTCTTTCTCTTTGTTTAGAGGTACTTTTTAGTTTTTCTATTGACTTCCTAGTTTTAGGTGACGTTTCTTGTCAAATTTTTGTTTATTCCAATTCCAGAAATGGGATCAGCGGAAAGAGTTCTTTTTTTGTTTTTTGATAATTATTTATTGCTTACTAATAAATAATAAATAATAAAAGCTCAATAAAAGCTTGAAATCATGACGCAGTAAAATCAATTATAATCTTTACACAATAGTTAGAAAGACTTATTCAGAAATTAAGTATATTAAACAATAAATATGAATATTATTCATTTTATTGTTATTTTAGCTAGTCAATTTAATCTATTAAACAGGTTAAAAAGCATTTTTTGATTTTTAATTTTTTTAAAATCTTTTATATATCAGAACAAACTCAAATAGCAATTCCCTCTTAGAGTGAAATAGAAGCGAAAATAAAAAAAAACAAAATTATAACATCGATATATATTATATTTCATAAACAATTCAGTAAAAATTAAGTTTTGAACTTTCGTTAGATGGCTTAATTATATATATATATAAATACGAGTTATAGTGTAGTTAATAATTAAATAAAAGATAGTAGATCCTAGTAAAGGAAAAAAATCGAATATGGTTTAAAATAAATGATAAACTGTAAAGTGTCGGGAATGCTCAGATCAATCTAAATTAATCTATCTATCAAATATATTTTTATACACGTAATACACGCACTGGCACTACTCGGGCACAACAAAAAAAAAGATGGCAGGCACTTAGGGCACTATCATTTTGCTCGGTATAGTGCCAATAGTGCCTGGCATAGTGCCATTTGTGCTCAGCACGTTTACTTGCAAAACCCTAATGATGATTAAACATTGATTATTTGTTGATATTAAATTAAAAGTTTGTAATAAAAATAATTTATTACATATATATAATCACAAAAATTGATTATTCATCGATATTAAATCAAAAATTTGTAATAAAGAATAATTGATTATATATATATGATCATGAAGATTGATTATTCAAATAATATAGTATTAATTAAATAAAATATTTATAATAACATTTTTGGGATTCTCTTTTACTTACAATTTTTCAACAGATAAAATATGCTGTTTAAAAATATATATTTGAAATTTTGGAATTTTTGTTAGATAAAAATAATGATAATATATAATTTTTAGAATAAAAAATGGATAATTTTACTATTTAAATTATTGATAGAACTGAGACAATTTATGAAAAGGATTTTAAATATCTTAAGTGTATAGAAAACTTTGAAAATTATAGAACAGTTGATATAAATAATAGCTTATACATATATTAAGAATTAATAATTTAATTAAATTCCTAATTAAGATAATAATTAATCGAGCTTGACCTCAGATGAAGAATCTGATGCTGAATATGATTTGGCAATTGCATTGAAATAAATGATGAAAATATAGTGACTTATTTTATGAAAAAAATTAATATTTCATATTGTTAATCATACATTAATACCTGTTGAGCATTCTGCAACAAGCCCAGAGGGTATTGCTTATGTGTTTAATATTGAAGAGTGAGAAGATCTATTAGCTGCATTTAAAGATTTAAGTAATATAATAATAATTTTTTTTAATCAATAAAATATATAGTAATTTATTAAAAATTATTTATATTATTTTTTATTATTTTTATATATAGAAATTTACATGAAAAAGATTTGCACCTGAAATTAAAATAGAAATGAAATCTTTATTACAGCAATGGCAGAAAAAGTGAATTCTATTTTTAATACATTAATAATATACAAAAAATATTATTGGTAAATAATTGACAATATATATTAAATATAAATTAGTTATCTAAAATGTAAAAATATATATCATATATTTTTTTAAATAAATTGGGTTCAATTTTATCAAAAACTTATATCATTGCATCACTTAATCCAAATATCTCAAAAGTTTCTAATAATAATTGGTATGCAGCACTTAATAGCACAAATTGTGCAGAGCCAGCAAGTAATCGTGAAGGAAAACAATTGAAATTAACAACAGGCATTTTAAGGTTACTTTTTTGCACCAAAAAAGATGTGACTTGGTTTTCAAGTTTATTAATTATTACTTATCAGGTTTAGTTTGGGGTTTTAAAAGCAATTTCTAGTAAATGATAAACAATAAACATAAAAATTTTTTGTTTTAATTGTAACAGCTATACTGTAATTAATTTTTTTTAATTTCAGAGAACAGAAGTTGGATATCAATATTTTAAGAGAATAAAAATTATAATATTGATCTTAGTAGATATGATAACAGTGGTATCAAGTAAAAAATTTTAGCTATCGAATAAAGCAGTAAGTAAAATTATTTAATTCATGATCCATATACCAAACAGTGAAAATCTATAGTAATATAAGGAGAAAATCAATTATTGTTTATCAAATTTCTGGAATATAGCACTTTTAGAGCAATAACGAATTTTTTTACTAAACTAACCTTTCTTTTTCACTAAACAAAAGTGTAGAGCACATTCTTGCAATTCTAATAGTAGTAAAATTATTAAAATTGGCCTAGTAGACTACAAGATATCATTAAAAACATTTTGTGACTACAGTGCCTCTCTCTTATCTGAACAGGCTGTCCCAAGAGATTTTGTTCAATATAGAGAAACTTTGTAATATAAAATTTCTTTTTCTAAACTAAGCTCTAATAAAAATTCAGTATATAAAGAGTTACTAATAAATAAATAAATAAAAAAAAAAAAACAGAGATGAAAAATTTTTTAAGCTCATTTGATACATTATCTGGCATAGATCATAAATATATATAGTACAAAATGTGAAAAAAACTTAAAAAAAAAAACTGTATGAAAAATGCGATCTTCTGTAACTCTTATCACTGATCACTTGTACCAACATACGCACAAAATGCTGAAGTAAAGTTATAAAGAAAACAGTGAAAACTCTAGAAAAAATATAAAACAACTGGCAGCTAATATTTAGAGATACAGTTAATTGAGTATCTGCTAGTAGCTTCAGAGTTCATTACTCACCAAATAACTAGCACTTGTCATCAGAGTTAAAGTTCATAGACTACCTGCCAACAAGTTCAGAGTTTATAAATAGTGTAAACAGTTTTTTTTTGGGTTTAACAACTGAGACCTTGCTCATGTTTATTTAAATTTTATATTGTTACACATAAAACAATGAAAGAGAACAATATTTATAAAAATATACAAAACAAAAGCTTAAATTGCACTACATCCTTCTGTTTGTATATAGATTTTTATCTATGTCCAAAAGTTATTTGAACAAAACCAATTAGGTACATATAGACTTTATAGATAAAAATTGTTAACATCTTAAGGTCCATCCACCATCCAGAGGCCAAAGGTCCAAGAATGTTAAACCCAAGTAAGTAGTTAAACAGCCTGTCTACTTTTAATATTATATTCTAAAATCTTCTTCTAGTGGTTTCCTCTGAGAACCTTGTATACCATTCCACGTTACTTGTTTTTAAGCCACTTGTAGCAACATATCCAACATGGTAGATGCCTTTCCAATTTGGTTAGTGTAAATACTATCAATCTTTTGGAGGGAGTATGCCAAAAAGCCTACTTTTGAAAATTATTCAAACGTCACCAACGACACCAAAAAATTAATGCTTGTACAAAGGAGGGTGAGTCTTTCAGTATAGTCAAATTCAACAAAGAGCTACCCAGTACTTCTTCTTTCTTCCAGTGAATGATATTCGCCACTGTATATATGCACATACTCACTCCCTAAATAACATCCATTGCCCTATTTTTCCACCTATGAAAGATCCATCTGATCTATTTTTCTATCTGTAAACAATTTATCTACTCCACCTTCTATCTATTGAAGATCTATTTTTATCTATTCTATCAACTAACCCTCATACAACCATAAAAAACCTATCCACTTGCAGAAAAAATAACAAAAAAAACAAATAAATTAATAAATAAATAAATAAATAATAAAATATTTAAAATAATTTAAAAATAAAAATAACAATAAAAAAAAATTTAATATAAATAAATATAATTTAAAAACATAAAAATAAAAAGAAAAAATTAAATTTATAAATAAAAAAAAAACAAAAATTTGTGACCTCTATAATTATAATTATTTTTTATTTATTTTTATTTATTTATTTTTTCAATGTAAATTTTTTTATTATTTTTTGTAGTTTTATGAACTATTGTTATGCTGATATGTACCATAATGAACACATGCTCATGGCATATGACAATGATTACATAACTCTTCGTTTAATAGCTATTATCAAGTCTTGAACCTAGTAGTATAGACAACAGATTGTGTAGCATAGTTATAAGGATGAATACTTATTTATTTAACTATACATGTACTTATTATTTAATTTATTGCATATTTGTTATTTATTTATTGTTTATTACTTAGTTGATTTACTGTATAACATTTATTCATTATTGCCAGATCCCTGCACTATATAATAATTATTACACTATCAGCATCCTGATTGGTCACATCATCGTTATGCATTAGCCATCACGAATACAATCGATAGATATCAATAGGTGCTGATTATCATACATAATATCAGCCTAACTTTAAGATTTGTGATCGTATTATATAAGAAAAGAGATATTAATGATTAAATAGAAGAAAAAACTATAAAAACACAAGGCAAAAGACCTTTGTTAGAGCAGATTTCGGCTGTACTTTTTTTAATAAAACTATAATATTCTCTTAAAAACCCAAATTTTATAAATAATTGAACATTTCAATTACATTTGGCAATGACAACAAGACCATGTTGTCTAAGAGAATTAAGGAGAAAACCACACTTTATGAGTTGTTTTTATAACCTGTACCAAGAGAACCAAGAAAAACTAAATTTACAAACTTGATCTGAAATCTTATTTAACTGGTCAGAAGAATTATTAAAAAGTTCTATCTTATATACCTTGAATATGTCTACAAACTCTTAAGCAGAAACATCAGAAGCTGCAGCCTGGTGAAACATTAATCAGCAAAAAAGAATTGATAAGCAATATGACCTAAAACTTCGAACCTGGAGAATATAAAGGGGTATACTTCCCCAACCTATTTAGAATATACTGTTAGGCCTATTACCCTATACCCATATATTATGAAATCCAACTTAATGAGGAAGAAGAAAATAATGATTATATGGTCATCTCTGATCCTCATGATGTACAAGTTTTACCTTTGTATGATGTAGTGACTGACAATTAGTATGGAAATATCAATTAACAGAACAAATACGAAGCAAAGTACTTATATCAGCAAGTGGATAAAACTTATGCCCATGGATATCGGAGACTGCGGATCAATAACACATTATTGCCTCTCTAGAACCTGGAACCTAACCAGAAAATAACTGTTTTATACAAACCCCAAGTTTTTTTGATAATATGAGTCCCTTACTACAGAGACGCCCACCAATACCAGTACAAACCCCACTATCCTTTAGAAAAGCCATGTCTTTACTTCAATGACCCATATTAAATACCCTGCCCCAAACCCTCCGGCACATCAACCACTACCACTGATCCTGCTTGCTTACTAGCTGGCCCCCAGAGCTGCCACAGTCAACCCGATGTATCAGTTGTTACAAAGTATGAATAGCCTTATATTAGTTATAAGTAATAATACTCTACATTAATGCTGGAAATCTAAAGTGGTAAGTTTCCTACCTTTGATAGTAGTGATCAAGACCCGCATATCTAGTTAGATAAATTTGATGAAGCATGTGTAGCTAATTATGTTTCAGAAGTACAAAAGTTTGATATTCTGCTATCATATTTAAAAGAACCAGCATACACATGGTGGAGGAGTATTGCTTATACTGTCCAATCATAGAATGATTTAGCTCGATCTTAGTACTCGTTTATTTATCTATTTGAATGACAATTTTGCACTATGCACTAACCAAGTCAGTGGATAGCTGAACTTAGAGCCCGCCAACAGAGACTTGGATAAATATTATAACAAATTAGAAAGGTTGTATCATAAAGTGATCCAACTGGAAGATATCACCAAATTGACTGTATCTGTCAGTTTATAGATAGGCTAAGGCAGGAACTGAGAGAGTCAGTAGAAATAGAATGCCCAACAACTATACAACAAGCGTTGAAAAAAACTAAAGCTACAGAAGCCGCATATTCCAGAGAAGGACCCTAAGTTTGTATTCATTAAAAAAAAGTTATTTAAGTCATAAAGGATCTGCTAATAAGAAAATTGGAGTGTTAAAAATGGCATATCTGACATAGTACAGAGCATAAAAACACTGATACAAAGGCAACAAGAAAGTAACAAAATAGTTACTAGTGCTGCACCCAATCAGCCTCTACATATGATAGTATGACCATGCCCCTCCCCAACCAGTATTCAGTGTCTTCCAGGAGTGTTAAAGCCAAAAAGTACATATAATAATTGTCTGGAGCGTAGCGACAAACTCATACTTTTACACCCTTTGATGACCATAACTACATTTTTAATACATGTTTAATAAAAATATCAAAAACATAGTTGTTGCATTTTCTAGATGTAATGCTGCGTGCCTATATTTGAACATTTAGTGCAACAATAACACAGGTTTTACACGTTTGTGTCATGAGCTGATCGAAATCAATTACCCGGGTAACTAATTTATACATATTGTAATTGTCTATCATGTGTTTTTTTTCTTCTAAGCCTTCGCTCAATTACTTTACTAACTTCACTCAAATTATTTACTAAACCTTCGCTTAAATTATTTACTGAACCTTCGCTCATGTATTTTTTTTTAATTTTTTAAAAGGTTTGATATTTTTTTCAAATGAAGATCATGAACTACATACATGTACGTATTAATAATTAAAATGGCTAATATTGTGTAACTGGTAACATGTATTGCTAAATAAAATAGATTTACATTACAATACGTCTAAAATAAAATCTTTTGTTTAGATAAATGGAAATTTAATGTAATAGAAGAGACTACTTTGTTTAATGGCCTTGGTATACTAACCGTATGGAAGATTGATGATAAATCACATTTTGTTAGCATAGATTTAAGTGGGCTTAAAGTGTATTATACGGGTAAGATGTGTAATGAATTTAATTAGAGAAATTTCTCAGCTTTTTTTTAAAGAACCTAATGATTTTAATATTTATTAGAATGATTGGAATAGAATACTGTACAAAACAGAATAACATAAGTGATTTTATGCCTGGTAATAACAGACTATTTTTTATTTAATTTTTATTATTACATATTAACAATATGTCATAATATCTTTTACGAAGAAAATACTTACCATGGTAACGATGGAGATTTTTTTTTTGTTCTGGAAGTAGTAAGCTATATGGACTGACATTTACTATTGGTAATACAATTGGATGTTATTTAATTTTAAAAACGATAAAAGATGATATTATTAATTGATATTTAATTATATTTTAAGGAGTTGCAATTTATCTACCTAATAATTTAGATAACTTAAAAAATAATTCGTATCCTTGCATTGTGCTAAGGTCACAAGACGCATCTGTCGAGGCGAATTTTGGATGTAAAAAGTTTAAATATTTAAGTAATATTTATTTAACATTAAATTTTGGTGCATAATTTTATAAATTTCTATTTATTAAAAGAATGGTTGGAATATAATACACTTGTCATGAAATATGCAGTTTGCGACAAATTTACATACTATATCGAAAATGAATTGAAAATTTACTGCAATGTATTGCATCAGATCTTCAGATAATTCATTCTCAAGATCTTATTCATTGGGATTTACATAGTGGAAATATTACAAAATGACTTGAAAGGTGCATATATTGCTGATTTAGGACAATATCAGCTAATATTACGTTAAAATCGGAATTTTTGGAATTTTACCAATACGTCGCACCTGAAGTTTTGAATAACCAACCGTACACTAAAGCTTCAGATATTTATTCATTAGGTATGTATAACTATGTGGGAAATTATATATCGAAAACTTGATATGTTGAAACTTGGTTTTTTTTTAAAACCCTTTCTATAAAAGGACGTCGGGTGTTATAGGAACGTTCAAATCTCAAGGCTCGACTTACTATAGTATTTAATTCTAGAAACTTAGAAGTAATCTAATAATATCAGAATTGTATCCAAGCAATATATGTCACTCGAAGATCTTATAGCAGGAATGTCTTTCGATCATTGTCTTGTATTTTCTAAAATCGAATTTAAAATCAACATGATATTAAATTTATATTCATCAAATTTAGAATCAACTTAAGTTGCTTTCAAGTTTCGTACCAACTTGGGTTGCATTTAGAATTTTACTCCAACCTAAGTCCGCAATAATTCTATTTTTACGTACGATAATATCAGAATTGTATCCAAGCAATATATGTTACTCGAGGATCTTTGCAGAAATGTCTTTCAATCGTTGTCTTGTATTTTCTGGATCTATGTAAAAATCAACATGATATTAAATTTACATTCATCAAATTTAGAATCAACTTAAGTTGCTTTTAAGTTTCGTACCAACTTGGGCTGCATTTAGAATTCCACTCTGCAATAATTCCACTCCAACCTAAGTCCGCAATAATTCCATTTCTACGTACAACATATATATTTTGCAGTAGAACACTATAAAGGATCAAAAAAGTATTAGTATGTTTAACGAAGCTAACAAAAAAAAACAAAAAAAAAAATAAAAATTACTTATCTTTATTAATAAATAAAAATCAAAACTTATAATACCATACTTTATTAAGATGATCTAAAATAGATCGTTAACGATCTATTTTAGATCATGATCTTGTTGTGATTATCACCACTGGCGCTATTTAAAAAAGTTAAAAAAAAATTTTAGTATATAATTAAAAAATAAAAGAAAAACAAAAAAAAAATAAATTTAAAAAAATAAAAAAAATATATATATATAAAATTCATTAAAAAATATATAAAAAATATAATTAATTAAATAAAAAAAAATTGAAAATATAAATTAATAAATAAAAAAACCTGTTAAAAGAAGAATGTAATAAAAAAAAATAAAAAAATATAAATAAATATAAATAAATAAATAAAAAAAAATATAATAAAATAAATAGATAAAAAAAATCGGTAAAAAAAGAATGTATAAAAAAAAAACTGTTAAAAAAAGAATGTTATAAAAAAATAAAATAAATAAAAATATATAAAAAAATATAAATAAATAGATAAAAAAACGTTAAGAATGTTATAAAAAAAATAAAATATATAAAAAAATATAAAAAATATAAATAAATAGATAAAAAAAACGTTAAAAAATATAAATAAATAGATAAAAAAAACGTTAAAAATGTTATAAAAAAAAATAAAATAAAAAATATAAATAAATATAAATAAATAGATAAAAAAAACCGTTAAAAAAAGAATGTTAAAAAAAAATCGTTAAAAAAAGAATGTTTAAAAAAAAAAAATTGTTAAAAAAAGAATGTTATAAAAAAAGAATTTAACTGACGGTGATCATCACTAGTGTGTAATTAACCAATAATGATAAAACAAAAAAAGTTCATTTCATTTACTTTAGAGTTAGGGTGAGGCCTGGAATTTTAGCAGGGTGTCTGATATATGCAAAATTTAGCAAGTAGTTTTTTTTGTTAGAATATCAAAGGTAGTTTCATAAACGAATTCTTGAGATATTAGCATTTTTTTAAAAAAAATCTTTATTTTTGTTACACAACTGATTTGCACGTTACACCTGATCCTGCAAATTTATTGGCAAATTACACACCGGTGATGATCACCACCAGTTATAGTTAGTAAAATTCATAAAAAAATAAAATAAATAAAAAAATATAAAAAAAATAAAAAAAATAATTTTAGAAAAAAAATAAATAAATTAAAGAAAACGCATTTTTTCAAAATTAATAAAAAAAATCGTTAAAAAAAAGAATGTTATAAAAAAAAAATAAAATAAAATAAATAAAAAAATATAAAAAAAAAATAAATAAATAAAAAAAATAAAAATAAAAATAAAAATAAAAAATAAAAGAAAAATAAAAATAAAAAAAAATAAAAAAATAAAAAATAAATAAAAAATAAAAAAAAATAAAAAATAAAAAATAAAAATAAAAAAATAATAAAAATAATAAAAAAAATTAAAAAAATATAAAAAATTTAATAAAATTAAAAAAAAACTAATAAAATTATTTAAGTTTTTAGATTTAATTAATTTTACAATATAAATTATAAATTTTAACACTCCAGACTCACACTAGTTCCCGGTTCCTAGTAATAATAATAATAGAGGGGACTGGTACTGGCCTGGCATAATCATTCTGCTTTTTGGCAAGGTTGAAATAATGAGTCTCCAAGGGTAACAAACAATGTATCATCCCAATATCAGCAAAATCAGACCCCTAGTAATAGACCTAATAATAATAATAATAATAATGGACAGCGCAAGGTGAAAATAATAGAAATCAGACTTATCTTGCTCTAACAAGGAAAGAGCTTACTGAGCTATTGGAACTGCTATTCATGAATATTTAAAGGCAACTTCTTGTGAGGGTAAGAGTACTAAGAAAGTAGAATTTGTAGATCCTTCAAATAGCATATTAGATCAACATATATCTAATAATGTGCCACTACCTTTGACTTTGAGTAGTAGAATAGAGATGCCAAATGGTTCACCCATAGAAGTAACGTATTGTAAGCCTACTATAGAACAGTACCCTATTTATCTTATATTAAACAAGGATCAAGCAAAAGTTTGGTCTCACATAAATTTCTAAAGAAAATCAGAAAAGAAATAGATAAACCATCAACAAGAAATCTGATAAATGTACATGGGCAAAGAAAAAATTTGCTGGGAGTAGTAGAAAATTTACCAATTGTAGTAGGACCCCGAATAATCTATGTGAGATCATAGTTGAAAAATAGCTAATAGAGGGCCGTTTTTTAAAAAAGATTATATTTGAAAAGTAGGTATTGGAGAAAAAAGTTATATTTGAAAATGGGTAATGGGTAAAATGAGTATATTTGAAAGAATAGTAATGGGTAATTTTTATAAATATTATATTTGAAATGTGCTAATGAAAAATTGGGCTATAATAGTAACCCGGCAAGTAAAAAGGAGAGAGGGGAAAAGGAAGAGAGGAGTAAAAAGAAGAGAGGGGTAAAAGGGAGAGAAAAGTAAAAGAGAAAAAGGGGTAAAAATTAAGCAAAACAGCTTTTTTTTTTTTTTTTTTTT
>QKWP01000444.1:74927-100749 GCA_003550325.1 Gigaspora rosea
TTTTTTTTTTTTTTTAGTTCTAACTAATGTTTGAAATATAGCTTATATTATCTAGGGGATAGTAAAATTATGGGGGCCAACTCAATTGTTACACAAGTTTACTTGTAATACAAAAATTGTTATTTTATATGAAAATCATATAAAATTCATATGTATCGTATTTGACTAGCCAAAGTCTTGATTATTAATTTTTTTAAAAATAACATGTTTACTAAGATCTTTTTTTTTTGAAACTCAAAATAAACAAAGGTAAGTAATTAATAATAAAGAAATTTTATAGCTGTTCTTTTATTGTTAAAAAAACTGAATCATATATTTACACTCAATCATATATATAACTTGAAGCCTAACAATTTTAATTAACCATGTAGAACGCACCTAAATCGTCTTGTATATAGTAAATTACCTTTGAGCCTGCCACTTGTTTTTTTCTCGCGAAGGGTAATACCAGTTTTTACTTGAACATCCAAATTAAAGATTTCAATAATTTCCAGAGCTAATGTGCTTTTAAAACACACTATTCATGAATGGTGGCATTATGTAACTGGAAATCTGCTTGTGAAAAACAGAAAACTTTGCAGAGTTATTTATTTACACGAAATATTTTAAGGTTTGTTAAACATATGCATTTAAAATATTTTATTATGCGATTGATTAGCAATTGATTGTATATTTATTATATTATGATAGTAAACTCGAATTTGAATCATCTTACTTGTCCCCAGGCACAAATTAGCATCTGAATGAATTTGTAGTTAATAATATTGACTCCAATATTCAATGTAACTTCGAATAATATAAATATTTAGAACACTACCAAAATTTTAAGAATAGCAGTTTATTATAAGAATTCGAGTATATGTTTAAAAACTAGTCAAGACATTTATCACATTTAATATATGAAAAAAATTTAATTCAAACTTATTTGAAACTCAAAAAACCTAGCATATCCTTACGATCCATCTAAAAAATTTTTCATTTTACAACTATAAATAATTAACTCTATATAAATTGTTTAAAACAAAAAATAACTCTATATAATCTAACAAATAATATTTAATGCACTTATATTTTTTGATTCTCCTTGATAAGGGATTATGGGCATTGCTAATGATGTGGAATATATGCATGCTTCTATGTTTATACTGCTAAAAGTTACATAAAATGTCATTCAATTCTGGAGATTTTAATGCCATTTAGATTAACGTTATACACACACTTAAAATTATTTAAAAAAATTTCAAGTAATTATTTGAATTTCTTGATAACAAAAAGATTTTAATATGATTATTAAAATTGATAAATCACCAAATGCTAAATATTCCAAGCGCATTTAGCAATTTTAAGATACAGATATTTATATTTTCATAATAAATTAAATTGTTTGCATCATATCCGCTATTTTCATATATCAGATAACGATATTATCAATAGTGTACAACTATATAAACAAATCCTAGAAAATGATCTTTAGGATGATATTACAAGAAAGTTTATGTCATCAAATCAGCAAGTGTCATCAACAATTCTTCCTACTTGTAAATTTACACCAAATTCACCAACCAGAAATACATGCAGCAAAAATTGCTTTATGAATTGATAAAAAAAGAAAATATCTATTCCTTAACAAATAGTCCATATTATTTCTTCACGGAAATAGAGATGGTTTTATTGCTGATTCATTTTGGAATTTGTGATAAGCAGTTATAGTTATGAAAGTTAGAGGTAATGATGAAATTCTTGATGGCTATAATCCTATTATTTGGGATAAATCAATTAATTGTAATTATGGAAATTGCAATGATTAGCTTTATCTATTCATTGAAAAATGTTACCATTCACAATTTTATTTTAAACGTATAACATGACCAGGAAATGCACTCTGATTCTAGTGGGCAAGACCCAATATTTGGTGCTGGCTATGATTTAGCTATGTTAAATGGCTTTAATCAAGATAGAAAGTGTTGACATGAGCAAAAATAATATGAAAAACGAATCAGAAATGTGAATAGGAAATAAAATCTCAAGGCAATGGTCTGCTCATTTTGTTGAGCCAAGGCCAAGACAGTAGCCACAGTAGATAAAACCCAAGCCCATATATATGTGATAATTGTAAGAACCAAAGGGACAGAAATGATACGGATTACATATTGAGAACAAGCGAGCGCAAGGAATAGACCCGAGAAAATGAAGCATAGTTTGCCATGATTGCTATTATAACGAAGTAGTACCAGCTGACTATATTTGCCCCGAACCAGCGAAGGGAGAAGCGACTGGGACATTTCATTACCGAAATTTGACTGTTTATGTCCCGTACCAGTAAAGACGAATTATTTAACTAATGACGGCGAAACAGTATTAGAAATAGTAAAGGGGCAAAGCCCAATTAAACTAAGCAAAATGCCAATAAAAAGCCCAACGCCCAGAAAATAAAAATATGAAATTAAAATATACCACATTAAAGCAATTAAAAGAGGCTGAAGTGTGAAAAATATCTCAATTAAAAGCCTCGTAATTGTCAAACTCGTAATCCTCAATGATTTGCACATGCCGTGACTTTGGAGATGCAGTAGAAGAAGAAGAAACATAAAGTTTCGATTGAACAGGTTTGGTCAAAAAGGCCATTTACATTAAGATTTGATTTGATTATACTTGAGATGCTATAACTTTTCTTTAAACCCAAGATGCATACCATTGTGCTTGAAATTTTCTAGGTTGCAATAGAAATCCTCTCCTACAATGTATCAAGGTGGTTTGGTTTAGATGCTGATCCTTTAAATCAGTATGGTACAGTAGTAAATTCAATAATAAAGCAATTTTAATTCTCAACGATTTCAATTATTTTTAGGAAATCAGTATTTGATCTTTGCGAATGTAAAAATATGCTCAATATCTGTATAAACTTACCAGGTAATATAAATCAAGTATGGTAACAACATGTCTTGAATCAGCGACTAATTAATACTGTCAAAAGTTTATTAGCATAGCGTTGCAAATTTTTTTATTACAAGTCTGGATGATTGTTACACAAAATCGTTAAGACATCTTTATTGGCTATATATTATAATAAGTTGTCCCCCATAATTTTACTAACCCTAGATATTACAGTCAGGGATATTACCAAAAATGGATATCGGTTCTAGAACATTTCTAGAATGATCGACTAACAAATCGCAAATTTTGATTGGCTCTTGACGGTCTTTTTAGAGCCAAGATTTTATATCTTAGTGTAATATCCGTCTATACTTAAACGATATATAAATTCAAAGTAAAAATACTATAGATTAATAATCCGTAACAATCCCGTCATAATCCAATTTTTTAAAAAAGGTAAATGAAAAAGTGAAATTTGTTATTTAGATATTAAAACTACATATTAAAACTACATATTCACTTTTTTTTTTAGAGACTAATATTAAGAACGATGTCGCAGTCCTCATCACCAAAAGCCAAAGAGCTTCCCTGCATATTTCTTGATCTAGTTCGTAATTACAGTAGTCGGGGGTTAAACGTTTGTGGAATGCCAAAATCAGATCATTGGAGAAACGCTAATGCACCATCAGCGGCTAAAAAACTTGAAGCACTTAAAGATTTAATACCGGAACTTAGTGATCGACAATTTTCTCAATTTTCTCTTTGTGTAAACCATTATAATCAAGTTGTAGTTTCTGATCATTTTTACCAACAACTTTTAGGTAGTTCTAGTAACAGTTCCCGTCTTGAAGATAATTCTAATAACGATTCTACCTCTGCTTCCGAATTTAATGAAATGATTGTTGAAGATGTATCACGCCACTTGTTAGATTTTGAAATACTTGCAGATAATAATAAGTATATAATAACAGAATTACAACGGCAAGTAAACCATAAAAATGATGTAATATCCAGGTTAAACAGGCAACTAGAAGAATGCCATAAAATGATAGCTCAGCTAAGAGAATTATACGAAAGCCAATATGAAGTAAATGGACAGCTAACTGAACAGTGGAATTCTCGGTATAGCAATCAGCATAAGCGTATACAAGCCGTTATTGATATTGCGTTAATCGAACGAGAAGCATTATATGAAGATGTCGAATCTCTTATTAGAAATAATAATAGATTTTCTCTAGAAAATCTATTAGAATATACTCCACAAACATGGCTAAGTAAACGTAATCCGGTTGTTGTAAAATTTATCGAAACACTAACTAGTAATAATTTCGATGCAGGTTCTAAAAGTGCTGAAAAACTTTATAAGAGGGTGATGGCAGTTGATTCGGTATACGGGTCCAGACATGGAAAATATGTCTCAGAAATGGGTCTTATGGCGTCAGCCATTAAATATTCCATCGCACGATCCAAAACTATCATTAATGTTGATAACCATATCACAAGCTCAGGGTGTTATTCTAGTTTTCAGAAATGGTTAGACGAATTAGGTGAAAAAGAAGAAATTTTACCAGATGGTCTTTTGTTCTTAGCGTTCGATAATGAACAAAGGGGGCAAAAAAATTATTTAGATCGGGGACTTAATACGGTTATATTTCATATTGTCACCAGTTTTGTTGCTTTCAATATGGACTCTCATAATCGTATCCAGCATACTAATAATCCTTGGACTTTTAATTCCCTAAGTAGGTCGCAATACGAAAACCTTTTTGATACTACACCTGAAATGCGAGAAGTTATTGACCAAGAATTACATACGTATATTTCTGAATTACTTGATTTGTTATGTGAAGAAAAATCATCTGCGACTAATACGATTGATTCACTTGCTTCTAATATAGGTTCAAGTAGTCATTGTAGTAAACATTGTTCTAGCTGTAACGAGAAGAATATTGATAATCGGAAGCAGGTGTGCCCTAAATGTAAATCTCGTCTACCTACGTTAGCAGAAATGTCAAAAGACGATGATAAAGTTGAGAATATAACAGAAAAGTCGATTGCGTTTAAGCCATATAATATTGAAGAGCAGATTCAACGATCCAATGCACCAAGAATTAGCATAACTCAAAAAGCACATGCCGATCAAGGAGTTAATGTTCCGGAAATCTTTGTCCCTGACCCTCTTGATATTAATCCAAATTCAACTGCTAACGTTGAAAAAATTCTTCTCCACATTGAGAATATAGCAGGAATTAAAAATGGGATGCGTAAATGGGCGGTCGTAACTTGCGATGGCATTCCATATCATCGAATGGCTAACATAAAGGATAAATATCCATGGTTAGTTCTTGTTCCCGGGCCATTACATGAGGAAATGAATATGCTTCGAGCATATGTTGAATTAAATTGGTAATTTGTATTGTTAAATACTTTTTTTTTTGTATTTATATTAACTTTTAATTGCTTAAAAATAGGAGTATCGATCTTAAGCAATTTGCAATATCACAGGGATATAAGACCGAAAATCAGCTTAATTATTTTAAGAAATGCTACGATCACCACAAGTCATGGGATTCGGTCTGCAACATTTATCGCAAAGCTATGGCTTTGGAGTTAATATGGCCATACGTTAAAAGTCATCCTATTTCGACGGTAGAGGGTTATTTATCCTGGGTAAAAGAACAAAAGGATCTGCTTTATCAAGTAAAATTCGAGCAGGTAAATTTAAGAAATTAAATTCACCAGAATGTCTAGTTTCGAAATCAGACATCTATTTCGAAACAAATCATGATCATTTGTAATTAATTTATATATATATATTTTTTTTTTAGATATTTATTTATCTTCAAGCCATTGTTAATTACAGAACAGCAATTAGGAAAAACAATCCGTTATTGAAAAGAGCTGCGAAAAGAATTTTCTCTCCAATATGGTCTGCACGAAGGCACCCAATATACCGTCAGATAGAAGTTTCTGATGAAATACAATTTATGCGGCTTGACCCATTGGTAAGAGATGTTATAGAAAAGAATTGTGTTGTATCTCGATCAGGATTCATTAACCAGCATCAAGGACAAGATGCAATTTTAGAAGAAATAAATAAAGCTCTAAAAACTTTAATACCTCCCGTCCCACAAATGCGGCATTGGAAAATTGCTGCTCGAAATTGTAAGAAGTTTTTTCAGGTATGTATCTGATTATTTATAACCTAATTCTTTACATAAATTTATTTACATATCGAATTTTAGTTGCGAAATAATTTCTTCAACTTAATCGGATTAAATGATTCTCAAACGACTAGTCCAAGGAATCGGCCGGAAGCGACTGCGGAGTGCCAGAGGTTTCGAGCTCGTCTACGTAAAGATAATTTTGTTAATCCAACAATGGACTTGAAAACTACCTATAATAGCTTGGGAGAGGAATATGAATTAAGTTCACAATTGATGAATTTCACTAATTTAGCTAAGCAAGCTAGACGTGAATATATTACTAATGTTTTTATTAATAATGGCTCAGCTCTTTTATTTAGACCAATTCCGATTACTAAACAAGAAGCCATTGCACAAACAAGTGAAGTATCTATGACGAATGCAGAAATTGTTTGCAAAATAGAAGCGTTTCTTGAACAATTGGATGAGAGCGTTCAAAAAAAATATCGTGGAATTAAATCGAAAAAACGTAGTGAATTGTTCGTTATATTGGAAGAGGTAAGATCTTTAATTAACAATGAATCTAACATTGAAAATTTAGGGATATCGGGAAGTGAAATAAGTGAAGTAGAACACGCTTAAAGTTCTGAATCAAGATTCTTATTTAAAATCGGAGATCGTTGTGATTCTTATTTAAAATCGAAGGGCAATTTTAAATTTTAATATTCAAGGATTCTTTTTTTTTATTTTTATTTTTTTATCACTTTTATTTATTGATTTATTGACTGATTTATTTATTTATTTATTTATTTATTGATTGATTTATTGATTTATAATATTATTAAATTTGAATTTAAAATTTTAATAAAATCGAGGTTATAAGCAAAATGAAAAGTACCTTTATAATTTTTGCGGTACCCATAAACAAAAATAATTATAAACAATTGTCTAAGACCATCCGCTACCGGATTTCAAAGTATCCCCATCATACCGATCCGAATAAAATATAATAAAAAATATCCCTATCCTTATCCCTTTCGCGAGTCAAGCCTATATGTCAAAAGCACAATCTGCTTCAAAAAATTGCTTCTTGATTTATTTTCATCATCTTGTTTCATCTCATCAAGCCAATATTCAACTCTGACGGAAAATTTTGCCATTGGTCGTCTATTTGGATCCGATTCTAAGCTTCTTTTGGCCAATCTTGTATAGCATTTTGGCATTCCTTCTCCGAATCCTGATCGTTTGTGTCTTGTTCAATATCGGATGATACATAGAGTCCCAAATCAGTAATATGCAATATGTAAATTATTATGCCAAATATTACAAGAATGCAAATCAAATGAATCAATTCTTGTGAATAAATTGTTTCAAAATTACATGCGATACAATATAATATATTTAACTTATCTTTCCATATCATTTGAGATATAATTTCGAGATTCTGATGTAATGAACTTTGCATATCTCAAGATAACTTTTAGTCGGATCGTCTTTTGTTACTCCATATCTTGTATCTTTGAATCTTTATTCGAATGGAACAGGATATCGAATAAGTTCTGCAACAGTATTTTTTTATAGTATGGAAATGGCCAAATTATCCTTCGGTGCTTCCTATTTAAAATAAAATAAATAATTGGGGTTTTGAAGTTAACAAGTAAGTGATATTTCGAAAATAAATAGAATTTTTTCGATAGCATTTTTACTTGGATTATAAATCGGAAAATAAAATAAATACGAATAATATGCGCAGTATATTTAAAATTTGGTAGGTTTGATTGGTCACTGACTAATTAGCCAATCACATGAATGTTCTACCGGAAATTTCAAGAATCATGCGATTAACATTTTATTACCATAAAGGGTGTGATCGACATCATCCATTTTTGGTAATATCCCTGACTGTATTACTAAACCAAAACCGCTAACCAAAAAAATTTTTACTATGATGCTCAAATATAACCTCACATAGATTATTCGGGGTCCTATTGTAGTAAATAGGGCCGAAATACCTATAGATATAAAGTAATAAAAGCAAAGAATGATACTGTAATAGTAGGGACCGATTGGTTGAGTAAAGTAAAAGGGAGAATAGATTTAGCTAAGGGGATATTGGAATATAAATGGAGGGATAAAAAATACCAAATGCCCATTACCTGTTGGAAAAAAATGACATATAATCTAGGGAAGCCTGTGCCTTTAGAAGAAAAAAGAGGAGAAATAGATAAAGAAAATGAGAAGGAGTATGAATTCGAAGAAGTAGAAGAAAGAAAGGAGTTATATTATACAAGGAGATGAAAATGAAGTACTTATAATAGAAATAAAGGAAAATTCCATAAGTATTGAAAGGAAAGAAAAGGAGTTAGGGCCATACAAAAAGATAAAACAAGAAATATTAGGGGAAGTTAATTTAAAAGGCTTGCAGTGTGGATGGGAAGGTCTGAATACAATATATTGGTATAAAAAATGGTTGAGCTACAAAGCCAATATTTGCATGGTATGTCAAGATTTATATAAAGAGATAGAAACGTTAAAAAGTCTAGTCAAAAATTTGAATAAAGAATTAGAGATAGAAAAGGTAATAGCAAAGGTTAATAAGTTAGGAAAGAACAACAAATACAAGTAGAAGAATTAATAAAAAAGAATAAGGGTTTATTTGCAGAAGAGTTAATACAACTAGGGAGGATGCAAGAAGAAATGCACAAGATTGTTAGGAGCCAAATCTATTAAACAGAGACCTTACTGAGTGTCCTATATAAAAATGATTTTATTAAACAAGAAGTAGAACAAATGATAAAATACGGAATTATACAAAAATCGACTAGTCCATGGAGTTCCCTTGTAGTATTAGTGAAAAAAATGGAAAAATTCAGTTTTGTATAGACTACTAGAAGTTGAATGCTCTAATAGTCAAAAGACTTTTACCCTCTACTACTTATAGATGATATTCTCAGTTCATTACATAGATCTAATTGGTTCTCTACGTTAGATTTAGCAAGCGGTATTGGCAAATAGAGATGAGTCTACAGGACTGAGAAAAAACAGCGTTTGTAACTAGAGATAGACTATACGAATTCTTAGTAATGCCATTTGGCTTAACTAATGCCCCAGTGACCTTTCAGAGATGTGTACTTATTATTTGATTTATCGCATATTTGTTATTTATTTATTGTTTATTATTTAGGTTATTTACTGCATATACATTTATTTATTATTGCCAGATCCCTGTGCTATATAATAATCGCTATACTATCAGTATCCCGATTGGTCATGTTATCATTATGCATTAGCCATCATGAATACATCGATAGATAATGATAGGTACTGATTATTGTACATGATATCAGGCAAACTTTAAGATTTGTGATTGTATTATATAAGAAAAGAGATATCAATGATTAAATAGAAGGAAAAACTATAAAAATGCAAGGCAAAAGACCTTGTTAGAAACAGATTTTGGCTGTACAATAACTACTTATCTTAATAAAACTATAATATTCTCTTAAAAACCCAAATTTTATAAATAATCGAACATTTTAATTACAATATATATGTATTTATAAGAAAAAATAAATAATAATAAAATAGATGATTTTTGCTTTAGAGATAATTAAAAACTGGTTAGTGCATAAATGCTTTCTGGTATTCTAAGGCAAATACAAATATCTATATCTAATATAAATATAATTTTGCTTTCTGGTATTCTAAGACAAATACAAATATCTATATCTAATATAAATATAATTTTAATAATAATATAGTAATATATCTTAATTTGTTTAGTTTAATTAATATAAAAAAGCTCTTTTTTTATAGGTAAAATTTTATGTTATGCATTTTTACTTAGATAACAGAGCTAGTTATCATATAAAATTTTGTGCTATTACAATTTCTTTGTTTTTATTATTAAAGTTGTTTATATTCAAAGATTCTGCAATTTTTATTGGTTTCAAGCCTAAATCTTGTAGATCATTTTGCTTACATAAGGGCAATGTTGTATATTGAACATTTTGTGTACATTTTGAACATTTTTTCAAATTAAAATACTTAACATTTTATATTTTATTTTTTTAAAAATAGTCCAGCACCTAAAAAAATAAATAGTTATATATTTTTTAAAGACAATTATCTTTCATTGCCTGATCAACCAATCATTTTGTTTGTCTTAATTTTACATTAATCAAAACAAAACAAATAGCAGCCAGGTTAAAATTAAAGTTAGAGTTTGGTAGAAGTAGTGGTTAGACAACCTTCTCTAATCCAAACTTTGCAAAAAATTTTTTTTGTTAAGAAAAATTGTAGTTTCATAGTCAAAATTTTAAGTTAGAAGCAGTGTTGGAAATCTGTTTTGAAATTTATGTTCTTATAAGAACATGTTTATTGAATTTAATGTTCTTAAAATTTTTTTAATGTTCTCAATTATAAAAAAAATTTTTCTTTTACTTTCTCTTTTTTGTTATTTTTTTATTTTTTTTTCTTTCTCTCTTCTCTCTCTTTCTTTCTCTCTCTTTCTTTTTTCTTTCCTTCACTCTTTCTCACTCTTTTTTACTCTTATTTTCTTTCTTTTATTCTCTTTCTCACACTTATACTTTTATACTTTTAGTTATTTTTAATTTTTATTTTTAATTAATATATTTAAAAATTATTAATAAAAAATATAATTTATTTAAAAACTATATAAACAAAGCTAAATTTTTCATAATAATAAAATTATAACTTTATATGTATATTTTTTAAAAAAAATTAATATTTGAGGTTTTTTATATATTGTTGGAGATGTTATTGGCTGGCTCAGCTTATATATTAAGTTTTTAAATAAGATATTACATCTCTCAAATGTTTATATAATATACTATTCTTTTTTACTATAGTGAATTTATAGATTCAGAAATTTCTTATTATAAAATTTTAAGATATAACACTAAAGTTTAAAATCATAATAACTAAAGATTTGTTAAGTAATTTTCTTATAAAAATTATCATCATAGTAAGTTTAGCTCTCTAAAATTTATGATATTATATGTATACATAATAAGGTATATTGCACCAATCTAGAAATGGATAAACCAATAAACTTTATTATCTAAAATTTTTTATGATTCAAAAACAAACAAATTGTTCTCAATTTCAACTAATTAACAATTAAATATTTAAAAGCTTAATTATTTTAAACTGCTATATTAATAAAAATGATTTTTTATTATTTTATATATTTACATAGAGAACATATTTTTCAAACTTAATGTTTTCAAAAAAAATTTAATAGAGAACATCTTAAATTTTGTAAATATTCTCAGATTGAAAGTAATGTTCTCATGAGAACATGAGAACATAAGATTTCCAACACTGGTTAGAAGTGATTTTTTAGAAAATAGCTGTTTTGATTCAATTTCATATTACACTTAATTTTGCATTCAGATTGGTCAATCAGAGGGTGGTGATTAGTGTTCAAGGCACGGGTAAAAAATTAGGCATGCCTCTGAGGGCATGCCGCGAGTTGAGGAATGCCCCTCGTGCCTATTGGCATGCCATTTTTGTATAGAAAATATAAAACAATTGCTTTTCGTTCACTGATGTTGCTTGACTGTCTATACTTCCAACCATACTAGCCAATCAGATATGACAGTTATATCACATGACTAGGGCATGCCCAATAGCTGAAAGGCATGCCTATAGGCATGCCCATGCCTCCATGCTTCGAACCCTAGTGGTGATGTATGATAACTCTTTTTTTAAAATTATTTTATTAATTATTTAAACTTTGGACATAGGCATGGACAGTTTTAAACAATTTTAGATACTTGGACAAAAAAATAGTTTGGACATGCCCAATGTAAAAACTGCATAAGGGCACCCTAATATTTGATACTGATTATCATGTGATAGCATAAACTGAGTTCACGATTGAAATTGAATAATCAAATCCTACATTTTTGGAATTGTCAGAATTTTGCAAATAAAATCACAGAAATGGCCTGAATTTTGGTCAAGATTTAGGTTCCTTGCTCAATGTAATGCCGGCTGACATTTAATTTTGGTCGGAATTTACAACCATAATGCTGGCCGGTTTATGTAATTCTGGCCAGATCGCATTTGCACGGACGGAATTGGTATTTTGTCACCACAGAAAATCATCATCACTGCTATAGAATTAATATCCTATTTCTGTCTACCGATTCAAGGTCAAGGAGTCATGGGACAATTGTTTTATAGTTTTGTATTAGTTAAATTAGTTAGTTGATTAGTTTTAATTATCCCAATTAGCCCACACTTTCCCAGCATGCATGAAACCCATCTCTAATTTCATCAATCGTCAATCATCTGTAGTTTCGTCAATCGTCTATAGTTTCGTCTATAGTTTCGTAAATCGTCTATAGTTTCGTTAATTGTCTATAGCTTCATCAATTTTCAAGGTTTCGTCAGACGAAACCATAGACGAAGCCATTCGTCAGTGCGAAAATAGTTTCGTCAAGCATCATTAGTGCGCACGCATGAAAACCAACTCTAGTTTCGTCTATAATTTCGTCATTCGTCTATAGTTTCGTCATTCGTCTATAGTTTCGTCATTCGTCTATAGTTTCGTCATTCGTCTATAGTTTCGTCATTCGTCTATAGTTTCGTCATTCGTCTATAGTTTCGTCATTCGTCTGGGTTTCGTCAGACGAAACCAGAGACAAACCGTTTCCGTCCGTGAGAAAATAGTTTCGTCAGCATCATTATACTAAACCCTTTTGACCGACTGGTTAAATTGGTCAAATTGGTCTGGTCAAGCTTGAATTTGACTGGTCCATACCAACTCTTATAGGATAATATAAAATTTTGGCGAAAATCCTTTCCGTTTTAATAAAAAGTAAATGTGGTGGATCACGAGTAAGACCGCAACCAATAAGTAGAATGTTTACGTCTAATTTTAAACTTCATTGGAAATAATGCTAATTACAAAGATCAATTGAAGAATAAAAATTATTTTCTTGATGAATTTATTATAAATGTGATATTAAAAGTAATTACAGTTCATAAATGCTAAATATTACTTTGAATTTAATTCTAAATTGTAAAATTTAATAATAAGGCTTCTTACAAAATGTCGCCGATTTTCTGGTAGTAATTCATTTAAAAAATTTTAGATATATAACTTTCAAATAATTTATAATATACACATTTTTAATAATTATAATTTTCGAATCGGCGCGACATTGGGTGGACTCAAGTGATGGTAGTTACGTTACCAGTCACAGTGTCAACAGAAACAAATAGTGATGAATCGTAGCCAAAGATCAAAAGTGGATTACTCCGTTTTGGCCCCAGAGGGTTACGTAAAGTGACAGTTTTATAAGGTTCTGTGAATCCAGCTGCTTCTTTAAGCTGAACGGCACGGTTCAAATCCATCGGCCACTGGATCAAGCCATGGCGCTTTAATCAGCTCTGGTGGGTTGAAGATTCCGGGGCTGGTTTCGTTGATGAGGACAGTGGTTAAGCCTACATTCCAAAAAAACTACGCGAATGTGGTCAATTTTAGTGGGATCGGTAGTCGGTCCTTCTAAAGCCACACCGTCGACTTCATATAATTTCGCATACGGGTATTGCTCAGTCACAATGGACACTGCGATGTTGACACGATCGTTGAAGCTCAGACTCCCTATGTTAAATTTTATACGTGAGTGCACATGTTATCACAAAATATAGCACGTCCAAAGTACGGAAATAAATTGGTTGCGCGGAATTTGCACAAAGCATATGCACGAAATAACGAACGGCTACATACGTAGCTATATGGGACAATATACGAGAAAGAACATTAACATGCACATTACTACGTGCATTGTTGCATGGAATTTACGTGTCTAGAACACGTTTTCCCGTACATTATCTCGAACAGTACTGTATACTTTCGTATCGTCACATGCACATGCTCATCCGCAATATTACGTGCAGTAATTTTCATAGGGAGTAGTCATTCTTATATTCTCCTGTTTTTCCGGAAGCGGCGAACGTCTGTATTTGTTTGAAAACACTTGCTATATTACAAACCCTATATTTTATGAATTATATTAAAGGGAAGTTGTAATCATATTACAACAGTGATGATTAGACCTGAGGTTAGTGCCCTAGCGTTGCCATTCTAAAAATAGTATTGAATATGTTTTTGCTTTGGGTTCAACCCAGATTTGCAAATGGAGAACTTCAATGTATAATTATCTGTTGTGCTCCAATAGACTTCCTTTGACTTTTTTTTCAATGGATAGCAAAATTGCCAATTCTGTATATATATGATCTCAAGTTTTGATTAACTAGATAACGAAATATTTCCAGGTTGGTAACGCTAGGATGGTTGTCAGAAGTCGAACTTAGGTCTGGAGTCACATGTGCGGACAATTCTCTCTACATAGTGCTCCGAACGAGTTAGCCCCGAATACCGAAGCTGGCCTGTTATGATAAATTTATTATACATACAGGCAACGACCTATAGTAAATTTATCATAGGCGGGCTCAGTTTTCATGTCATTCGAAAGTTAACCTGTTCGAAACACTACGCCTACTTGCAGTTTGGAGTTTGGGAACTGATGTTACTTTCATAACTTTTCTGCGCCACAATATTTACTTGTTATTATTTATTTCCCTTATCCTTCCGTACAATAGTGAACGCATGCCAGTTGTAATTGGAAATGTAACAAATGTTTGTGTTTTAAATTATATACTTACAGCCTAATAATTATTTTACATAAATAATTAATGTTTTTTTATATAATAATAAATTGCGAGTTTTTTTTCTAGAAAATAATTTTATACTTACAAGCTAATGATTTATATATAAATAATTAGAGATACTTTATTTGATGGTAAATTATTATGAATATTTTAATTTATAAAATAATTATATACTTACTAACTAATAATTTATATAGAGAACCAAAAGATGTTTTATTTGATAGTAAATTATTATAAATTTTTTTATTTATAAAATAATTATATAATTACCAGCTAATAATTTATTTATAGATAAATAATTTAGAGATGTTTTATTTAATAGTATTGTATTACCGCGGAATAACGCACATTGGCGTTATTCGAATCCCCTAAAAATGGCATATTGGGTTTCAAAATTACGCTCATGTGCGCCCCAAAATAACGCACACCTTATAGTAAGGGTTCGTATTATTTCACCAACATTTACAAAACACCACATTCTACCGACACTCATTTCGCTGAAATTTATTGACAAATGCATTTCGTAGACAGTATATTTCACCGACAGCTCATTTCACAGACAATTTTTTTTTTTTATAAATTGCGCTAACCTTATCTCTAATCCTAAGCCAAACCCTAAGAGAAAAATTAAAATGTACTAGTATTATACTGTCTACGAAATCGTCAGTAAAAATAAGCTTGCGGTGACATGAGTGTCGGTGAATATCGTCTTTAAATGTGTTGATCGGAATCGATTTACCATATTCTATCATGAATAAGCACTGTTCCCTCAACCCTATTTGTTTAAATTCAGATTATCAAAAATAAATTTGGCGAAATTTTATTTAATTTCCGCTAATCTGAAGTTGAAAAAATGGTGTTGAGTGAGCAGTGCTTATTCATGATAGAATATGGTAGTAGTATACCATATAAGTGAATGCATGAACGAGAAAAAATTGTTCTTGATTCGAAATAAAGCATATGCACGAACTCAAAATAAGGCGGTTATCGAAATACCGTGCAGGTGCGCGTTATTTCGCGGCAATACGGTAAGTTATTATGAAGATTTTAATTTATAAGTAATTTATACTTACGATCTAATAATTAATATATAAATAATTAGAGATGTTTTGTTTAATATAAATTATAACGGTTGTAATTTAAAAATAATTTAATGCTTACCAGCTAAATTGTATAAATATTTTATTGGAAACGGTTTATTTAATCGTAAATTATAAAATATTATGTTTTAATCAAATAGTAAATAATTCAATCCCTCTTTTTCGAACCTCACTAATAGGACGACGAAGCCCAACTAAAAATGACAATTAAAATTAATTGCTTCATTTTCAAACAAAAAAAAAACATTATTTTAATTATACTAAATTTTATTATGTAATACTTCGTCTTTCAAGTGCCCAAGAAGGATTAATAATTGTCAGTTGGACAATTAATATAAAAATTGCAAAAATTTTTATAAGCTGCATTTTTATTCCTATAAAAAGTCGATTGCTAACGGTATACTTGTTTTTTCTTTTTTTTCAAAAAAAAAAAAAGCAATAAACGTCTAGTGACAAGTAGAAATATGTTATTTTTATAATACAAAATTTCAAAGCCATCATAAAGCTCAGACACAATTATCCAGTATAGTTAGTAAATTTTGAATCCATTGCTGAGTGCTATTAAAGCTTCACTATGTTGTTCGCTTTACTCACTTATACAAACCAACAAACATGTAAATACCACCGAGAGAAAACCGGTTTTGGTTTTAGTTTATAATTTAACAGACTCCGCCTCAAAAAATCTGATCAGTTGTGAGTATCGTTGCAAACATTAAGGTAGCTACTTTTTCAAGTCACCCTTCACGTCATATATAGTATATGTTAATTGATATTCTAATGTCTGCGACTCTAATTGTGAGGCGAAACTGTTTTGAGCAAATGGCGAAAGGCGAAACCTAAACACGACTAAAGATGAAAGTTGTGAAACTCTGGCGAAAGGCGAAACCCCTGGCGAAACTCCTGGCGAAGGTCAAAGTTCTCAGCAAAGTTTATCACGGTTTGTAAATTAGATCGCTGCAATCACCTGATTGTGCCCGATTTTGCGATTGTAAAAGTGCTTATTTTCACAAAATTTGTCAGCCATATCTAAAAAATCATCGTACAATTTGCAACCGGACAACAATCACGTGATTGTTCAAGTGATTGTATTGTATTGGTCTGCAGCGATCTACAAATTTGATCAAAAGGCGCAAAAAACTGCGATAAATTCTCTGAGGCTTTGGAAAAGACTGAACCATGTTGGTGAATGAAAATATTTACGTGTGTCTATAACCCACAGTATGTGGCACATATAAAGAAATGTATCTGAGCCATGTTGGAGAATGAAATATTTGCGTGTGGCTTCAAGCACAGCATGCTGCAAAGAAGCCATTTGAATAATATATGGCTATTAAAAACAGCATAAGACTTATATGAAGAAATATGCGTATGTACCTAAGCCATTTTGGTGAATGAAAATCTTTGCATGCAGTTATTTTCAATGGGTGGCACTTCACGCCACCCATCTTATTTGTATTTTCTATTACAGAATTAATGGCTTTGCAATACACAAAGTATGTAATTAAGGTAGATGCGCGATATTTCTTTACTGAAACTTAAAAAAAAGTATATATGTTTTTATAATAAAATAATAATATTTTGAAAATATAATAAATATGCTTTTATATAAAAAAATATTTTAATAATGTTTTTATAATATATTAATAATATAATAAAAATTTTAAAAATAAAATAAAAATTTAAATCTGTTTCAAAAATATTATAAAATTATTATAAAAACATTATTATTGTATTTTAAAAATAGTTTAAAATAAATTGTTTAAAAATATTTTAAAATATTATTTTAATATTATTAAAAATATTATAAAAACATTATTGCTATATTTTAAAAATACTTTAAAATAAATTTTTTAAAAATGTTTTTAAAGCATTATTTTAATATTATCAAAATTATTATAAAAACATTCTTATTATATTTAAAAATAACTTTAAATAAAGTTTTAAAAATGGTTTTAAAACATTATTTTAATATATTAAAAATATCATAAAAACATTATTATTATATTTTAAAAATAGTTTAAAATAAGCTTTTTAAAAATGTTTTTAAAACATTATTTTAATATTATCAAAATTATTATAAAAACATTATTATTATTATTTAAAAATAACTTAAAATAAACTTTTAAAAATGTTTTTAATACATTATTAAAAATATTGTAAAAATATTATTATTATATTTTAAAAAAAAATTTAAATAATTTTTTTAAAATATTTTTAATACATTATTTTAATATTATTAAAAATATTATAAAAACATTATTATTATATTTTAAAAATATATTAAAATAAGTTTTTTAAAAATATTTTTTAAACCAAAATTATTTTTAAAAAATGCTTATATCTCGTAATTTTGCTTATGAAACCATCCTTCGTATTTTAACAAAAAATCTTTTTTGCAAGATTTTGGGGTAAACACATTTGTCTAAATCATTATATTATTGATTTGTTTTATTTATATTATATTTAATATTATAAAATATATTATAATATAATATATTTATATAATATAAATATTTATATTATACTATAAATATGGAATTTATTTAGTTTAATAATGTTTTAAAAATGTTTTTATTAATATTACTAAAACAGTTTTAATATATATAATTTATATTATTATTATTAACTTATAACTAGTAATTATCATGTTTTTTAAAATATAATAAAAACATAATAGATATATAATCATAATATTTTTAATTTTTTTATAGTTTCAGTAAAGTTCAGGACACGCATGGGCAATATTTCGGGTAAAATGGGTAAATTTTTTTAAAAAATCAAAATTCGAATTAACGCCCGGTCCGCTATTATGCGCAAATACGGTATTCCTTTCAATTAAATAATTGAGAGTGGATTACATGGTATTTGAAAGGATAGTCTTGTTCTATGCTAATTTTTCTGAAACCATTTTCTGCCGAAGCAGTGATTATTGATTATAACATCCTATTAATCGAAGACCTTATGGAAAAATAAAATCGCAAAATCAGCTATTATTCTTAATAATTTGATGTAATGCACAAATATGGAAGCAAGTTATAATTGATGTAAAGATGAAACATGTGATGTTTTTGATATGTATTGACACCCTTGTTCTGCCTCATAAAAAATCATCCAATAAGATGCAAGATTTTGCGTACGAATATCATTTGATTTGCCATATAACCATATACTCCATAAAAAAATTTTCAATATCACCCAGTTCCTGGTATGATAGTTTCAAGCTTTGTGATAAATTAGTGATTAGAGTTCTGACTAATACTGGTAATAATAATGGAACTGGGGTTTTATAGGGAGGTTAATTAAAATATACGTTTATTTAAAAGAACTAGCTAACATTAGTAATGCTAAAGGAGGTAGGATATCGATAGGATGATATCAACGAAAGTTTTTAAGTAATATGAAGATGCTTTCTAGCCATTAGCGTGTCTGATAATGTACAAAAGGGGTTTGGGTCAAATCCCGACAAACAAAATCCCGACAGGTCATAATCCTGACAAAAAAAATCCCGACAATCAAAAAAAGCTTTTCTTGAGCAATTTTACTATAAAAACGCCTAAATCAAACCCTAATCTAGGTACTCGCCCTAACCCTAACCTAAGCAATCACCCTAACCCTAACCTAACTTAAATAAACTAAATAATTTTTTGTTGTCGGGATTGTCGGGATTGTTACTGTCAGGATTTTTTTGTCAGGATTATGACTTGTCGGGATTCTACTTGTCAGGATTTTGACTGGCACCCATAAAAAGTCTGGTGATACAAAAATTTGTGAGTCTTAATAAAACCAATTCAAGGTTACGAGTCATCAAATTGAGTTACGAAAGCTTCATTAAAGTTACAAGTCAAATTTAAGAAATAAGAGTTTTATTTTTAGACCATGCAATGTTGATTTTTCATTTTGCATTACATGGAATCTGAAACATGTGTCAGTTGGTCAAATTTT
Organism: Gigaspora rosea; assembly: GCA_003550325.1. Classification (NCBI taxonomy): domain Eukaryota; kingdom Fungi; phylum Glomeromycota; class Glomeromycetes; order Diversisporales; family Gigasporaceae; genus Gigaspora; species Gigaspora rosea. Next base: position 94,699 of record QKWP01000444.1, read on the forward strand.
TTTAAATTTTACTGTGAATTAATAGAATAATGTTCATATCTAAGGTTATGCAAGGTTAATTATCCATTTTGCGCAGTCATATTTTTCTGTCATTCCTATCGGACAATTAGACACCAGATGAAAATAGGAAAAATAATAAATGCCAAAAATTGAACAATTAGCGTAATTGGGATCTAAAAAAAAAAAAAAAAATTTTTTTTTGAAAATTGAAAAATGGTAATGCACAACGAAACATCAATTTTTGTAGCCTAAAAGCGGTGTTCCTGTCACCTTAAATAAAATTTTCAACTCATTGAGTTTTAACCTTCAAAATCAGAGTAGAAGTGTTGACTCTAAAGTAGGTCAACTTCAAGCACTAAGATTAGAATTATCTATTAATCTACAATTATTATTATCTATTGCTAAAGCTAATTAAGTGATAATCTGCATGTGATCGACAGTATTTTAATTAGAAATTCGGGGTAAATTACGGTAGATCAATTATAATTTTAAAACGAATTCCCGGCAAGTATAAAAAGGCAAGTACTTTAGAATTATTTAAAATTGATAAAATATGTATATAGTATGGTGCAAGAAGTGTTATTGTTTCACACAAGCAATAAAAAATGCACTATTGACTTGTACATTTTTGACTTTACTTTGAGGTAGCGACAGATTTCCCATCTCACGAATGAATGATTTATAAATCGCCGATTCTGAGATTTAAAAAAAAATTTTTTTTTGTAATAAGATTACAAAGGTTCAGAACTTTCTGTTTCGTCTAAAGCTCGCAAGGCCATAGCCTCCTTCCAGCGACGTGAAAACCACTGATCCAATTTTGAATTGTGGTTTCTTTTGGGATTTCATCATCATTAATTTCACCAGCTTGTGCACGAAGTATTAGCTCTTCTCTCATTTGTTGCGCTGTTAATTTTTGTGATGGATTAGCCGTACCCGTATGAAACATAATTTCTAATAATTTTTTAACGTGAGTAGTCATTCTGGTAACAGGTTGGTGCTTGGCTTTTCTTTCATTTCTTTCAAAGCCCAACCACTGGTAAAAACATTACTAAAAAAGAATTCTACTTTCAATTATTCAGAAATCAAACACGAATTTAATCAGTAGTTAGGTAAGCTTAAATTATAATACCTTCCAATTTTGCAAGCTTCATTAGTCTTTATCGGAATTGTCAAATCTATAGTTTCAAAGTTCTAAAAACTTGTTATTGATATGTTATATCTATAATATAATGTTTAGGTTTTACATACATCGTTTTCGTTATATGAAGCTTCCGAAACTTCTATTTGTTGCGAATTACAAGAATCAATCCTTTCTAATAAATTATGTAAAAATTTGGTGGTAAACATTTTCATGTTATAAAAATAAAGATTTTTTTTATAAACACTTGGATATTTTAGTACGATTATACTTTGGTCTTGAATAATTGGCATTGTCCAAGATTTACGAGATTGAGTATGATTTGTCGAGCTAGGGTTAGGTTTTTCTATTTTTTGCAATTTTGTAATATTATTTAAATTTGCGGGAGACCATTCTTTCCAATCTCCTATTCCTGGCAAAGCTTTTGCAGCAATAAATCCAATTTTTTTACCATCTATGGGCCATGTCCATTCTTGTAAATTTGAAATTCCAGCAATAGTTCCTAATTTTTTTTTCTTTTTTCAAATAAATTAGATAATTATTCATCAAACTTATCAAGATAATAAGATTATACTTACTATCCGGACGGTCAGGTGTAATATTAGATACACGGGTACCTGCAATATCCTTTATTGCGTTTTCAATTTCATTACCTGAATTAAGACTAAACCCTAGTTTAACATATCGTTTGATTGCCTGTGATATCTAAATATGTAATCAAACTATTATAAAAATTATATTTATTTTTAAATACAGGTTTGAATATTACCTGTGTGTGATTGAATCGATAGAGGTTTTGGCTTCACCAGCCTCTAAAAATATCCATTTTCGTGGAACAATATTATACCATTCTTTCCAGTGTCCTAATATTAGCATTAACTCCGTGCAATGATAATGAGGACCATTATCAGAAATAATGGTTACCCATTTAGGCTTATTCTCCATTGTTTCGAATACGGTATGTAAAGAAGATGCAATGAACTATGCGTCTTGTTTGCTATCATCTGACCAATGATCATATACTTCCAAATTTAACTGATTCTTCGTAATTTCTTTTGTATATACCAATACAGAATGTAAACTCCATCCATGTTTTCCATAGAAATCTTTCTTCGTCTCACGTGAATGTTGTGGTAGAATTTTCATTTTGAAATCGACAATTATTACTGCACCATGATTATCTAATTCATTAAGGTTTACTTGAACATGTACGTTTAGATAAGTTTTACGTGCTAAATGAGCCATCCAATTTATCAATTTATTTTGATATTCTTCAATAGAATTATATAAATCTAATCGCAATGTATTTTTTAATTGATCGAATATTTTGAAAAAACGTTCACAATTTAACAAAAATTATTGGATGTTGTTGATCACAATCGCCAAGTGCATAACAAAGACAGTGTGCAATATACGGATCATGCATTGCAACTCCCATATTAGTGATTTTAAGTTGTCTGGGAAATTCATGCCGAATATAACGTCTCAATTCTTGCAGTTTAGTACGCAATTCTTTCTATTAGCATGAAATTATTTATATTAAGATTTACATATATGGTATATAATATTAATTTTTACTTTACTATATCTGTAAATTAACATCCTCAATATGAGCTTTAATTAAAGCTTCTATATCGTTAAAAACCTCATATCCACATTCATTACATGTTGAGCATAGTCCACCTAAATTATCTTGATAAACGAATCGACTACCTTGCAAGCGAGCCATGAAAGCTGTTCGACCTATACCATTAGGATACTGTTCGTGAAAACACTCCCATAATACTTTTTTATGATCTTGTAAGTACATTATAGGCAATCCTGTTTTTTTTATCACATTTATATGAGCTCATATTAACGATTGATTTGTTAGAAAAAAAATTCTCAAATTGATTTATTTGTTCTGGGTTGAATTTCAAATGTTTAATAATTGGCTTTTTTAATGGAGGAGCACCGTAACCATTGATACGTGCATGTTGACAGGCTTCTTTTATTGTGTGTGTACCAACCTTAATTCATTGAAATATTATATATTATAGATTTATTATGAGAAAAATAAGAAACCCGCGCTGAATTTTGGTTAAATCTGCTATGCAGATCACATGAGGGTGAAATCTGCGTTAACGCGGATTTCACCCAAACCCTATGATTAAAGCAGGTTTTACTTGAATTCAGCGCGGGTTTCACCCTGACATAGAATAATTTCTTACATTTAGCTGTTTCTCTATTTCTGAATAAGTAAAATCTGAAGCAATTATAGAAAGAATACGCCGTTTTCCGTCTCTTGTTTTTTTATTTGCGGCTAATGCATTGCCAAAACATGACCAAAATGTTTGAATGGCATTTGGTGTATGAATGGGTATTGGAGTAAGTAATCCCATTTTATAGGGATTCGCTATTGATTCTAAGTCATTTGTGGGTGGATAAGATTTTGTCCATAATTCGAGCTAATAAATTATTTTATTAGTCCAATTTATACATTTTATTGATATTTATTAATATTACCAAACTAACTTAGTAAAATTGTATATTCGAACACGAATTAATATTACCTTTGATATATCATGTAGCCAAGGTGTAATATTTGTACAACCTGATGCACGTAACATAGCCTTCCATGCTCTTATTTCTCGTTCATTAAAATAATAATCGGGTGGATAAATTGCACTTAATTCTTGATAGAGTTCGATTATTCCATTTTTGCTCACAAACCAATTTAGAAAAAAATTGTACCATTGAACCGAAGCAATAGTTCTGCGTCTTAAATGATAATCGAATATTGATTTCATAATTGTATATTCTTGCCAATCATTAGGATTACAAGTTGGAATACGATTAGTTAAAATAAATTTTTGAATGGCTTCATTATGCAAACCAAAAAGACTAACACCATTGAATTCTTTAATAAATCCTAATTGTTCCCATACATCATTTGGCGAAGCTCCTATAAACTTTTTTTGACATCGTGATTCTTGATATATTTCAATTACACAGGTATTATTTGTCATAGACGATACAAATATTGCTTGCTTTTTCAAATAAATATGAATAAATGAAGCTTTATATCCAACCCCAGCATTATACCAGTCTTTACGTGATGAACTACCGACGCCGTATACAAATAACTTGTATTTACCCACCAAACATGAAACTGGAAATAATGGAACGTCATCTATTAATTGTTGTACGATACTTTTTTGATTCCACCCAAGAATCATTGAACAAGAATAACGGGTTTGGCTACCAAATATAAGTTTGTAAACGGTAGAAACTGCATTGGTTGGATTAGGAGAAGTTATATGGCAATTTCCTGATTCACAATAATATTCAGGAAGAAAAAAATTAGTACTGATTCCTCTTTGAATCGTAAGATAAAAAAATTGATTATTAAGTTTGACTTTTATTTTAAAGCCAAGTCGAATAGGAAAATAAAATGGGGTTTCATTGTCTTCATTCGTATAAAGTTCCCACCAGTAACGCGAGTAAGGCCCGTAATGAAGCTCTTCAACAAGAAAACCTTTTTCTATTATAGTAATTGCAATCTGGCGCGGTCACTTTGACATTTTAGCACAAGTTAGGATAACTAGTACGAGATGCAAACTTGTCTTGAGAAGTATAGTTAAACTTATCCCCGAATTTACTATCTAATTTCTGCAGATCACATGCGGATTATCACTTAATATACATTTTAATATGAAGACATAATCGATTCTTGTCATTGTCGTTAAAGTTAAGTTTAAATTAAAGTTGGAGCAATTTATAAAAAAAATTGTTGGTGAAGTATATTGTCTACAAAATTAATTTGTCTGTGAATTAACCATTTGTAAAATAATCTTGTCTGTAGATTAACTGTCTATAAAATAAGTTGCCTATAAAGTATTTGTTGGTGAAATAATATTCTCGTAGCTTCGCTTATTTATCATGTATCGGTTATTTTTTTTTTAAATTCAAAAGTCACGTTATTTTTTTTTATGTAACAATAGGCATACTTGATTAATAAATTTTTGTTCTCAGATTATATGGAAAATAGAATTTAAAATAGCTTAATCGTATTTTTATTTTTTTTCAAACATTTTTACCTTGTGTACTGCATGTTATGCGTAATCTAATTAGTCCTCTTGTCAACAGTATGGTTAAAAATAAAAAGAATCTGGGTATAAAAAGATAACGTACAATTATAATTGGTAATAAAATATTAAAATCTTAGCAAAAATGAAATAATCGATTGTGCAAAATAATAAATTTAATTCCATAAGAAAATGAAGTTTTAACTCAATTTATCATAATATTAATTATAAAGTATAAGAATGTAAATAAGCTCTATTTCTGAAATTTCAAGATTCCACTTATGACGTTCCTGGTTTTTGCGCGACTACGTCGCACAGCTGCCCTAGTAAAATAAATAAAATTTATTATAAACGAATCGGGGGGTCCAGGCGTTTCATAACGTACATACAGTACGTATGCACGTAATGTCAATATATCAAATTGGGATGTTATCCTGCTTAAGCCTGTTAATTCAAGATTTGAAACCCATCATACATAAATTGGTTTTAAACACTGCTTTTAACTAAACTTAAAACCCGCTTTATTTAGGATAACGATAAAAAATAAAAATTCTACGTACATACTTGTGTATTGCATATCAGTATTTAAAGTTTTTTTTTTGTCATTGATACCTACTAACTTGTATGACCTGGGTTAGTTCGATTCTGACCCGTGATCTGTATAACCTATAGTTGTTAGACGAAACCTAAGTATAACCTATAGTTGTTAGACGAAACCTAAGCCCCAAAATGATGAAACCTCAAATTCTGCTGACGAAAGACGAAACCCAAATTCAAAATGACGAAACTCCCACTAAAAAAAAAAAAAAAAAAAAAAAAAAAAAAAAAAAAAAAAAAAAAAAAAAA
>QKWP01000444.1:101195-188848 GCA_003550325.1 Gigaspora rosea
TTAACCCGGCTTGTATATTTAATTTTAAAAAGCCATTAGACAAACAAGCCATTAACATTTCTAAATATTTAAATAAATAAATAAATAAATAAATAAATAAATATAAATATAAATGTATTGTAATAAAATTAGTAAATTTATCGATTCAACCAATTTTTCTCTTGAAAACTTTAAGACACAGCAATAAAGTTTAATTTCATAATTAAATTATCGATTCAATCAATTTTTCTCTTGAAAACTTTAAGATACAGCAAAAAGTTTAATTTTATAATTCAAATTAATAGCTTTAAAATTTGTTACGTAAGTAATTTGGAATAAATCTGAAAAATTTTGGAAATAAACAGCTTTAAAATTTGTTACGTAAGTAATTTGGAATAAATCTGAAAAATTTTGGAAATAAACCAATTTTGAGTGAAACATTAACTGACAAGCATAATAGTTTATAATTGAAGATCCGAAAACAATGTATGTACATCTTATTAATTTTTATTATCTGTACTAATTTATTAATAAAGTCTTTTATTGATTTAGCTAATAGGCGTAATAATTTTTTTAATTGATATCGATATACAGAAATATGTAGAATAATCCATGCATTATTGTTAATTTTTTAATTGTGCTAATTTGCTTAATTAATAAATTACTTCTTAAGTTACTTATTAAAATTGATATAATTGTATGTTTTAAATTTTAGTTTTATATAAACATAAATGTAGGAGCCAGTGGCGCCCTTACTTACACTTGCTTCTGTTTCTCATCTTTTATTAGTTTTGTACCCTTTGCAGTTTCGTCACCTTTCGTCAGTTTCGTCACCTTTCGTCAGTTTCGTCACCTTTCACTAGTTTCGTCACCTTTCGTCTTTTCGTCATTTGAGATTTTAATTGACGAAAGACGAAACTAGGTTTCGCGTTTCATCAGCGCGAAACCTCAAGGTTTCGTCTAACAACTATAGTATAACCCATTTAATTTAATGTCCCATACGGGTTAACCTTATCCGGGTAGCAGCTCTATGACCAACTAGCATCGGTTACGGTCATAACCGGTCACAAATGACTATAGTCATAACTGTACCCATCCATAAACACGATAAAGAAATTTTTTTTAAAAAAACGACCGTTTTGTAAAAAAAATCGCTTATTTTCAAAAAAAAACAAGCATATAAAACCACATTTAGTGCTCTAATAAAAAGGTTTCGTTGGGCAATTTTGCTAAATTAATACCCCTTTAACATCAAACCTTGACCCTAACCCAAACACTGGTACACATCCAAGTAGTGCATTTTATGGTCGCCCTGGATTATTTATTTTATGCCACTTATTAAACTTTTCGAAGCAGAGATTATAAATGAGCGCAGTCCTAAAAAAATAACTTAAATTAGGAGCATTGCCATCCCTATGAAAAAATATTTTCGGAAAAACATGGAAGCTGAACACGGAAACTTACGTAAAAATATGTAAAAAATACGTAAAATGTACACTTTCCGTGTTTTTGGACAAGAAAACACACCGTATTTTCCGTGTTTTCTAAAACACGGAATGTCCTTTTCCGTGTTTCAAAATACAGTGTAATTTCCTGACCAAAAACACGGAAAGTGTACATTTTACGTATTTTTACATATTTTTACGTAAGTTTCCGTGTTCAGCTTCCATGTTTTTCCGAAAATATTTTTCATAAACCAGGATTTCTAGATTTAAATCATTATTTGATCCAAATTTAAAAAATTACAAATTTTTGTTTGGCGTACGGCACTCAAATTCAAAAATCATATAGGATAGTGACTTCATCCGGTTTGTATTTTTATTAACTATAATAAAGCAAAGTGAACTGATGAAATCTATAGTTGGCTATATATAATCGTAAACGGGTTTATTTCTCATATAAGCCCACTGTGCCTAATTTGACTACTCAATACCTCGAATTTGCTTTATACAGTAAATGTATCGTAATGCATAATCACCACTTTTCATTTAAGTCATTCTGCATATAATAACATTGTCATAACAGCCACACCTTATTTTGACATGAGGGAGATGTATTGCTAATTATAGCACAGCCTTATTAATTTATAGATTCACCTGGTCTTGACTTTCAGTAGGGTTTCGACCTTTCATATTTATGATTTTAGGGTTCACCTTTTGTCATTTACGATTTTAGGCTTACCCTTTCATCAGAGTAATTTTTGATTTTGCCAAGGTTCGTCTTTCGTCTTTTGCCTGTTTTAAGTTTCCTCTTTTGTCACCACGCAAAAAATGGTTCACCTAACAACTCTACTAAAATACTATAATTATAATTAATTTATTTATCTAATATTTTCTGCTAACACTATTTTCATTCTTTTATTATTTTATGTGTTACTTAATTACGTAGTAAGAATTCTTCCACATCCCGTGACCTATTATTGCGTAATTCTGTAACGTACGTATTGCGCCTATAAACTAAGCCACCGACATATATAGTAATCTATTAATAGAATTAGTTTAGTACTTAAAATTCTTTAAATTCCGTGGATTAAGAAATTAGCATAATTATTTTTTTTAAATAAATTAAAATAGAAATGTTTCTTTTTTAATCATTATCCATAATATCGTAATAACAATACAGTGACTGTTAGTGATGAGCAGAATGCGCATTTTTCGAACCATATACATTAAATTTGCATTGTTAATTACTGCGTAGTTGACGGAAAGGTACAGTACATACGTACAGTACATATTAAATTGTAGTATAAATTTATGGGCGTACAGTACATACCAGATACTGTAATTCACGATCTACATTTTTTAAGTTTAATATTTCATATTTCTGTATACTAATTATTACAATCATGAATAGAAGAAACGTGGTTAATTGATAAAATAAGAGGTTGTTAAGTACAAGATAGTATTACTGTTACCCCTGCATTATTGCAGTCATAAAAAAAAACTTAAGAAACTGTAATCAGATAGCTACTAAGCCTAAATTAAATTACTATTAACATATGACATGTGAAATGTTTATGGTATTCCGACTTCTGATATTGTGAGTACGGCTCTTTGCGACAGTTCCACAGCCTCTTTGTCGACAGTAGGTCGTACTGTACGTATGTACTGTACGTATGTACTGTACGTATGTATGCATTATCCAATTATACTACATAACTGACATAACTGATAAATAAACAGATCATTCATGAATTTCTAAAAACAAGACTCAAATTATCAGTTATGAGTTTTACAATAATTCATAAATATATAAACTGTATATATCATTGATTATTTAAGTGATGCCTCAGGATTCTATTTTGAGTTTATTACCTTATTGGGCTCAACTCCTGTAGTGGAAAATTTTTAGAGCCTGAACCCAATGAAAATTCGGTATTACGAATAGTAGTATTGTAATGATTTAGTAAAGTAGTGGAGTATACTACAAATATCGCATTTGAGTATATAAAGCTAGTATACTATATACTCATATATTATAGTATAGTTATATATTAAATTATAATTAGACCTCACAAAAATTCGACCAAGGCTAATTTATTGTTATAATAAAAACATATCAATATGGCAATAATAAAAAAGAATTTAGAAGCACTTTAGTAAAACTCTAGACTTTTTACGAGATCGTACTGCTTTAAAAATCACACAATCATACTCAAGATTTTCGCAAAATTGTATAACATTTTTGCGAGATTGTATTTTACGGTTGCTTTAACAAAAAAAACCAAGATATTTACAGGATTGCGCGTAAATACATATTATGTACTTTTGATAGAATTCATTTATTTATATAGTAAAATAAAGATTTTACATAATTATATATTTAACGAAAATACATCCATCTGTTGGTTGTTGAGCTTTTTTCATGTTTACTTTCACTTGAATTTTCAGAATGAATAATGACCACTTCAGTTTTTCTTTTATTTTTTGACGGATTTATTTGAACTTTTCGCTAAGCTAATGGTTTAAAATACTAATAATATATAGCAATAGATAAAACATATTATAGTTATAAATGAATTACAATTTACCTTTACGTTTATGCGATATTTATAATGAATATTACAACTGCAAATGTTGAATCTATGTTTCTCCACCCGTCTATATGATAAACTATAGCAATTTTCTTCTTCATTTGTTTATGGATATTTGGTTGGAGTTAGTGAATGAGTTACTTCTTTAACGGTCAAATTTTTTGTAAGATATAATTTTCGAACTTTTTATTTCAGGTGAAAAAGAACCACTGAAAAACTTATCTTCAAATATATCATCGATATCAGTTTTCAAAGTTTTCATTAAAGGAATTATTATTATTAGTATTTTTTTTTTGAGAAAATTTTCCTTTTTGTCAGTTCCATTAGAATTATTTTCTACATCAAAAAAGCTATTGCTCAATAATATAGACTCATCTCAGAACTAATATCATCAAAAAAGGTAGCAACATTAATTTTATTTAAAAAAGCATCGTTATGATCACTGCATTTACTACATTTTACTACAGTATGTAACGACCATATTGATTTCGGGCTTTTAAACTATTAACAACCTATTAGATTTTGTAAAAATTGGTCTCGATTTTACAAGTTTAAAAATCCGAAACCTAGTTAGCATAAATTTTATATACATTTGCCGATAAATTTAATTTATACACAATTGTGACCTAATCAACTATACAATACACTAATTTAACGATTATACACAACTTCTTTTGCTCACTTATGCACCACTACTATTCGTATTACTCTACATTATACAACTATTAAAAAAAAAAAAAAAAAACACATAAGGAGTAATATTGCATTTATTTCGCATCTTTGTTTTTAGGAAACAAGGATTAATGTATTTTATTGATCAATTCTAACGATTATTTGTTACACTTAATAATACCTTTGAAACACTCCTAAAGTTTGAATCAAATTACGCACCAAATTAACTTAAAAACCGGTTTTTTGTTGATCTTTACTAAATTTTTTTATTCAAAAGTGATTTTGATGATCTGAAAATACAAAATGAGCATTATGAAAAATTATTACGACTATTTCAGGGATACAATTTGGTAACATGTAAAATGTACATCATACTACCTAAAATATGCAGGAATTTTCGATATTGGAAATGAAAAAGCCACTAATTTTTCATAAAAATGGAAGTCTGTTTTTAACGGTACATTCATTATTTAATTTTTTAATTTTTTTTTTAATTTGAATTTTGTAACTATTTTTAAATTGTTTGGGCTAAACAATTTTATTATTTGTTACTAACTTTTTTTGTTTCAGGATCATTTTTTATTCGACCTTTTGTTTATTCTTTATTACTTATAAAAGGGCTAAAACTATCGTAAGAATTAAAATTTTTTAAAACTTTTTTGCAAAAAGTTAAAATCATGAACAACTTATTTAAAGTCCGGATTTTCATTTATTTAGTATTAATACTTACCATCTCTGGAACTTTTACGGTTGCTATACCTCTTAGAAAGAGGGATCAACCAGATGGGTGTGCTAATATTCGTGCAAGTGTTGATGCATCATTAAGTGGAAATACGACTTTAAATATAAAATATGAGGATGTTAAAAATTGTTATACGAGCTTTCCTTTTGATCTTCAGCGGGCTACTGAAGTATGTTAATTTAAAAAATTAAGAAAAATTTTAAGTGAACATATTAAAGAATATTAAAATTTATATATATTTTTTATTTCATTAAATAGGTAATTGAATCACTTAAAGGAATATATGAAACTTTTTATGTATTTAATGATCAAGCGAGGGAACCTACAGTGAAAGGTTTTGACTACAGACCTATCAACTTATCTGCTGAACTTGAAGCACTATTAAAAAAGAGCTATACAACAGATTTTGAATTTTTCGTAAGTTATTCTTTCAAATACTTTAACAGTTAATGTATTGTATTAATATATATATGCGTGTAATTTAATTAATAAATTTTATCAATTCTAATATGATAACAGTCTGATGTATCTCAAATTTACGTTGATCTTAAAGACGGTCATACTGCTTTTACTCCTTCTTGTTACAGTGCATTTTTCTTTTTCCAAGAAATCTGGCTTTATTCAACGGTCGATTGTAAAGGGAAACAGGTAAAATATTAAATATTTTATATATTTTATTTATTATATATTTTATAAAAATAAATATAATTATAATTATAATTATATAAATAATTAATCATTTATTCTTAACGAACGATAGGTTATTAAAATACTTCAAGATGATGTAGATCCCTCAAACAATCAATGTGAAGTTATTACTATTGATGGCACTCCTGCTTTGAAAGAAATTACTAATTTTGCCAAAAATAAGGTTAAAAATTCTCGTGATCTTGGTGTGAGATTTAACATGGCATTATCGTCTCTCGCGTTTTCAGGTGGTACATTCACCATAAATCCGAGCTTTGTAAGTTCAAGCCTATTTAGTAGACGTATAACTTTACCGGAGTCAGATAGTATTACCTATGAACTCAAATGCAATAATAGTCAAACTAAAACTGTAGTAAGACCTTGGATTATAATTAATAATTCTTTTAATACTTTGAATTTTACCGATTCTAAAAGTTATTTTGAGTCAATATGTCTTGTACAAAACACTCAAAATACCCAACAACCTAATGTTCCTCAATCACAAAACTCGGAAGTGCCTGTAACTTTAAGTACTAAAACTATTAATGTAGAGTTCCCTAATGTTGAACAAGTTGGTAATCTTGATAATTTTACCATATTTTATAAATTTAACAATACTGGTGTCAATACTGGTGTCGTGATGATACCAACTTTCTTGCCATCAACTTACGCACTTGATCAGAATAAATTTCATACTGACCTTGTAGCTGCATTTAATAATTTTTCTGCATCCGGAGTAAAAAAAGTTTGTATTTTATTTTTTAATATAAAATTTTATGATAAATTTTATGTTTATGTTAAAATTGTATTAAAATTTTATTCTAAATTCTTTTTTATTATCATAGGTTGTTCTAGATTTTACCAATAATGGAGGTGGATTCATACCACTTTCACAATTCTTTAATGAAATTTTTTTACGTCAAAAAAATTTTACATTCCCACGTGATATCAAGATTAATGATGTTATGTCATTCCTTATTAAAGAAGCTGATAAAGAAGGACAAGGTTCTAATACAATAAGTTTTTCTCCTAATCAAGAACAGTCGATAGTCACCGGTCAACCATTTCAGAATGCTGATGAATTTATTGGTAACAATGAATTCAAAAGAGGTGGTGCAAATGTAAAATTCACCAATCTATTTGTTGATATATTAGATGATTCTCCTATAAATGGTTGGAAATCTCCATGGACGAATAAGGATATTATTATACTTACTAATGGAGCTTGTGTATCTTCTTGTGCTCAGACTGTTCAATATCTTTCAGAACAGGCTAAAATAGCTACTGTTTCTGTTGGTGGTTTTTATAAAAAAAAATTATCTTATTCTTCATTCCCTGGTGGAAATGTTGTAACTATAAATCCTTTCTATTCTCAAATTAATAATATAACAAGTAATACTACCGATTCCCCTCCTCAAATTCCAAAAAACTTTGCAAATGATATTTCAATGTTTTCCTTTACAGCTACTTATAGTGAAACTTATAGTTTAAAATTCCCTGATATGATAAATGAATTTATGTTTCGACCTGCTGACCATAGATTATTTTATGATGATGAAAGTATTATTAATCCTAGTAAATTATGGTTAGAAGCTGTGAAATTTATTTCTTAATTTAATTAATTAGTTTAATTTATTTCTCTTTAAAAAAAAAAAAAAAGCATTTTTTTTTTCTTTTAATAAACATTGTAATATACTACATATATAGTGCAGTTCACTGTAGATATTCTTTTTTATTTATTTTTGAAGATTAAACTTTTATAATGTTCATGGACATTTATCAATTCAAGGAATGGTCACATAAATTATATTTTCATACNAAAATAATATGTGTTTTTATTATTTACTTGTAATTTTCATATTATTTTTGTAGTTGCTGAATTAGAAATTTTTTATCAAATGAAGTCAATTTTATAATATCCAATAAAATTGGTTTATATGAATAATTACTGTAAGGGTCTAAATCAGAAATTTAGACTCTTTGATTTTAATATATATAATAATTGCAATGTTTTTAATGTTTATTACTTTATGATCTAGTATCGTTAAATAATGCGTTGTTGCGTTGTTGCGTTGTTACGAGATAAAGATATGTCATTAAATCAAATTGTGTAAAGATGCAAATTTCGAAATTCTCAAAATCTTAGCCCTGTAAAAAATTTTTTCGAATATTTCCGTTATTTCTCAATATTTTTTGTGAATTTGTAACAAAATCTAAATAGGCCGAATAATCTCCATGATTAAACGTGTCATTTCACCGACAATCATTTCACCTTAGCCGACATCACACCAAGTGACAATTTACTAAAAATACATACCTGCAACTAATAAAACGCTAACCCTAACCCTATGTGATGTCGGCTCAGTGAACTTTCGGTGAAATGATTGTCGGTGAAGTGACCAGCACAGGATTAAGGATTAAAAAAAGGATTAAAATATTATAAATTCCGTGAATATACAGTACAACATTTATGGAATATAAAAGTGTAGGATGTTCTCAAACTGATCAAGTGAATTATGCTTCATTGAAAAAAAGTATGGAGCGCAGACCATCTTTTTTTTTGTCATCGAGTTAATGCTGATTGACTAAAAACTACTTATTTTATCCGGATATATATCTTCAAAAAATTGAATTTGGATTTATTTAGAATTCGGATTAATTCGGATATAAATATATATCCGGATTCAACTACTAACTTTATCCTATTATTTCTCAATATATGATCTCTCTTTAAAATTTTCAAAAGCAATTCTCGCAACTTGTGCATATCATATATTCTAAAATAATGTTTAGGTTAACCCTATTTTTGAATTGAAACTTTCACACTTTTGAAAATTTGTTAATCATATTGTCCAATACTAATACTAGTAATCACTTTGATAATTCATTATATTCATGGTTGTCATCTATATATATTGTATAATCATTTAACTGATGAAAAAAGGCGAGACAATGCATCGGATCAATTTTTAATTAATGGATTCAGTGTTTAATGCGAAAATAGCAAAAGTTCTCGAATAAAATCATGTGTGAATATACACACGATTAGTATGAAGTAAAGATGTGTAGTCTGGATTATTCATTGAAAAAATTTGTGAATAACTGCAAATAATTTATCATACTGTACGTACTTTTATGCTTTTTATTTTGAAAATTAAGAAAATAATTTTTTAATTCACAGTTTTTCATCTTAAAAAAATATACGAATAATTAATTATTAAATTTCGTTCATTATTAGAAGAAATTGAATTAGTATAAGGAATTTTCCTGCTTCCACTATCAAAAGTGTTTATATTTGATTTTTTAATCTGTTCAAGGAATTAATAAATTAGATTTGTTTAATTCTGTAAGGATCTGTTTGCCATCTTGGCATTTTTTAAATATTTCACAGAGTACTTCGGTGATGATCGATTTTCTATATCCTTATTCCAACATTTTCATCAAGTTCATTGTAGGACTTCTTTGTTAACGTGCGGTCGTAAACCATCAAGTATTTGGAGTATCTTGCAAGATGTTACAACTGTGCAGATCTCAATGAACGATTCCTTGGAATGAATTGCCTTAAGGCTAGAAGATATGCTAAATAACAACTTCAGCTTGTATTTTCATTCCATATCCGAAATATATCCATAATTTTGACGTAATGAACCCGTTATTGTACATTTTAATAGTTTCCGTTTTCATTTCTTGATATACTGTAACATTTTATAAATGAAGGGTTTTCAACTCCGATTTCTCAATACACTTTTAACTTTTTAAACACACTACTTTTAATAAAAAAACATACAAAGTAAAATATAATGAATTAAATAAAGTACCTCATTTAAATAATCGAGTTTAAAAAATTCCTTAAGTGCGACATAATAAGTAACGGAAGAGGTTTCAATTAGTCGCAAACCCACTTTTCCGATTGCTTCAATATTCTTAAACTTGTAAGGAATCTAATTGGTAATTATTGTTGTCTAATAATGTTGTTATATCATTATAAATATCAAGACCTTCGTATTCTGATTTGATGATTTCGTGAAATTTACTCTTTTCCATTCGAAACCAATCATTAGTTTTCTCTATGTTTATCGGTGTTCCAATAACAATAGCCGACTTGTGACATTCCTTCTATAAACCCCATCTTTGCGGATTTCTTATAATATTCGAATGCCATCTTTCCTTTCTTTTGACACCGACTCCATTGAGTTAGTAATTTCCAACGCATAATATTCGATTTCGTCTTTTTCGACTCTGATTCCTTCATTATAGCAATTTCCAACATTAGCTGCTCCCTTAGCACTACTCATCTTTGCAGATTTTAAATTTTAAGAATGCCTTCTTTTCGTCCTTTTTGATTCCGGTTCCTTCTCTATAGCAAATTCCAACATTATATGTTCCCTCAGCACTGCTCATCTCTTCAGATTTTTTAAAATATTTGAATGCCCTTTTTTCATCCTTTTCGACTCAAATTCCTTCACTATAGCAAAATCTAACATTAACTGTTCCCTCAGTATTACCCATCTCTGCAGGTTTTTTATAAGATTCGAAAACCTTTTCTTCGTCTTTTTCAACACCAATTCCTTGGATATAGCAATTTCCAACATGAAATGATCCCTTATCACAACCCATCTCTGCAGTTTTTTTATAAAATTCGAATGCCTTCTTTTCATCCTTTTCGACGCCAATTCCTTCTCTATAGAAAATATCCAACATTAGCAGTTCCTTAACATTACCAATCTCTGCAGTCCTTTTTTACTTCGATTCCTTCCATATGGCAATATCCAACATTAAATGTTCCCATAGCATACCCATCTGCTTTTTTTACGTCCTTTTTTACTCCGATTCCTTCCATAGAAATTTCCAACATTAAATACTCCTTTAGCACTATCCATCTCAGCAGATTTTTTATAATCTTCGAATGCCTTTTTTTTCATCTTTTTCGACACCAATTCCTTCTCTATAACAATATCCAACATTAGCTATTCTATTAACACTACCCATCTCTGCAGATTTTTTACAATATTCGAATGCCTTCTTTTCATTCTTTTCGATTCTGTTCCTTCAATATCAGATATAGCAATGTCCAATATTATTTGTTCCTTCAGTTTTACACATCTCCGCAGATTTTTTATAATAATTGAATGCCTTCTTTTCGTTCTTTTTGACTCCGATTCCTTCACCATAGCAACATCCAACATTAAATGTTCCTTTAGCACTACCCATCTCTGCAGATTTTTTATAATATTCTAATGCCTTCTTTACGTCTTTTTTTACTCCGATTCCTTCAATATAACAATATCAAACATCAGTTGCACCATCAGCATCACCCATATCAAAAGATTTTTTATAATGGATGAATGCCTTACAATAATCTTTTTCTATCCCAATTCTACTATGATAATAACAACCAATATGCATTCAGTGACATGACCCATACCAGCTGCTTTCACAAATTGAATAAATGCTTTATATTCATCTTTTTTAACTCCATTTAGATAATAGCAACCAATCTTAAGTTCTTCTTCAGGATTATACATAGAGATATTTGGAGTAATTTTGATTTTTATTTTTGATATAAAAATAATTCATATATTTTATATATATATTCATTGCATTTTGAAACATATATATATGTTGGTTAATTCTTTTTATTAATTAACGAATTAATATAATAATAATAATAATAATAATAAAGAAACAATTCAAGAGTCACTTATTAGCATAGTAACTAAATTTGGACAATCAAATCGTGAATTCTTTGTTTTCATGAATCAGCCCGAAGAACAAAAAAAGTAAATAATCATTATGTAAACAGCCAATGAAGTTCAATGGTTAACAACTGGAAACTAGAATTTATTTGGCAAGCTAGTTTCACAATAATTCTAGCTAAATTTGGTAATTTGAATAGAAGTCAAATTTTGAAAGTCCTTTGTAATATTTGATACTATCACTTATCAATACAAAATTCTTTGTTTAACCAGAAATTGTTTACATACAGATTTATATTTTAGTCGAAAATATTTCTAGTTTATTTAAAAACGTGTCTTAACAATTGCATATGTGAGTTTTTAATGAAGCGAAATAAAGTTTCATGTTGCGTAGTTCTTCAATTAATAATCTTAATACATACGCACGCATCTGATTGATCAAAACGATGCTTATTTTTTTTATTAAAGTGAGTCAAAAAAGGTAATAATGATCCATGACCGACCGCTTACGTACGTACGTACAGTACGTTGTGAGAAGGAAAGTGAACCTGATTTTCTTTTTTATGTTATTACTCTATCCCAATTATCGTTTTTAGTGTAGTGCACCTATCCCCCCGAAAATCGTACTGTAAATTCTTAGTATAGCAAGTGAATTACCTGTTTCCGACTCGATTTGACGATCTGATATATTTAAGATTAGATATATCGAAGATATTAGAAATATAGAAGATATTAAAGATATCAACGATATTAAAAATCTTAAGGAAAGCAAAGATATCAAATATGTCAAATATACCTGATATATCGAGTCTAGAAAACCTGTTGAAACCTTGAAAGTTAGTAGCATTAAAGATGGGACACAGTAGTATAGAAAGTATGAATACGTCTTTTGTCTCCACAAAAGAGAGATTCAATTAGATAAGTTCCAAGTTCTAAATTTGTAGGTTTGAAGTAGGAAATGCAGTCAAGTAATACCTTCGAAATTAGAGCAGAAGTGTTGTTAGTAATTCCACCCCGATATATGATTAAATAAACTGTTATTGTTATAAACCGATAACCTACCGATAAGTGAAATCGCCAAAATCCCATGACCTCGTATTAGAGCCTCGTGACATAATCTAGAGCTCTATTTCGACCCTAATTAGGCCGTTCGAAGTTGATTCTTTGGTTAACATCACTTTTCAAGGACTCTCGGGGAGGGGGTGGGGGTAAAATGAAACGAACATATGAAACGAACATATAAAAATGAACTAAGATGAGTCATCCAGCGTTTTGATTGGCTGTTCGTTTTCGGGGGTGATGTTATTGTTAACCAAAAAATTAACTTCAAACGGCCTTACTCAGACCAAGTCAATCCACGCCTCAAACGTTGCCTTTCACCATTATTAGGTTGAGTTAGAGTAGTTTTAGCTATAGTTGGTAGCGTATAGTTTATATATTTAGAAGGAGGGTACATTCCCTATCCTCACCCGTACGAACTGTTACGTAAGATAAATAAATGTTGTCGATCTCCATAAATATGGTTATTGATATGCACATCGCATATTTAAACACACTCATTTTTTATATTCGATATTTTAGGCCGTTCAACAACAGTCTAACATTTAGATTTAGATATTGTGTTAAATATGGTAAATGCCCAAGAGTATATAGATAACAATTTTTCTAAAGACAGCAGAGTAATCAATGTTGCTAAGAAGGATTTAGTTGGTTCATTAGATTTACGAGAATACTCTAATTTAGAAGTATTGATTATTGAAATCAATCAAATAACTAATTTAAGTTTTTCAGAAAAAAATAAAAATATCACAATAATTGAAGCTTATGACAATCAATTAACTAATCTAAACTTTTTGATAAGTTTGCCTAATCCAGAAAAACTAAAATCATTGGGTGTTTTTCAAAATCAAATAACTTCTAATGATTTGGAAATCTTGGCCCCTTTCGTTAATTGTGAAATGCTAAGCATTGGAAAGAATAATATTCGTGGAAATTTAAGTTCCTTACGATATTGGACTAATTTAAAAAGATTAGATTTGTTAGGAATAAAGCCACAAGTTTGGGGGTTAGAATATTTAGCTCATAATCCTTTTTGTGGAGAGTTTTTTCAAGACTATTCTCCCAAAAATATACAAGAATTTGATAATAATACTTGGAGAGGTTCAAGCGACTTTCGAAGGCTTTCTAATGATAAAGTTTGTGGAATAATTAATGATTTATGGAGACAGGTTCAATCACAAAGCCAAGAATTAGACAAGTTAAAGAATGAGCGAAGCCAAGAAAAGAAAGAGCAAAGCCAAGAATTAGACAATCTAAAGAAAGAGCAAATCCAAGAATTAGATAAGTTAAAAGAGCAAAGCCAAGAATTAGACAAGTTAAAGAAAGATCAAAACCAAGAATTGGACAAGTTAAAGCAGCAATGCCAAGAATTAGACAAGTTAAAGAAAGAGCAAAGCCAAGAATTCGACAAGTTAAAGCAGCAATACCAAGAATTAGACAAGTTAAAGAAAGAGCAAAGCCAAGAATTAGACAAATTAAAGAAAGAGCAAAGTCAAGAATTAGACAAGTTAAAGCAGCAACTCCAAGAATTTTCTAATTTATTTTTTCCCAACCAATCCTATGATTTTACCCTGCTTAAACAAGAAATTACTCGTCTTAAGTACCAAGAATTAGCTTCTCAAGTCAGAGAAAACAAAGAGCAATTGAATCAACTAATTAACAATGCTAAAACAAAAACCGGTAATCTAGGAAACATAGTCGACCTACTTCTAGAAACCCAAAAAGAAATCAGCAAAACTAAACCAGAGAGTAATGATAATGTAAAAGGACAATTAACTGCCTTTCAGAAAGTTTTAGAAAATAATCTAACTAAAGAAGAATTACAGAATCTTCTCAATGAACAAACAGAACTTTTTCAATTAGAGGAACATTTAGCTAGTTTGCAAATTAATGAAGTGATTAACCCTCAGTAAATAGAATAATTTCAGTTTAAGTAAGTTGTAAAATCTTTCCCTTCATGTATTGCAGTAAATTTAGCTTATATTCAGTTAATAATTTCTCTAAAATTTTATATCATAATTTAATTTGTCTATACAAAGTCGTCAGGTTTCCACTATTTTATTAGCTTATTAGGTCTCCAATCCTTTTTCTTTATTTTTGAAACTTTCACCCTTAGTAAATATAAGTCCTTATATTTTGAAAATTATGTTCTAAATTTAAATCAAAAATATCCTCCGATAATTTTTAAATTCAGTTGACTGGAATTATTGATTTTTTATCTTAGTTTTGTTGCTTTAACCAATGCATTGAAAAAACTAAGTAATATATATTGACTGACTCAAGAGGTATATTCTGTTAGTATTAATTTAGTCACAGATATAATTATTTTTATGCTTATAGGTTTTTTTTTTTTATAACTTGAATTTATATTATTTTTTGCTATTATATTTCTATGACAAATAAAATTATTAGCTATTACATATTGTCCTTACTCTGTTTATAATTACAGTAGATTTGTATTATATACCTAATATTACATAAAACGTTTTTTTTTTACCAAACTTTTCTAGTTGTATTGTATTCGAATTGCGAGAATATTTTAAAAGTAGATCAATTCAGACCTTATTCCTTATTCATGATTACATAACTTTATCCACGTTACAGTATTCTTCAGTACTACATGAAATCTGGTCCCGCTTTCTTTATTGGCAACCATATCATTTTGCATCATCAAATAAGGCTAATATTTGATTCTCGTTATTATAAATGGTAAATTAATGCGGAACCCATGAAATCACCTTTCTTATTCGTGTTATATATCAAAATTAAAAATCTTTAACCAATAGTAGTAATCAACCTAACTGTATATATATATATTTTTTGTTTTTTTTCGTTCGAGTCGAAGTGAAGTCGACAGATCGAAAAGATGCAGATGTGATGTAGACGTGAAGTCAATAACATTAATGGAGCCGGGTCTGCACAATCAAGTAAATTCAGGTAAAATGATTATAATAACTTTCTGTATACAGTAACCGCTAACCTAATAAGGTCGCCTCAAGGACAAAGGCAAATTCATGGGGAAACGCTAAGCTACAAACTCAACTGCAATAGTAATTGCTATTTCCAAGAGCTTACATGAATCTTTATGTAAAATTTCAAGAATATTTTGGTATGTATAATAAACTGCACAGTTAATAAGAATATTGGATTCAGTATTAAGGGTAGGGTGTAACTATTTCCGAATTCATATAAAATAGATTGTAGATCAACATTGTGTAACCAATATCATATGGTATCATATGATTTACGTGTAAACAACATGTGATTTGACCAATCATAATTAGTATTCATTTGTGTAACCAGGGAAAAACATATAGCGTCCAGGGAAATTTTTAGTTATATGTAAAGTTAATTTTTTTAAAACAATATGTATTGTACACTTTATTAATATAAACAAACTATTTTAAACTACATATTGTATAAATTTGACACAAATTGGTTAAGGTATTGAAAAGTTTTATTAGAAGCACTTTTTTGTTTACTATGTAAAAATTCAATATACCACGTAGATCATATAAAAATTGATCTACGTCACCCTACCCTTAAAATCTTTATTATTTAGGTACAAATAAATTCGACGAATTTATTTCGGATACTAAGCCTAAAATTTCAAATTCGAATATTCAATTATCAACTAATTCAAATAATGACTATGAGAAGATATTGAAACAACCTCTTAAATTTAGACATGGAATCTTTTTGAAATTACAACCTCACTCACATGATGTTAAAAAGCAGGGAATTATTCTATTTATACAAATTTTAATAATTTTCACATGAGTCGGGTGTTAAGGATTTTTGTAAAAATTTTTCAGGTATGATAATTCAAGGTGATCGGTGTTTCATGTTACATTGCCAAAAAAAATATTTCGTATATAATAAGGACATTAGTAATAGAATTGATTACATACGATTGTATTTAATATTAATTAATAAATATTATTTAAATTTTTGGTAAAATAGTAATAATAACTTAGAATTTAAAGCCCTTGATATTTGTATACAATAACTACGATATAATTTATATTATTAAAAATTCGTTAAATAGAATTATCAATTATGTAAATCTACATCACAATTAGAAAATAAATATTTTATTATTAATAATAATTATAATAAATAATATATTTTTTTTTATTAATAATCATAATAAATACTATGCAATTAACGAATGTATTAAAATATTTTTCGGATACTTCTTTTTTCTAATTCTTTCTTTTATCTTTTCCTATATCTTTTCTTCAATAGACTTTGATGCCACGTGTTTTAAATCATTGAAATCGTTCGAATAAGGCCGTCATCCCTATATATGAGTATATAAGCCAAGTGGGAAAAAAAATCAGTGTATTGAACCAAAAGTACAGTATAATAAAAATAAATGTGGCAGTAAGAAAGTTCTTAGCCTTACGGATTTGACTTTTTGATTCTTTCGTTTCATATCCGACATTTTCACCCGATTTTTTGGATTCATTTCCGTTTCAAGCAGGAACCTATGTCTTCATGCGATTTCTTGAATTCCTATAAAAACATTATCAAATGTTATTGAATGAGCAAAGAAGTTCGTCATCATAAAAAGTAGCCAATCCCTTCTCCAGAACCAGTAACCTCCTACTCAAAAAATCACATAGGAGTTAAAAAATTACACGCCCTGTCTTCGTTCGTATCAACTTTGTTATTTCATCATTATCGTTATTTCATTTTAGTCATCATCTTTATTTTTATCATTTACACATTACATATTATAGAAAATACATGTTTATATGAAATAATAAACTTACCATTTTTCATTTCTTTTAGCAAATTTAAATACACTTGGACGCTTATTTTTCCATAGCTAGTTTCTTTTCGAGCCAACTCGTGAAGATTTCTTTTTTTACAATTAAAGGAAACTTATACGAACTTCCTTTGTTATTTAAAAAACTATTTATATTCCACGCTATAGTTAGGTAGGCCTCGAAATATTTTCCTGTCTCTATGCAACTTTTTTTCTTTTCCACTGAGTTCTTTGGTGTAATTTTCTTCTATGACCCATTAAGCTTTGGCCAGTTAGAAAAAGAAGGACGTTCACCGTAATCAATCAAAATATCGTTCATATCTGCCGATTTGTTTTGACCCCAAAATCGACCAATCATGATCGAGGATTATCAAAAAAATTTTACACGAAAATTTAGAATTTTCGCGAAATGCATGTATTTAATTATAAGTCAAAAGTAGGTTAAAAAGGCTTGATAGTTACCAACTCATCCTAAAACACCCGAGTATTTCAACAAACGGTAAAAGTACTTCTTTCTACAGCTTAGCATAGCTCTTTTGTTGAGTTTTATTGGTTTTTTAACTTGTCTAGACGTCAAAAAAGCTCTTTTGTTAGTTGTAACAAGTGCTCGTTTGTTAGTTTTTCGATTTGAAACTATAAGCCCTACTAAAATCCACATATACTCTTTAAATATCAAATCTACCCCCAAAACTTACCCTAACCTATAAGACAAAAACGAAAAAAATACAACAAAAAAAATTTTAAAATTTCATATCAAAATTTCAGCATCATCCACGACAATAAATTTTGATTTTCAGCCGCGGTCCTTTAACATATGGGCGGATTTGATTCATATGATGATGGGTTGTTATATTGTACATTAGTAAATGTACAATATAACAACCCATCATCATATGAATCAAATCCGTCCATATGATTAACGAGGTTAATGTCTAATGATAAAATTGCTGAATCTCATAAGCATTTTTCATTATTTTAATAAATCTGCAAGAATAATTCTATGCTCAAAAAGAAATTTGCAATCTGGATAGTTAGAAAATTATTGCAAAAAAGCAACGAATATATTTAATATTTGTGTCAGATTAATGCATACATCTTTTATTATTATTATTATTATTAAATGTAAAACACATTACAAATAAAAAAATTTTAATCGTTTAAAATCGAAAAATCAAAATAATTTTAGAATATATGTGGCAAGATTTACAAAATATACATTAAAAAATGCCGATATAAAATTAAACCCAATCCGGATATTTGTCAACCCAATGGATAGTTATGTCTCTTGAGTCAGCATTGTGTAGTCCGGCAAATGTCTGAAAATTGAGATTAAATCAAATAGTTAAATATACAGTATATATATATTCATGCTTGAAAACGACAAATATGTTTAATAAATACCTTTTCGAAGGAACCTCTTTGAATGGACGATCAAATGGATAGCCCATTGGACGGATTTATCTTTTGGTTCTGCACCATAGAAACTCAAACTACCGCATCTAGTAACCCTAGGAACTTTATCTTTCTCCCAATCGCTAATAAACACAATTTAAATTTCATTCCATTACGTGACCACGAGGCAATAATAAATGGAATGGCCATCGCAATCACAATATTGTTCTTCATCAGATTCTTTGTCGACAGTTCCGGCAGCAATTGCTGTGTCATCTAATTCATCTAAAGCTTTTTGTGGTGGTTGTCTCACTACTGATGAACGATCACAATTACGTGCTACAACGGTTCTGCAATTTGCAGAACCTCTTGTTTAAATTTGTCAACTTCGATCCATTCAGTAAAATTGTTGCATAGTTCGACAGGAACAATGAAGACACGGAAAGTAAGAGTGATGTTCTAAGCGACAATAAATAAAGAAATATAGTTGGTTAATCACAAAGGAAAAAAATATATTAAAATACAAATGACAAGCTCCGTTTTAATAAGGATCATTACAATAATAATTACCTTATTAGAAGTGTTTTCAACACGGCAAAAGTAATATCTATGTATCCATTATGAAAAAAAAATTAGTATCGAGGATATGATAAAAACAAATAAAATGACCAAAAAATCATACCATTCTCGTGAGAAAAGGTATTCAATTGTTTGAATTGATTGATCATCTTCAACCCAAGTAAATTGTCTTTGTTTCATCTTTGTCTCCAATACATCAGTACAATTATGACAATGTTCTTTATGAAAATGATGCCCGCCAAATGTTTGTTCACCCCATTTGGATGCTTCTTCGTCTTGTTGAGGATCTTTTAGTCCTTTAATACAAGGTATTTTATCCTTGAAACAGAGGATAATACCATCAGATGAAATTTTTACAGGAGAACAGTCGTTAAAATGGTTTAGCCCTAGTTTTTCTTGATAAGCCTTAAAAAGATTGTCAACATGTCTATGCCATCTCCAGAAAGCCGGATCTCGAATTACACCACTATCGAGTTCCTCTAAAAAATGTTTATATACGCAAAATTTTTTTAAAATTAAAATTAATGTTAATATAAAGATGGATACTTACTGGTAATTTTGGAAATTAATAAATGCTAACAACATATGTCCGAAATTGTGGAACGGAGTACCATACTTTTCAAATCAGGTTGATTAAGACCATATTCAATTGCGCGACCCAATAATTCACCTGTAATTAGGGGTTTCTTTCATCAAAGTGACCTTGTTCAACGGTTTTTCTAATAAGATTACGAGCTTTTCCATTTCGGATACTGTAATTTGATCACCTAGACCAAAAGCTATAAATAAATAAATAAATAAATAAATAAATATAAATATTTACTACTAATGAAAAATATAATTTATATAAAGAAATTTTGATACTTGCCAATATCTGCCAATTTTAAGCCAGAGGCACGAGCGGAAAAAGTTGTCTGATCATTGTTGTCAACTAAATGTTTTGAAGGGGTATAGCTCTCTGGAATAATCTCATGATAATTTTCTAAAGGTTTTGTAACACCCAAACCAACTCCAAGACACTCAGCAATGTACCTTAATCATTATTAATTAAAGCTGTTATTATATGATAAAACATTATAAACTTACATTACGAGAAGTAAATTCATACCTTGCATTCATTTGTCTGTGCATATAAATGAAGAGTTCACCTTGAAGAACTTTAATATATTCCTTACTCTTATCATCAGGGCAAAGAGGATCAGGTAGTGGTTGATCAGTGTATACTATATGCCAATGTTCATGATGTTCGTTCAAATTTGGATCTTCACGCCAATAATCAAGGAATTGTTCACCGCTAACATCTTCAGTTGGTGCTATCGGTTTATCACCAACGACGGAACCTGGAGTATATAAACTGCCTTAGCGGGAATAAAGAGTCTTGGATTACGATGAGACAAAGATGGGATGGAATTTGATTCTTCTTTTTCTAGCTTCAGGATGATGGATAACAAGCGTCATTAAAGCATGTTGAACCATTCTCACATCTTGAGTTTTACAATCTTCAATAGCTTGATCAAAACTGCTTGAATTAAGTCAGAGTTTTGTTTTCTGTCACATAATAAAATAGTTAAAATCAACACCGAATTTTCAGTTGGTCAATAAACCCGTCTTTTATAACTCCACAAGTCTTTCTTTGTAATACGTAAAGAATAATGGATAGGTTCATAAACACGGGAAGAATAAACTTATTACATCAAATATTATTTTCAAGGGCAACCCAAACGATGGTTCAGATTTGTTTCGGTAAGATTGAATATATTCGATCATTGTTTCTTTCGTTAATAGGTTCGCAAAGCACCTTACCGAAATGGATCGTTATTTAAACAATCATACTTCATCCGTCTCTATAAAACTTAGAATGAGATTAAAAAATAAAAATAAACTTTATAATCATTAAGATCTGGATTCTCTTATCTGTGTTCTTTCATATGTCAAAACCGATTACAAAAATAAAACCGTTTCAAATTTTTTAGTTCAATTAAAGACAAAAGCACAACTAATCCTCTATTCCTCTATTCCTCTAATCTATTTTTGTTTTTTAAAAATCAAGCAGAACTAAATATTGTTTTTGATATTAAAAAAAAAAAGCAAGACTAAAAATTATTCGCATTAAAAAAAAAAAAAACGCTCTGACTATGATGAAAAAAAAACGATCACATTCTTGCGCTTCAACTGAAGGCCACCTCACCTGAAGGCTCGCCCAAGCCGGTTAGACATGAAATCCAGCCGTTAATCCACGCAAGAATGATCGTTCTTGTGCTTCAACTGAAGGCCACCTCACATCATGAAGGCTCGCCCAAGCCGGTTAGACATGACATCCAGCCGTTAATCCACACAAGAATTTGAAAGTTAATTTTTAAAACTATTATACTTCTTAAGGCCATTATAACTTTAGTTATCACAATTGTGACAGATTAAAATGAAATCAATTAAAATGAAATTTTTCTATTTTTTATTAAGCAAAATTTTAAAATTTTTTAGGGGACATTTTTTGGGGTTTTTTTTAGCATTAGGGTTAGGGTTATTAATAAACGAGTATATGTGGGTTTTATAAGCTTTAAAGGTGAGCAAGAGAGGTCCCCCAGTTTCATTTTAATCTGATTTCATTTTAATTATCATTAAAGATTTTGCGGGCTTTGTGCCAGTAATACAAACTCCGAAAAATAGGAAATCGGAAATGTGACCTGACGACAGGCACATGACAATGGGGTGTGCGGCGCACTATGTAAAACAAAATTATGTATGGTCAAAGATTTTTTTAAGTTTTTGTGCAACCATGATGATCACCTATTAATTTATTAATTACAATGCCGCTACAACTATTGCTACGCTAATACAGTTAAAAATAATTAATTAATATTGATGTAAATAATTAATTAATATTGATGTAAAAATGACATTTTAATTTAATAAATTATTGAAAATATTTGAGGCGACTTCAGGCCCAAATTGCTGTAAATTTAGTTCTTGAAGTGGTGTTTTTTGCCGATTCGCTTGCATTTTTTTTGATGTTTTTTAAAACGTGCATTTTTTAAGTGAAATCGCTGTTTATTTGACCTATATATACCCATGTTTCTGGATTTAATTAGATGCACAGCTTTAATGGCACATAATTCCAATATGAAATTTTGAGAAAATTAATAGCAAGTTTTAAAGAACTGAACAATAGAACGAAATTTGCATTTTAATAAAGGAAAAATTTACCAATTCATTTAAAAATTCGCTCAGCAAACCAAATAAAGTATAAAATTAAAATCGTTTTGAGAAAAAAAAAAATTTCCCATAAATATTTTTTAAAAAAAGATTCTATTACTTTATAGTCGTAATAAGAAAGAGTCGATTTATATTGAAATTTCCGGCAGAAAAGAAAAATTGCAGTCGGTGCATCTAAAAAAGTGTGACCTAGCTTTATATATAAGTTTTATATATAAAAATACTTATCGATCATTACGTATATTAGTTTATAGTTTATCAATCGACAATCACTTAAAAATCTGTCATAATAGACTTCACTATGATACCATACATAATTTTGATTTACATAGTGCGCCGCACACCCCAACATGACATGGTATCAGTGCAAACTTGAAGAGGCCCATATCGATCGGCCAATCAGATTATAAATTTTTCAAAAAAATTTCTTTGTTAAAAATAAATAGAATCTGAACATGCTTTTAGAGAACTAATTAGTAATTTTTTTTCTGGAAATTTCTTGTTAAAACATGAATGTTTTATATTCAAATAAATCCATTTCGTTCTTGGTTGTCCATATTAAAAAAAAACAAAAATGGCTAACATAAATTTGTATCCCCACATACCCGTGTTAAAAAGAACATCCTGAACATTTCCGTGTGGATAATAATATCCTATTTTGTAAATTTTGTAATGTTCCTGTAGAATGGAAACGCAAGTCAACAGTAAATAATCATGTAAATAGCAAATCTCATAAAGAAAATAAAACCAAGGCTGAACAAAGCTCTACTCACACATATCAAAGAACTTTACAAACCACATTAAATGCTAGTGATATTAGACGGGCTATTATCAAGGATTTAGTTAAAGTAATGGTAATTTACCTGATATTTTTGAGAATCATATGGTGGTGCTTAAAAATTTGTTTAGTGAAAAACCAGTTTCTATTATAATGGATGAGACGACAGATGACTGTGGCATAAAGGTTGTAAATACTTTATTTACATATCGGGAGTATACAAAACTTGCATCTGTGGATTTTTTGGTAGATGTCAATAATATTACAATCGGTCAACTTCTTGTTATGCATAAAATTAGGTGATTAAACTGTTTAAAATTTCTTAACCATTTAATCGTTTAACCATATTAACTATTTAATTCAGCAAGTATTAAAATTGTCCAGGTCTATAATAAGCATATTTCGACCCGGCATTATAAAAAGTCTTTTATACAGTTAAAAAGTTCCAACTAATGTAAAGTGCATTAACCAAATAAAATTCAATTCCGATATATTAGACTGGATAATTCAAATTTTGAACATGCAAGCAATGCTTTTCGATTTACTTGAATTTTGGTTATATTCTATTAATATATATAATCATCTAATTCATATTCTCATTTTATGGTTATAATAATATGTTTAACCTTTTTATATTTGTATATAGATATTATTTGTCTTTTAAGCTTTTTTTTTTTACTAGTAAAACCCAGAGCTAGAGATTAAAGCAAATATGTGAATAATTATTTGGTTTTACGGGAACCGAAGTGGGAGCTCTGTAAATTTAGTGGTATTGTTCATTTTTTAATCATGAACTCACAGGTTTTTATTTTTATAACAAAATTAAAAAAGAATCCAAATACACATTCATTCACTAAATCATTTTAATCTTTCAATTCATGTTATTTCCTAGAAACTTATAAATTTACTTACATAAATTGTTTACTATATATTAGGACACCTCCTATCGTCTCTATCTAATTTATCTATATGACACTTCTACCCCGCACTCCTAACTTTATTAATATTTGTGTGCTGAGTTTAGAGCCATGGAGGTTTGGGTGACTACTTCAGGTAGAAAAAATGGGGTTTTAATAACAAAATGACTCTCCGGTAAAATCAAAATAAATTTTATGTTATAAAAATTATCGAAAGCCGTGTCCAGTCATATTCTTTTGATTATTTAATAAATGTTAGGGTTATTAATTCCCCGAGACAATTGAATCTGAAGCCAATGATTTTTTATTGTTGATAGTTCATGGATACAGTACATCCGGATGATTAATGCAAATCAAATAAACTGGATGAATAGAAATAATAACAAAAAAAATTTTAACTTCACATAGACTAATTTATTTTCATTGTGAAAAGAATGAATAATAGTCTTGTGCTTAATAAATCATCACAAATATTGTTATTTAAGACTGTTACAAAATTTTAATAAATATTTCTCCGCTATC
This sequence comes from Gigaspora rosea, assembly GCA_003550325.1. Classification (NCBI taxonomy): domain Eukaryota; kingdom Fungi; phylum Glomeromycota; class Glomeromycetes; order Diversisporales; family Gigasporaceae; genus Gigaspora; species Gigaspora rosea. The sequence continues at coordinate 126,239 of QKWP01000444.1, forward strand.
AGGTATGTAAGAAAATATAATGGCTGTGTTTTGTTATTAAAAATCGTAGGACACATTTTGTTAAAACTTTAAGCCTATTATTCATGCTAAACCATTTTATAATGTTAGTATTTACTTAAATTCTAATTTTTAATATTCTTTCTCTGTCTTCAGATAAGTACATAAGAAAATATAAATGGCTGTGTTTGTTACTGTTTAACAGTTTTTTTTATTGATATATTTTTGCTCTTGTTATTTTTCAAAGCTGTTCCCTCCATAGCTATTTAAAACTAGAACTACGACGTAAATTATTAAATTTATAGGGCGTATTAACGTACAACTCAGCATATCATACCTGTATCCTCTTTAAATAAAATCGGGGTACTTTTCAATTATAGATTATGACGTTTTAGAAAAGCATTCTGGCACTAATCAAATAGTAATTTATTACGTCCATGATCCAAACCAATGAAAATGTTGTACGATAAACTCGCCTCTTTTGTATAGTATTATTTAATTAGTATTGGATTTCTTGTAAAAGACCGAGAGTACTACTGTATATGCAGAGCTGCACAGTATGTTATTAAACTTTAAGCCCATTGCTTTTAATAATAAACACAGCCTTTTACATTTTTTTTTTTTGAGGGATTATATATTTAGAATCGATTATTTTTGTTTGCAAAAAGGAGTGACCTCACCGGAAATTCTAGAATGTCTATTATTCATATATTCAATCAGTAATACTAGTATCTATATTTGGAAATCTGTATAATTCTCTTAGAACCAATCGAAATATCGCCTAATTTTCCGTGATTTTACATAACATGATGAACTGCAGAGGTCATACTTTTTTGCAAACACCGATAAAACGATTATGCAGGAATGAGAACGATTCTAATTCGATTGTCGATTAAAACTAATATCGTAGAATCGATTTACAACACTGACGCTCTTTGATTTAGTGTTCGACATAAGAATACTAACGCTCTTTTGATTCAATGTTCGACATAACCTGGCACAGCCTAAGATTTTTTGCCTAACAACTATGCGGCTAGACACTTTATTTTGGTTTTTCGGTTGATGTTCAGCCACTGGCCAGTAGCCAATAGCTAATCTTTTGTCCAAAAATTTCTAACAGTATAATATTGGACCAAATCATGTTATGATAATTATTTTACTTTATAAATATTTGATCATTTCACCAAATAATTTTATAAGCCTGATAACAATTAGAATTATACATTAGTGATAAAATTTTCAGATTTTAAATAGATAATTGTATTATTGGCACAAATAATGGTATAAATTATGGTAATAAAGTTTTGCACTTGAAATTATATATTGCAATACGAAATGACAAAATAATGAACGAAAAGTTTAAAATTGTTTATAGAATAAAATTTTAGAACATAGTAGTACTGTAGTTTTAAATTTGAAGATGGAAATTTTATAAGCAGATTTTTATTATTGGCTTTAAAAATTTTACTATTATTTGGAAATTTTGTTTAATAGAGCTATTGCAAACTAAGACCTGTAAAAATTTTGGATAATGTTTACAAGATATCAAAAAAATCATTACCACATTTTACAAATACCAGCAAAATATAAATTCCGCAATCACGTTAAATGTTTTAAACTACTTGTGTTATACTACAGAATCCCAATAAACTTGAAAACAATATCCCTACTATATTAAAATCCTTACACTCAAATCCTGACATTACCAAAATCTTGGCAAGAGTATTGTTAGGATTTGTAACGTCGGAATTTTGTTGTCAGGATTCTGCAGTAAAACCCTGATTGATACCACTCGATGTGCAACATATGAAAATTTATAGACATCATTTTCGTCTTAAATAGACCATATACATATATTTTACTTAGTTTCTTTCCAAATATACAAATATTTAAGATTTAGGAATATCTGTATGATGCAAACAGATAATGATTGCAATCAGTCGTATAAGCCCTAATCTTTAAAATCGTGAGGCTGCATTATTTGTTCAGTTAAAACCACAATTACGTAATAAATTCCATTAAATTTTTGAATTTTCAAAATATTACTGTGTGTTCTTATCAAAATGAGTTCAACCAAAGATCAAACTAAGATATCAATTGATGTTCCGCATGGAGGAAAAAAAATCTTTAAATATGTTTTTTCACCAAATATGCAATATATTGCAACTTTGAGTCAATAAGATCAATCAATTGTTGGATGGACTATTACAAAAGATCTCATTATTGAATATAATAATTCAATAAATGCTAGTGAACTCAATTCTGTGTTAAACGTCGATAAAAACGCTCACAAACTTTATATATTTGGAGAAGATGAATATGGAGAATACAATGATGCATTAATAGGAATCTCTGATTGTAAACAAGTTATACTAAAATTAGATAGACCCGTGCCACTTAATATTGATTATGACTTTAATTTTGGTTAGTTAAAATTAATTGATCAATGATATTTAATTATATTCCATATTAATCACATATCAAAGATTATAAATCAATTGGTCCTATTAATATTATCTCTGATTATATTATAGAATTTGATAAAGATCATTTATCTATTCGAAGATTGTCTCAATATGAAAGTTGGAAAAATTATTTAGAATGTAAAGAGCGTTACACGGGTAATTAAAATACATATTTTAATGTAAAAGAAATTAAACAATTTATAATGGCCACTTTGGAAAAGTATAAGTCAAATCAAATTCAGGATTACTCATATGAAACTAAAGAACATCCTGGAGAAGTATGCACCTGGATTGTTGAATTTTATGCTAATAATAATGGTATGAATTTAAAAGCCTGTGTTGAGTCCGGTAAGGAAATTGAAATACAAACCCCTTATGTGTCTCTTAAATTAGATAATGGTATTTTTGAAAATAAATTGCTTGAGAATGGAGACATGTTAGTGGTTTTTACTTATAGTATACAAATCTACACGATAAATTCTGAAAAATCAGGAATTAACTTAATGTATTGTTGGGGCGATTGTGATAAAAAGAAATCAGAAGCGAAAGAAGCTGCACATCAATCCATAATCAAAAACCTTGTTTCTTTTAATGATAAATTGAATATAGACTCGGAAATTTTGCCACCACCAAAGTGTGTAGGTCTCGGATGTTATTGTTATTTTCCAAATGAATTGACGTTAATATTATATGGAAAAGTCTTATTTCGCGAAGCAATTCAAGAAAAAAAAGATCGCATAATTGAAAGATTACTTGATGAGGGTTATAATCATAGCTTGTCAATGTTTAAAAATGGGAATATTTGCAACTTTATTTTACTAATCAATCAAATTGCTTTCATGCTATTAGAATTAGAAAAATTTAATAGTAATCAAAGATTTACTGAAAAATTTTTATCGAAAACCAATATGCTATTTGCTTATTATAATAAATCTTCTTTATTATTTCATCTTCAACCTTGTGAAATATACATTCATTTGCATTATCTATTTTATACTTCATTATTTACCCACTTGTTATTATGGATCTCTGAAAAACTTAACTTTTTGGAAAAATCATACTCTAAAATTTATAAAATTTTGGCATTTCCTTATTTGCTTTATTTGTCTTACTTTGCTTTTTATCCCAAAAAGACTATAAGATTAATGATTCCTTTATTGGGATTTTCTACATATCCCAAAAATTATTCATATAGAGAATTATTTTATTTAGATGGTAATCCTTTTACTTCACTATTGGATGCACCTGATTATTATAAATGGTGGAATATTAAAGCGCTTGTCAATTTTAAGTGGAATGCTTATGGAAGAATATATTATTTTATAATATGGGCTTTATTCACAACTTATATGTGCTGCTTTGTAATAGTTTCAACAATTCCAGTAGATAAAATATCTTGGAATAATCAAGTAATACTTTTAACAGCAACTATTTGTTTTGGAATTATTCATTTTATTTTTGAAGTTCGTCAATTTCTTCATAGTCCAATAACTTATATAGCTAGTCCTTGTAATTGGTTTGGTATGCATCTTTTTAATAATTGATTTGTAATAGATATTTCTAGGCTGTTGTGAATATAATGACTACTATGGTAAAGCCGTGGTATGCATTGTGTTTATGACACACTGTGAAATATCTTTTATATTTCATAGTCCTATGCTCTAACATTTCTGATTACAAATTTTTACTGATGACACTATGCTGTGGAATACTTTTAAATATTTTCACTACATAGCATCATTATAAAAATATGTTTAACAGATAAACATATAGGCTATGTAATATAATATTAAATTTGATTATAATTCTGAATTATTAATGTTTTTTTTTTATAATTTAATTTTAATTATAGATCTTACTGCAATATTATTTCCAACAACAATTTCATTCATATGGCTATATGTTAAAATCCCATCAGTTTGGATTATAACTATTGCTGTTTTTTTGCTTGAAACCAGATTTTTATTATTCTTTCGAGTTTTGGGATATTTTGGAAAATATTTTGCAATCATGATTGGAGTTGCACAAAAAGTTTTTTCTTTTCTTATTGTTTTAGGCATTATGGTTTTGATATTTGCTCATTCTTTTGCATCTTTTATTAAGGCCTACTAGTAAATATTCTTATGATCAACCAAGTTCTACCGATGATACTAATAATCCTTGGAATCTTGTTTCAAAATATCAACTTATTTTGTCTAATGGTACTGTTAGCGGATCATCAATTGTTGAAAACCAGATGATAATACAAATTTGTTTTCATTATTTAGTACTTCTATATTAGCTGTATATTTTATGCTAACAGGTATTTATAATAATAATTTAAACAAATTATTATAAAAATATTGATGTTAACTTTATTTTTAGGAGATACAAGTTCAGTTTCTTCATGGATTTTAAAAATAATTGGACTTTAGTATTTCTATTAGTTATATTTTCATTTTTTACAACTATTTATTTATTAAATCTATTTATTACATTACTTGGAAATGCTATTGATGAATCAAATAATGAAGAATCTTTTTTAAAATTAAGAGGAGAGGTAAAACTTTACTAAATTATAATTTAAAAATAAATAAAATATGCAATTATTATATTTTTATTATATGCCTTTATTATTAGATACTATCTGAAATTGAGCTTTTTTGGATGTTACCTTATCAAAGAAGAAAAAAAAGCTGGTTTCCAGAAATTTTGTAATTAATATATTTGTTTCTATATTGTTAAGTTTTTTTATATACTAATATATTATATTAACTTTTAGATATTATAAAGCTTTAGTTGATGAGGTTAAAAATATATAGAAAGTATTGAAAATAAAGAAAGCTTGCATCCTGACATTTTGAAAATTTGTGATTTTAAAGATTCTAAAGAAGATTTAAAAAATCAGATAAGTGAAGCACTAAAAGATCCACTAAATAAAATTGATAAAATAGAAAATAAAATTGATAAATTAATCGAGCTTATTGAAAACAAAGAATTACAATAATAATAATATTATATAATAATAATTTTACTAGTTAGTAATTGAATATATAACAAATTTGCTAACTTTGTAAATAGTATATATATTATTTGATTGTATAATTGTAAATTTTATTTTAGAAATTACTTTTTATAGTTGCTTTTTTTGTTATGTTCTTATTTTTATTACAAAGAATATAGTTGTTTATTTACTATTTAGCTGTTTATTTTATTATTTATTTTATTATATACTTGTTTTTTTATTATTTAAATATATTTTTTATTTTTTTCATGCTATATATTTTATATAATTATTAAATTAAATTAGCTAAAGAAGATTAAACTAAAAATTACTTTTATAACTTTTTACACAATTTTAAAAAAAATACTAGAACTAAAACTATCAATCAACTAAAATTAAGATCCAGATATCCAAATAGATATCTTATAAATCCAAATATTAGTTTTATTGAATTTGAAATCTTTGTATAATGGTCTCAAGTTCAAGTACAGACAAGAATAAGTGTAAAACATAATTAAAAACTAAATAATAAATTTTTTAATATATAGAAACAAGTTAATTAAAGCAAAGTAAAGAACTTATACTTTTTTATTTTGATAATTAAAATTATAGCTTTAATAAATTATTAATAAAAAATCAAAAATGTAGTTTTGGTATTTTTGGATATGAATTTTTATAAAAATTTTGACTATTAAAATATAATTTTAATACTGTCAAATTTATATAAACTATATTAATTAATATTAATTAAATCCTTAAATAGCAAAATAAAATAGCTAAATTAGATAAAATTTAACTTGGTTATTAATTAGTATTAAGTTTATTAATAATATTAGTGTTTGTATTCAAAATTTTGTTACCTCTGATACACAAACCTGATATTCTAAAATTAAATATTATAACTTTCTAATTAAAAAACATATATAATATTTGTGTATTTGTAAAATATATTTATAAAAAAAATTTGATAGTTTTTTGGCATAATATTTTGGAATTATATACATATTCTCAAAGATACATATAATATATATACTTGTATTATGTGATATATTTATAGCAACAACTACTCCTAGGTTGCTAATTATATTACAAAATAAAGTATAATATTACACAATTAAAAAAATTTAAAACAAATATTTGTTGGCAAAAATTGCTTATTTCACAAAAAATTGCATACTTAACAACTTTTTGTACATTAATTAAAAGTTTTTCTTGAGTAATTTATTATATAATTGCCTAAATCCTAATACTAATATTATTATATATATGTAATTCAATAACTCTAACTCTAACATAATCAAAATAAGTAGTGCGATAAATTTAATGTACCCTATGAGTACATCTTTATTAACTTTAATATTTTTTAAAAAAATTTAAAGTTGTTCAATTTTTAGCGTACAAATATGTATGCTAAAATATACGGTTTAAGGGATAAATTTAAATTAAAACACTAGATCTTAGTATAAGCAATCTTAGCATAAACCACTATATTAATTTAAAATTTTTAATTATTATATTTTATATATATTGTATTAAAGCTAACAATATTATCTATACAATATGTAATAAACTATATAAACTATAATAAAATTTTATGAACTAAGAGTTTATTTTCACAAAAATTAATAAATATAAGTATACTTTATATATAAATTTTTGAGCTTTAAACTTTACTAGCTACTAGTTTGTAGTATACTAAATTAATATATAGTATTATACATAATTATTATATAAAAACAAGTTATACTAAGCCAAATGTTGATGTATTAATAAACAGACAATTACATTTTTGATACAATACAAATCAAAATAATTTGAATTATTATATATATATTAATATAAACAAATACTACCGGTAAATACAAAAATTTTGATTTTGAAGTTATGTATATATAAATTAATATACCAAAAATGTTTTTTATATCACTTTATCTAAACTTTGAATATTTATACTAAACTCTATACAATAATATTATAAAGTATATAATTTATGTTATATATTTAGTAATACTATTTTTAAAATTTTATAATTAATTGACAATATCTTAAATATAATAAAATGTAAAATTTTGCACTTAAACTTTAAAATATTGTATTAATATAAAACTATAATTATAAATTTATAAAATTTGAATATGACAACTTAGAGAAGTTGTTAAGTTGTTATTCCAAATAGTAGATCTAGAGTTCAAATTCCACTATATATGATTTGAAAAATAGACCTATGCTCTGATAACTTCTTCCTATTGATTGGTTGGGTATATTATTTATAGTCTTGGTTCTACTATCTTGAATAAAAGCTTTCAGGCATAGTTATATATCTGTTATACAGACGAATCCAAGAAACAAAAAAACAGAAACCCATTTGGCAGGTCCTGAATAAGAAGATAGCAAATACAGTAGTGCTAACAAAAACTTGAATATTAGAAACCAGAGATAGAAAGCTAGATGACAAAAACCTTCAAAAAAAAGGGTTCACCAACCTGGCTACTAGAGTCACACTAGTAGAAAAGAACCTATATTTTAGAAGTAGGTACTAATAAAAAAAAATAATAGTATCTAATACTAGGTAAATCAACCCTTTTGAGCTAACTGGTTTAGAAGTTTGCAATATACCAAGAAAGGACCAGTAAAAAGGTTAGCAGTAGATACTAGAGTTAGAGCAAACCTTACAATAGAGAAGTAGATAATAGTAATAGTTCAAAGAATATTTCTAATTGCAAGTATTGGTTGATACTATAATACAAGTTACTAAAATGTAAATAAATACCTGTATGAGAAAAATACCAATCTATCAAGTTTTCCATTGAGAATAAACTATTCAAAAAATTGGTTGAAGTTCTAAAAGATTGGCCTAGCATCCAGTATGAACCTTAACTGACTAATATATCAAAAGAGGTACCAGTTTAACTAGACAAAGTCAGTATGTGGGTTGCAAGTATAGCAACTAGTATAGAGTCTCTTGGTAGCTACTTAAGAGTAAAGTGTAATAATATCATTTTTATTATAAAACTTATTGTTATAATTATTAGTAATGCAAAATATCTAATACAATATGTATCGAATATTCTAGATATTTATTTACTATTAAAAACTGGTTTTAGCTTGTTTTAGCACCTGCAAAAAAGTCTAACACCTATAACTATTACTAACTTCTTGACATATTTTTTTAAAAATTAAATATAAAATGTTAAATTCTTTGCTTTGAAATGAATATTTGGACATTGAAAATACCATAAATATGTTTTTTTAATGTAAACAAAAATGCATTTTATTTAACTATAGTAGTAAGTTTTTTATACCATGCTATATAATACAACAATTTTACTATTATTGAAAATGATCAATATATTCTCTACCTTTAAATAAGTAACCAAAAGTTGCAGATATGGCTAGTTGTATTTTGTCTATATAACAAATATTGGGAGGACCCCTAATTATATGTTTAAAATGTTTGTAATATATATATACTTAATAAAAAGAAATATGTAGTATATATATATTAGTCAATTATTTACTTTTATATTTAACATAGTTTGCAATACTATTATTATTTATACTAACACATAATTTAAGAATTTGAACTGGCTTTTAAACTTGATATTTCTTAGAGATTACTATACAAATAAATATTCTAATAAGAATAAAACTTTATTTTAGATCTTTTGTAACTCTACTTGCTGATCACCTGTACCAACAAATATGCTAACACTTTAGAAGTAAAGTCTTAAAGAAACAGTAAAAAAAAACTAAGAAAACATACAATCTTGCAGCTGTTATTTAGTGATACAGTTAACTGAGTATCTGCTAATAGCTTTAAAGTTTGTCACTCACCACAAAACCAGTACTTGTTATTTAGAGATAAAGTTTATAGACTACCTGCTGACAATCTTTGAGTTATCACTTACTATATCTTGAGAAGTCTTTGGCAGCCCTCTGATAAATATTAGATTATATGGGAAAAACCACTGTCTTTATATAGTTACAAGTGAAATTTTTTTGTGCTGCTAGTTTGTGAAAAATTTTTAAAAAGTGAGTATTCTGGCGTACCCTCTCCAAAGATCTGCAGTATTTATTGCTTTCAAAAAGGAAAGGCATCTACCGTATTGAATACAATTATCACAAGTAGCTTGGAAACAAGTAATGTAAAAAGGCGTGTGAGACTTAAAAAAAAACCAATGGATGAAGATTCTAGAAGCTCTATTTTAAGCAGTCCAGTCTATATGACTACTTTTTGTTTAACATACTGTAACCTGGGCTGGTTAGATAGGGCAAGATTATTGATGTTAACAATTTTTATTTCGAAAGTCTGACAAGTTATTATAAACTAACTTTGTTCAGCTAACAATTAGGCCTCAGGTAAAGATTAATAGTAGCAGAAGGCCATCATTAAGCCTGAGTTTTCTTTTTCTCTAATAGTTGTAATATATTATTCTTTTTTCTCTTCTGCATGTAATAATATTGAACTTAATAAATGAAAAAGAGCAAGGTCTTAGTTATAAAACAGAAAAAAAATAAAACTTTATTTTATTATAATTTTAGTTCTATATATTAGTATTATAGTGCTATTACTATATATCTGTTTTTTTTTGTCACACTCTACTTACTTTCTAGTTTGCATTTTAAAAATAGAATAAATGCATATCTTGCACCTGTAATGTACATATACATCGCACCTAATTTGATTAGCTAAATTTGTAGATCATTATTTTTAAAAAAATAAACAAATTATTGTGAAAACTTTTAGATTAGGGTTAGGTTAGAAGGTTTATTAGAAAATTCTTAAAATTTTTTGCACATATATGCAAACTTTTGTGCTGAACAATTTCACTTAGTTGAATTAAAAAGGTAGTTTTAGGGCATGCCATTTATTATATTATTTTTTACTTAGTAGCCATCTCTACCCATGTATGATGTAATTATTTTATCTAATACTGATTGATTAATATAATATATAGACATGATCACTACCTCTGACCATGTATTCATGGTAAAAATTACATAATAAATAGCATGTCCCTTATTAAAATTTAGAGATATTTGCAATTTTCATTTTTTAACTTATTTTTTGATGATTTCTTTAAATTTTATTAAGACAACCTTTCTAGTTCAACTAAGTAAACTTGTTCAGTACTAAATTATTTTGCATATAGTTACAAAAAATTTTAAAACTTACTTTTAAAATTTCTTAGACTAATTCTTAATTTAAAGAATTTTAACAAAAATTGTTTAGTTTTTTTAAAATAATGATCTGCAAATTTAGCCAATCAAATTAGAGTGCGATATACAAGCACATCACATCCATGTGAACTTCGTAAAAATAATTCACTAAGTTAAACCTCTATATATTACTATGTGTGTCTGAAATTAAGCTACTAACTAAAATAACATATGCTCCGATTTTTGGAATTTATAAAAAAGAGAGAATCTATTTGTAACCGTGGTTACAGTCTGAGCCAATCAAATTGCTAGATTAGGTATGACAAAAAAATTCAAAAAATTACAAATCGCAATAACTTCAAATTGTGCCTATGAAACCAATATTTTTTCTAGCTAAAAATGCTTCTTTAGATGTTTTATTATATAATAAACCTTCTTCTAACTCTAAATCTAACCCTAACCCCAATCTGGTTACTGTCACCGCCGGTAACAAGCACATTTTTTTTATAAAAAAAGCTTATTATTTTAAAACTTAAAAGCTAAATAATTTTTGATCTACTGGTCCATTTTAAATGATTTTACTACCAAACTGTTTGTCTCTTTGAGACGATTTCAATGAGCTAAAAATCATAAAAATCCAATTACAGGGTCATGAGAAATGCACTGTCAAATAGGACCCTGAAATATACATAGATAGGTCAAGTTAATTACAAGGTTACTAAAAAAGGAAAGATCTGCAGAAAAAACTTCAAAAATAAGCAAAAAATTACTATAAATAGAAAAGATCTGCATAAAAACCCTCAAAAATAAGCAAACTCATACCTGACCTATTTATGTATATTTCGGGGTTCTTGTCAAATAGGTGATGCACCTGAAATTGGTTTGATCTATATCAAACTAATTTCAGGTGCATCACCTATTTGATAGCACATTTTCTTATGACCCTGTGATTGGATTTTTATAATTTCTAGCTCATTGGAATTATCTTAAAGAAACAAACAGTTTGGTAGTAAAATTATTTAAAATGGACCAGTAGATCAAAAATTATTTAGCTTTAAAGTTTTAAACAAATAAGCTTTTTTTATAAATTCCAAAAACCAGAGCATATAACCTACTTTTCCATTTTTTAAAAAATTTAAGAAAAATTGCTAGCAGTTGCTATATATAAAATCTAAATTTTACTAAGTAAACTTCAAAGTATCATTAAGTAAACTTGTTAAGAACATCAAAATACACTTATAATAAAAATTGGTAGTGTTTGGACATCTTTTTATTAGTATATTTTTTAATTTTTTTAAAAATTCAACAATCTGAAAATAAGCTACTATGTATTTTTCTGTAATTTTTTGACCAAAAAAAGTAGTAATTTTGGACATTTTTTATATCTTTGTCATACATTAATTTATTAAATTTTAAAGTTAGTTTAACATTTTATTATAAATTTAAAAATTTTATTTAAAGTTATATTATATATTCTAACTATATAGGGCCTTTGCAATAGAAAGGGCCGATACTGCCCAAAAATGAAAATCAGGTTTTTGTTATATTTGGATAAATTTTAACATGTGCTACATTTTTCAATTATAAGTGAAAATTGATTTGTATAATAAAAAATTGAGATATTAAAAAAAATTACTTGGAAGTTTCGTACATCACAGGATTACCTGATATAATGGACTAATCAAATCATGAAAATTTTGATTAACCTGGATCAGTCTGAACAAAACAAACATGATTTTCTCAAAATTATATATAAACTAGTATCAGCCTTTTTACTGCAAAGGTCCTATATTTTAAGGTTTGTGTACACTTTAGGAGGTATCTATAAATGGATAGCAATCAATTAATCAACAATTAATTCACTGACATAACCTGTTAAAAAATCAAATAAATGAAGCACTAAAAGATCCACTCAATAAAATTGATAAAATAGAGAATGAACTAAAAAATTCAATAACTAAAATTGATAAATTAATTGAGCTTATTGAAAAAAAAGAATTGTCATAACTTTTCTAATTAGTAATTAAATATATAACAGCTTTTGCTAACTATAAATAGTATATTATATTAAGTTGTTATAATAGAAAATGTTATTTTAGAAATTTTTTATAGTTGCTTTTTTGTTATATTCTTATTTTTTATTATATGCTACTTATATATTTAGTTGTTATTTTATTGTTTAGTTGTTTATTTTATTATATAGTTGTTTTTTTACTACTGTATTTAATTGTTTATATATACTGTAAATTTTAAATTATTATTAAATTAAATAGCTAAAAAAAAGATTAATTATTATTTTATAACTTTTTATATAATTTTAAAAAATACTAGATCCAAAATATTATTGAAAACTAAATATCAAATTTTTAATATATTAGAAACAGAATAATTGAAGCAAAGTAAAGAACTTATACTTTTATTTGGTTAATAATTAAAATTATAGTTTTGATAAATTATTAATAAAAAATCAAAAATATAGTTTGATATTTTTTGAATATAAATGCTTCTAAATTTGATTATTAAATATAAGGCTATATAAAAGTTTTTATTACTTAGCCAAATTATAAAAGCTAAAATTGTAAAATTAAATTTTATAGATTAATAAATAAAATTTTATATGCTAGTTCCAAGTCATAAAAGCTAAAAACTTAAATTAAAATTTATAATGCAAAATCTTGAATTTAACTAGGCATTAGAAATTTATGTTAATACAATAATATGCTATGCACTCTAACAAATTTGTATTTTGTTACTCTGAAATAGATAGTATATATATATATTTTATAATTATTATATATAAAACATATAGTATATAAGTGATGCACAGGAAAACCTGTAATTATTGGAACATGTGATAAATTTGAAGATAATTATCCAAATTTCATAATTATTTTTCAATAATAACAGTATAGTTTTTCAATAATATAAGTTTTAGCTAATATATTATTGCAGTATGTTTTGTACCAGCTAAAAATTATATTATTGAAAACTATTCCTTAAATTGTAATGCAGTCAAATTTGCTAGTATAGATTTTAAAATTTTAAATTTTTTAAATAAAACTTCAAATATTAATTTTAGCTATATACTTTCTAAAAAAATATAATATTAGTTTAGTTTTATCCACTTTATTATAAAAGTTTTTAAAATTATTAAAAACCTTTAGTATAATAAAAGTTTAAAGTTTTTGTTTTGGAATTTTGGAATTTTTAATATAAAATTTTTCTTTAGATTTTCTCAAATTTTATATGTTTCTATTTATAAAAAATTTTATTTCTGATACAAGTCTTAATTTTACAAGTAAATCATTTGAAGTACAATAATGAAAGTTGTTATCCTTAATATAAACTACAATATTGTATTAGAAACTATATTTTTAAACCCAATATTTAAAGAATTTGCCAAGATATTGTAAATTATTTTTTTGTTTAAAAAATTTCTTTAAAATTTATATTTTTAGCTTATAAGCAACTTAACTTTTTGTCTTATAATATAAATTTAAAATAATTCAAAAATATAATTTTTGATTTCAAATATTATTATACCAAATTTTATTTAAATATTTCAAATAATTAAAAAAATAGAGTAGAGATATATTTATAGTAATTATGCAGACAAATTTGTCTGCAAATAGGGTGTGGAACAGGCTGGGTCAGGTTAGTTTTATTTGAGCCTAATCTGGGCTCACTTAAACCTGATCTAAGCATAAGCCTGAAAAAAAAGCTTATTATTGGTTGGGTTGTATCAGGTTTTGAACCTGACCCAATCTGACCTGGCCTGATCATATACAGTCTCTAATGAATTTTTTTCTTTGAGACATTATGATCATTATGAACATGAAGATTAGAACCTATAAAAAAAAAATTAAAAAAAAGGATAATATTATACAAAATTCACAAACAGTAAAGGCACTGTCCTAGCAACCTTGCTAATAGATAAATATTAGTTATTTTTTATCATTAATTATTAAACCTAATATTCATACCCTGTTTTTTTTTATTTGTTCTATTATGTTAAAAATTGACTAAATAGTTAAAGCTTTTCACACTAGTCCAGGTATAAGCACAGGCAAATATCACTAATATCAATCATAAAATTATACTATGCTACATTACATGTAATATCTGGTCTTACTGTAGTAATTTAGTTATATCATGCCTGATACACATGGCATGTTAAATTCAGGTAAGGTAAAATAATGTATAATTTAGTTTATTAAAGTTTTTCAGTTTCTATAATATTTAGAAAGTATAAAAAGGAAGTTGCTTTACTCTTCCTAGGTTCATTCATAATGATCATGCATAGTAATTTGCTTTATGCATTATGCATGCTGCATTATGCAATGCATAATGCTGCATAATGTAATGCAAGGCTTGTAAAATTTAAAAATGCACATAGAGATTATTATATAATTTTGATTCAATTAAAGTTATGTAATTGCTTTTATTCTAATAATAATTTTTTAAATTAGAACTTATAAATTATACATATTTCTTTCAATTTTTCACAATAGTTTTTAGCAAACAAATTTTTTAACCAAACTTCTACCACTATATATTGTAGTCTTCTGATTTTGCTATTTAATATTTAATAGCTAGTCTAATTTAATATAAGTAAGTTACTGTATTAGTAATACAACCTAACTTAACTACGTTTGAACTTTCTAATGACTTGTTCTTGCTAATTTTAGCAATTTGAAAGTGTGCTAATTAGTTATATACTACTATTATATGCATTAGTATTATTCTTAATAAAAAACCAATAAAGTAATTATATAATATAAAGATTTAGGAGTGCATAATGCATCATGCTGCATAATGCTGCATTATGCAATAAATGCAATACAAAAACAAAAAAACCTGCATTTGCACATCACCAATTATGTGATTAAATGGTTCTATATATTATTAGGCCTTACGGGTCAATTAACAAAGCCTGAACTAATCTGATACTTTGATAAACCTGATCCAAGCCTAACTCTATATATAGCAGGCCTAAATTTAGGCCTGACCAGGACCCCAAAATATACATAGATAGGTCAGGTTAATTATATTTATGGACATTTAAGATCCTTACCATATTGGACTAGTTTAAAAAGATTAGATTTGGTAGGAATAAAGCCACAAGTTTATGGATTAGAATATTTAGCTCATAATTCTTTTATTGGAATAAATGGGTTTATGGTGAGTTTTTTCAAGACTATCACCCCAAGGATATACAAGAATTTAATAATAATACTTGGAGAGGTTCAAGCAACTTTCGAAAGCTTTCTAATGATAAAGTTAGTGAAACAATTAATAATATATGGCAGCAGTCGCGACAGTTAAAAAGGCTGGCCCAATCTAGCAATAATTAGTTGAAAAAGCAAAGTCAAGAATTAGACAAGTTAAAGAAAGAGCGAAGTCAAGAATTAGACAAGTTAAAGAAAGAGCAAAACCAAGAATTAGACAAGTTAAAGAAAGAGCAAAGCCAAGAATTAGACAAGTTAAGAAAGAACAAAGTCAAAAAATAGACAAGTTAAAGAGAGAGCAAGACCAAGAATTAGACAAGTTAAAGAAAGAGCAAAGTCAAGAATTAGACAAGTTAAAGAGAGAGCTGGAACAAGAATTAGACAAGTTAAAGAAAGAGCAAAGTCAAGAATTAGACAAGTTAAAGAAAGAACAAAGTCAATAATTAGACAAGTTAAGAATTAGACAAGTTAAAGCAGCAACTCCAAGAGTTTTCAAATTTACTTTTTCCCAACCAATCCTATGATTTTACCCAGCTTAAACAAGAAATTATTCGTCTTAAGTACCAAGAATTAGCTCCTCAAGTCAGAAAAAAAAAAAAAGAGCAATTGAGTCAATTAGTCAACAATGCTAAAACAAAAACCGATAATCTAGGAAACATAATCGATCTGCTTCTAAAAACCCAAAGACAAATCAGCAAAACTAAACCAGGGAGTAATGAACGCTATAGGGTAGAAGGGCAATTAACTGCTTATCAGAATCTTTTAGAATATAATCTAACTAAAGAAGAATTGCAGCATCTTCTCAATGAGCAAACAGAACTTTTTCAATTAGAGGAACATTTAGCTAGTTTGCAAATTAATGAAGTGTTTAACCCTCAGTAGATAGAATACTTTCAGTTTAAGTAAGTTGTAAAACTTTTCCCTTCTCATACTGCAGTAAACTTAGCTTGTATTCAACTAATAATTCTCTAAAAAATTTTATATTATAAGTTAAATTATCTTTATACAAAATCATTATATTTCTACTACTCATATTAGCTGTGTTAGGCCTCTAATCCTTTTCTTTATTTCTGTATTTTGAAAATTTTTACCCCTATTAAATAGAGTCCTTATATTTTGAGATTTTTTCTAATTTAATTTAAAATTATCCTTCAATAATTTTTAAATTCAGATCAATTAGTTGACTTTGATTATTGATTTTTTTTATCTTAGTAGGGTATATAAACAAATAGGGCTTTGTCGCTTTAATCGATTCATTAAAAAAAAACCTAAGAAACATAATATGGTCATTGACTCAAGAGATACAGTATATGTGATACCTTTAATGACTCTATAGAATGTAATAATGTTTGAATGGTTGCAAATTCTTTGTAATAATTTAAGCTAATTATATGAATTAATAATCATTGCAGTATTAAGTAGTAATTCAAGTCCTAAAGTCATAAATAATGCTAAAAATTTTTAATAATTTTTTTTCATTTAAAGAAATTTACAAGCAACTGTTAGTTCAATGTCTCTCCACTTGTATTTAAAAATCTTTCTTATAAAAGTATGAAACTAAAATTTCTTTATGATCATTATCATTAGGACACACAAAGCAAAGTTATTTTTTCGGTTTGTATAACCTGGTGCTCCAAAATTCCAGTCGACAGGTCGGATCTTTTTTTTTTTTATCTATGTAAATTAATGGATCCATGCAAAGTTAATTTTTTGTTTGCATGACATGGAATCAGAAATTTTTTTTTTTTTTTATCGGACCTATCGGGTAATTCCAGAAAATTAAAGCCACCATAGGTTGTCATCGAAGAACAATTGGAATTAAAAAAAAAACAAAAACTTTTTTTTTTGAAAATTGCATTGGCGGGTTTGTGTGGTCTTATTATTCTGATTAAAATCAACAATATTTTAATATTTTAGGGATTGTTATTAGGGATGGCAACAGTTTAAACCATGATCTTAAAAATCACAATTGTTTGATTTTAATTGTTTAAAAATGGTTTAATATGTTTTTAATATATCATGACATAGTCATCATGATTATGAAAATTATACTGATACAATTCGATATATCATTAATTAGTATCTATTGATTACTAACGCTAATATTGTATTAAAAAATAAAATAAAAATAATATTGATTGTGAATAATTTTGAATAAATGTCTTGTGGAAGACCTATGAAAGAAAGTTCATTCAAAGCTGACAAGTGTGGTCGAACGACATCTCGTCAAAAGTGTATTCATTGCAAGAGGACTTTGTTGTCTTAATAAAAGCTTCCAAAAATGTAAAATATTTATTAAAAATTCAAAGCTCTGGTTCTTTGATAGACAAATTATTTATTTAAAAATATATATCAGATATTATAATTTACATCGGCAATAAAAACAATAAAAAATTCAACTAAATTGGTCAAAATACATTTCTTATAACTCTTGTTTTTTCTAAATGTAACGGCAATATTTGTAATAAATTCGAAATTATAAAGGAATAATTTTTTTTGAAACTGAATTAACCAACCTGAAGCGGTAGTTTCAGTTTCAGCCAAATTTTAGCGTCAGCCGCCGATGGTTTAAAAAATTTTTTAAATCAATAAAAATTTAAATAATTGTTTAAACAATCCCTAGTTGTCGGTAATGGTTTATGATTTTCATTCTTTTAATGTATTGATATTAAATAATTGCAACTTTTTTTTTTTTTTTTTTTTACAAAACTTGCTCAAAGTCAGCTAATAATTGCTGCGGAACCGGTAAACATTTCTATCTAAACTACTTGTCTTCCTCCTCTATAATCACGCAGTCCGTATCATGCAAATTGTGTGATTGTATGAAGGTTTTTATTATGGTGTGCTTATAAAAAGGTATTTTTTATAATTTTATTAGTAAAGTGGTTGCAGATTTTGGTGTGATAATAAAAGGGTTTACTACTATGTGATTATATAGGAGGTGACTATATAGGAGGAAGGCAGTATTAAATCATAAGAGTCTATTCTGTTTCAAACAATTAGGATAGTTGTACGGCGTAGTTTCCTAAAACTAGGAACGTTATATGAGTACTTCTTAAAATTTTCATAATAAGAACTTATTGCTTACATTATTTTATTTTTCTTTTTAATAATGACTTTGTTAAAAGTATCTTTTCCTTGATATTTACTATTTAATCACATCAGCTTGGTCAAATGGTTCTTTTTATTTATGTTGATAGTAGAGTAATATAACGATTATTTGCCAATTGAGGTGTTTAGAATAGACACGTTGATCTGATATACATCATCAATCAAAATAAAAAAAATCAAAAAATCTTATTTCATTTTCCGTACTGACGTAGTTAAGCTTGCCCAAAACCGGTTGCAAGCCGGTTCTTAGCCAATCACCAAGCAAGTACGCTATAGCATTCCTAATTACGAAATGCTCATGATCTTCAGCAACTATTGGATTTCCTAGTAAAAAGTTGGATAAATCTTTTCAATTTGCTTATTTTAATAATTAATAATTTGTATGTAACCAATGCATGAATTCTGTTTTAAGATTTATTTAATTTAATGTTCTCAGAAATTTATTTATAATCTCAATAGTAAAATTTATTTTTTAAAAACTTATTATTTCTCAGAAAATATCGGTCATTTTCTTGTCTTTATCTTCTTTCATTTTCTTTGATGATTTCGGATCTTTGCTCGATTTCTAATTGTTAATTCCATCTGGTATTATACAATTATACTTATAGGGAGCATATTTCGTGTATTATGTTTTTCGAATTTTCTTCATAGAGATCATTTCAGAATATCAAATGTTCTCAAATCTAAAAGTATGTTCTCATAAGAACATTAGATCATAAGATTTCCAACATTGTAATTAACGCTTAAAATATTTTAATACTCTTGCTTTTATTAAATTACTAGAAATATTATTACATTTTATTTTTATTGTAGTAATTAAGCAAGCTCAAATATTCATGCTTAATTTAATTTTCATATATAAAATTTTAAAATATCTCTTAATATATAAGATTAGGGATATGGCTGGCTTTACGGCCGGGTATATGGGTGGATCGACCTTCGTTCTGCACTTTTGTGGGCCGGCCGTTCGATAAGAGAAGTGTTAGAATCGATTCTCTTATAAAGCATGTTTCACGCTAAAAATCAACTTGTCGTTTAAAGATGATACAGTACTGTAAATTGTATCGGAAAATTTGCCTAAATTAAGTTTAATTCGGAATTTAACTCAAAATAACTGTACATATACATGAGACATATTTCATGTAAGAAAACTGGCGTTGTTAATCCCTGTTTGATAATAATACACAGATAACAGAAAATAAATGTGTGAGATGAGTAAACTCTAAGTTGAGATGATTACGCTATATCGATATGCGCATGTTTCAGTCAGTGTTTAAAATAGAAATTTTTAATTTACCGGTACATGCACCTGTTATATAAAAAAATACCGGTTCAAAAAAAAAAAAAAACCTGCATTAGTAGAAAATGATCACCAGATCATTGGGGGCACATAGATGCACGCACCGGTTACTTCAAAAAATTCAGGATCATGCACCGTTAGTTGCACCGGCCCAATTTTAAAATACCGGTATATGCAATATAAAAAACGGTAGATCCGGATTTTTATCATGCTATTTTATACACTTGGTTTCAGTCCTCTCGTTTTTTTATATCTGGCATAGGCCGTTCAATAACAGTCTAATATATAGTACAGTATTTTGTGGTGAATATAGTAAATACCAAAGAGTATATTTGAAATCAATTTTTCTAAAAATAGTATCAATGTTTCTAAGAAGGATTTAGTTGGTTCATTAGAAATAATTATACTGTAGTGTTTTAAGTTTGAAGATGAAATTTTAAAGCAGATTTATATTATTATCATTAAATATTTTATTATAATTTGAAATTTTGGTTAATAAAGCTATTGTAAACTGAGACCTGTAAAAATTTTGGATAATGTTTTACAAGATATGAAAAAAACATTACTGCATTTTACAAATACCAGAAAATATATTCTTCTGCAACCACGTTAAGCGTTTTAGTCCAAATTACTACTGTGGGTTATACTACAGAATCCCGACACACAAAATCTTGAAAACAAAACCAGACTATATTAAAATTTTTACACTCAAATCCTGACATTACCAAAATCTTGACAATAGTATTGTTAAGATTTTATTAGCGTCGGGATTTTTTTGTCAGGATTCTGCAGTAAAACCCTGATTGATATCACTCGATGTGCAACATATGAAAATTTATAAACATCATTTTCGTCTTAAATAGACCATATACATATATTTTGCTTTAGTTCCTTTCCAAATATACAAATATTTAATATTTAGGAATACTAATATGTTACAAACAGATAATGATTGCAATCACAAATCAGTCGTATAAGGCCTAATCTTAAAGCCTTGAGACTGCACTTATTTGTTTAATAAACAAGCATGATTGTTTTGAGGATGATATAATATTGAATAATGCGTTAAAACTACAATCATATAATAAATTTCATTAAATTTTCGAATTTTCAAAAAAATTATTGTGTACTCTTATCAAAATGAGTTCATCAAAGTCCGAGAAACAACCAACCAAAGACCAAACTAAGATATTAATTGATGTTCCACATGGAGGAAAAAAGGTCTTTAAATATGTTTTTTCACCAAATATGCAATATATTGCGACTTTGAGTCTAGAAGATCAATCAATTGTTGGATGGACTATTGAATATAACAATTCAATAAATGCTAGTGAACTCAATTTTGTGTTAAGCGTCGATTAAATCGCGCACAAACTTGAAGATATATTTGGAGAAGATGAATACGGAAGATACAATGATGCATTAATAGGAATCTCTGATTGTAAACAAGTTATACTTAAATTAGATAACAACGTTTTAGAATTTGATTTTTAATTTTGGTTAGTTAAAATTTAATTGATCAATGATTTAATTATATACTATATTAATCAAATTATTATAACTGCAATTATTGACATAGCAACTAAGTCAAGACAAATTTTGAGTGCACAAGGTTTGAAAGAAAAGATAGCAAATGTTGTCTTTTTTGAAAATGGAGATTTAGTAATTGTTAAAGGAAAGCCAGTTTATCGGGCGTATATCTTTTAAAAGTCAAAGTCTAAAGCTAATCACCGATGGACATGTAAAAATAGCATTAAACTTGAAAAATTTTATAAATGCTTTATATTCCAAAACGGAAATTTAATGATGCTTTTCGAAATACCCTTTGTAATCACGCAATAGGACTTAATAATTCGAAAGTTTAAGATGCAATATATACTAAATTGGGACATAAAAGATGAAAGATATGATTTAATAACGAGATTGAACACTGACAACACATTGTTAGCAGTAGCTGGTGGTTGTTTGGCTTATGTTTATTCAACAAAATCTGGTATAGTAGTGGCATAAAGTAGGTATTTTACATGTAAAGTTATCTATTGTATAAATGTTAATTAACGAAATTGTTAATTTTATTTAATACTGTAATTCAGGAGAATTTGATGTGAAATGGCATGATTTCTGTTTTATTGGATTGAGAGAGGAAGAACGCTTATTTTTCTCTGGCGAATCTTATGAAGCAGAGAATTATAACTCTTATATACTGAATCCTCGCAATATACTTAATAAGTCTCCAAGCATTAATGTCTTAAATGATATTTATTCTCCCACATATCAAAATTGTCAGTCATTTGTTCCTATTAATATTATCTCTGATTATATGATAGAATTTGATAAAGATCATTTATCGATTCGAAGATTGTCTCAATATGAAAGATGGAAAAATTATTTAGAATGTAAAGAGCATTACACGGGTAATACTTTTTTTAATGTAAAAGAAATTAAACAATTTTTAATGGCTACTTTGGAAAACATAAGTCAAATCAAATCCAGAATTACTCATACGAACTTAAAAAATATCATGGAAAGTTATGCACCTGGACTGTTGACTTTTATAATAATAATAATTGTTTTAGGAAATTTTATTTAAGATATTAGGGCTGTTGGTGTTCCTATAGGAGCTACTGGTATTTGTTATATTGACAAGTATACAACTAGCTATACATACAACTTTTGGTCGTCTAATTTAAGTAGTCCTCCTGAAGGTTCTACTCTATGAGTTCTATACTAACTGCTATACCCACAACACAATGTTGTTTTTGATACAACACAAATCAAAATAATTTAATATAATTATTTTATGTATACTGATACTAAATACAAAAATTTTGATTTTGAAGTTATATAATTTTTCTAATACTATATTACCACACCTGCACAGTATTTTGAGTATGCACATGTGTGCTATTTCAAATCAACCTAGATTTTTTTCATAGTTCAGTACATCTAAAGTTATAGAAAATATAATAAATTCAAGCCAGAAGATTTTCTGGCTTTATAGAACTAGATCCTAATAATCCAAAAGAATTACCTTTAGACAATTGTCCTCTAGATGAATTAAAACTTGTAGATAATGTTGAAATATTTTTTAAGATTGGCAGAAATTGTTCAAGCATGGAATATAGTTGTAGTTATTTTCTTATAATAATCTATTTATGGGCAAGCTACTAGTAAATCTAATTGACCCAGTTAGTATCTTAATACTATCAAAAATTAAATTAAGTTTTTTGCTATCAAATTAGCTATTGGAACTATATATATCATAGCTTTGAAGAATACTTTTTAGAAAAGATCTGAAATTGGCCTTGGATGCTTTTTTAAAGATAGTTTTTTTTTTGGAACTTTAGATAATAAGTAGAGATTTTTGAAATATATCAATTTTAACTACTGTATATTTATTTCACATAGAATATATTTATTTATATAGTATACTATATTGGGTGTGGTCAATTAAAACAGCCTATTTTTACAATTTTTTGAAAAATGAGTTTTTATTAGATTCATATAAATTTTAATATGATTAACACTTTTCAATTATAAATAAAAGTCAATATGCATAATAAAAAAATAAGATAATATTAAAGAAAAAATTCCTTGAGGCTGGCACATCATAAGATTACCCTATAGTTACATGCTATCTTTAACTAATCAAATTCGTGAAATTTATTAATCTCAGATCAGTCTGAAAATTAAAACAAGTGATTAAACTTAATTATCTCAAAATAAAATATATGTAAAAATGGACTGTTTTAATTAACTACATCCCATATAAGCGCATGTTATTTTGGTATATATAATTGATTATTTTAAAGCCAAGTATACTTTATAGGAAATGTAATTTTAAAATGAAAAAATGCATTTGTTGCCCTTTGTAACTGTCACGGCCAATAAGGTGATATTAATATTAAAATAAAGTAAAGTTATAGTTAGGGTCAAAATTATTAGAATTAAAGTTAAGATTAATACAGAATTGCGAGAGGACATTTTTTGTTAGAAGTGCAATAGGTATTATCTTAGTAAAGTTTTGAGTTATAAAAACCTGTAACAAATATTCATGTCATAGAGGGTAACAAATATATTTCTCCTTTTAAAATAATGCCCATGTGTATTATTCTGCAGTAATATAGTATAATTTTTATGTTATTTTATCTAGACTTAGAATATTTGTTACTAAATACTTGAAAAAATATTATTCTTTAAACTGTAAGCAAATCTAGAAAATTTGTCTAGAAAATTGCTATAAATATAGAGAAGTATCAATAAAAAAGGAACAAACCATTTTTGTAACTTTTTTTAAATTTTAAATTAAAATATTTTAACAACTACTATATTAAATTTAATAAAATTTTTTTGTTTTAATTCTATAAGGGGAGTGACAAAAATCAGGTGATTTTTTAGAGAGGGGAGGGGTAAAAAAAGTTGAAATTATATATAAGAACCTGACTATATATATATTAAGGAAGAGGGAGGGTGGGTAGGCCTCAGATAAAAAATAATCAGAGACATAGCCCTAACTATATAAAATTAAAATAAAAAGATTTATTAAATTTGGTTAAGTAGTTGTTAAGTTATTTTAACTTAAAGTCACAAAAAACTTTTGCTTTAAAAAAATTTGACCCTTTTCTATTGATGTCCCCCATATACTTATAATTTATATTTTTTAAAACTTAAAATATTTAATTAAATTATTTTTGATAATATATAAAAATAAGGATTATATTATAGTAGTATTTAATATTATATTATAAGAACAAAAGTTTAAAGAAAAATTTTAAAAAAAATTTTAACCAAAAAATTATTTACTTATTTTTGGTAAACTCTATAAATATTGGCAATTATTTACTTATTTTTGGTAAGCTCTATAAATAATTTACTTATTTTTGGTAAATCTATAAATATTAGCAATTATTTACTTATTTTTGGTAAACTCTATAAATATTTGCAATTATTTACTTATTTTTGGTAAACTCTATAAATATTAGCTTTAGCCCCTATTTTAATAGAATATTGTAGTTTATAAAAGGATTACAACTTTTATTATTGCAACCTTTGTGATTTACTTATAAAATTTAGGACTTGTATTAGAGGTAAAAAATTTTTTATAGACAGCAACATAAGTTATAAAATTTAAAAAAAATCTAAAAAAAATTTTATAGTAAATATTTTAAAATAAAAACTTTAAACTTTTATTGCTTTAAAGTTTATTAATAATTTTCATAATAAAGTTTATAAAATCTATTTTAAAGAAAATATTCTATAAATGAAAAAGATATTCTATAAATATACTCTATATTCTTAATAAATTTTTATTTTATTTAAAAAATTAGAATATTTCTAAAAAAAATCTAGGCAAATTTGCCTGGATTACAGTTTAAGGGATAAAGTATAAATTATATAATATATTTAGTAATACTATCTTTAAAATTTAATATTAATTTACAATACTTTACAATATTAAATAGATCATCTTATTACTTTTAATACATCACATATTAATATAGCAAATTAAATATATTTATAAATAATATTTTATTTAAGACAATTATCTTTCATTACTAGAGTGATGTATCTCTACCTCCTGATTGACCAATCATTTTGTTTGTCTTAATTTTACATTAATTAAAACAAACAAATAACAGCCAGATAGGGTTAGAATTTGATAAAAAGTGATTAGATGATTGTTCTAATCCAAAATTGCACAAAGAATTTTTTTTGTTAAGAAAACTTGTAGTTTCATAGCAAAATTTTAAGTTAGAAGCAATTTTTTTAAAAATAGCAATTTTGCTTTGATTTCATATTATACCTGATCTTGTATTACAATTGGTTGATCAAAGAGAGGTAATGCATTGCACTGATAATGAATAATATTCTCTTTGTTTAATTATTTTTATTTTAAATATATCTTTTGAAAAAGCATATATTATAATATTAAGCTACAAATATAAATTTATTGCATATAAATAAAATATTTTTTATTATTAATTAATGATCTGCCACAAATTATTAGTATAGTTCTAGTATAATGTGATGCAGATCCTTACTGTTTGTTGATATATAAATTTTAAAATATAGGAATAAAGCTGCTTGCCCAAGAAAAACTTTTTCTTGCTATATTAATGAACCAAGTCTATTAAGTAAAAATTGTAGAGCTTATTGAAACAAGTTTAATAGTAGTTATAGTTGCTGAGATACCTTTAAAAAAAGATTGGCCTGCTATATATAAACAATAGGTTTGTTTATATAAAATTTTATATAGTTGACCAATTTTATTTCGAAGGTAACTCATTATCTACTTGGTCTGATTTTGATGATTAACTGCTATTAGACTCGTTTTAATGAGCTTTACAATCATACTTAATAGACTTGTCTCATTAATTTAGTAAAAAACAAGTTTTTCTTGAATGAACAGCTTTATTCCTGCATTTTAAAATTTAAATAATAATTTGCACTATGATCACTTTATCAATTTGTAGCTGATAATCAATTAATTTATATATTTACAAAATAATAAAAAGCTTATATATTTTTTTATAAAAAAAATAAATCTAGTAATATTTTGTATATATAATAAAATTTTTTACAAATTAAAAAGACTATTTATTAATATAGTTTATTGCTTAATTTGTTATGCAGGCATATTTGCCTGCAAAAATTTTAAAATTTTAAATTTTTTAAATAAAACCTTAAATATTAATTTTAGCTATATATTTTCTAAGTAAAAAATATAATATTAGTTCTGTTTTATTAACTTTATTATAAAATTTTTTTAAAATTATTAAAAAAACTTAGGTGTAATAAAGTTTAAAGTTTTTGTTTTGGAACTTTTACTATAGAAATTTTTCTTTAGGTTTTCTCAAATTTTATATGTTCCCATCTATAAAAAAAATTTTCACTTCTAATACAAGTCTTAATTTTTACAAGTAAATCATATAAATCAAATAATGAAAGTTGTCATCCTTTATATAAACTACATTATTGTATTAAAAACTATATTTTTAAAACCAATATTTAAAGAATTCGCCAAGATATTGTAAAATATTTTTTTGGTTAAAAAATTTCTTTAAAATTTAATATTTTCAGCTTATAAGCAACATAAACGTTTTGTCTTATAATATAAATTTAAGAGAGTTATCATTCATTGCCAGTGCGATGCATCGCCACCCCCGATCGACCAATCGTGATGCAGG
This sequence comes from Gigaspora rosea, assembly GCA_003550325.1. Taxonomy (NCBI): domain Eukaryota; kingdom Fungi; phylum Glomeromycota; class Glomeromycetes; order Diversisporales; family Gigasporaceae; genus Gigaspora; species Gigaspora rosea. The sequence continues at coordinate 153,670 of QKWP01000444.1, forward strand.
ATCAGGTGTAACGTGAAATTGAAGCAAAACAAACTTTTCTTAAAAAATCGCTTCTAACTTAAAATTTTGACTAAGAAACTACACTTTTTTCTTGACAAAAAAAATTCCTTGCGAAATTTTGGGTTAGGAGGGCCTTCTAACTCATGCCCTGCCAAACCTTAACCCTAATCGTAATGCGGACACTATTTGTTTTGTTTTGATTAATGTAAATCAAAACAAACAAAATGATTGGTCGATCAGGGGTAGCGATGAATCGCACTAGTGATAAATGATAAAAATCTAAATTTAAATAATTTAAAAATATAATCCTTGTTATTAAAAATTATAATACCAAATTTTATTTAAATATTTTAAATGATTAAAAAAATAGATCAGAGGTATATTTATAGTAATTATACAGGCAAATTTGTCTGTGAAGTAGTACAAACTAAGGGATAGGTCAAAAAATAGTAAATACTAATTTTTAGTATAATATATACTTATATGACATATTAATAAAATTTATAATTAATAAATTTTTAGTTATTATTAGTTTAAAATTAGAGTTTAAAGGATTATTTTTATATATATGGGTGAAGTCAATAGAAATGGGACAAATCTATTTAATAAATTTGTCCCATTTCTATTGACTCCACCCCATATGCCCAGTGTTGTCACTTGGACGTGTCCATACTATGTTTTTTGTCCAATGTCCAAGATTGTCCAAAATTGTTCAAGCCTATGTCCCATGTTTAACTAATCAATAAAGTAATTTAAAAAAATATATAATTATATATTTTTTTAGGTACTGGACTCATTGGTGAAAAAATTAAAATAGATTATCTTAATAAAATTTTAAGTAAATTTAATTTGAAAAAATGTCCAAAATGTCCAAAAAGCGTCCAAGTGACAACACTGCATATGCCTATAAAATTCTTAAAATCTAAAAATATATAGATTTTTAACTTTTTAAAATAGATATTATTTTTACTATATAAATTATAGATTTTTTACTTTTTAACCTAAAATAGATATTATTTTTACTATATAAAATTATAGATTTTTAACTTTTTAACCTAAACAGATATTATTTTTACTATATAATTTATAAAAATATAATTAAAATAACCAGTAATGATCATTACCACTTCTAAATATTTTTAGAGTTAGGGTGCATTTATAAAGATTTTTGTTTTTACTATATTATTGTGTAATAATAATCATAGGTATTATTTTGAAAATTGCATTGCCTAAAAATAACATACTGGGTTTCAAAATAACGCCCATGCATATTCTGAAATAGTGCACACCATATATAGAATACTATGATCGAATACATAACAAAAGTGTTCAATGAATGCTTTATATTTATTCTTTTTAGCTTTAATTGCTTCAAGAATAAATATTATTAAATTTCTAATTAGCACTACTCTTATTCTAGCAGGATAATAAATTGTTATGGCCATTCTTTTTAATTTTAATACTGGATATGATAATAAGTGAATGTTTTACTGCGTAATGATTCCAAAGAACAAAGAAAAATAAGGTCATAAATCTATATATGATAATTTATATATGTGCAGATTTTAAAAAATAAACAATTTACTTTTTACTATCACTATATAGAAGTTCAACAATAGGTTAATTGTTTCTCTATATATATATATATATTAAAGGTTTAGATTTTTAGCACCAGAACAGGATAAAAAAAATCAGATTACCTCAAAATAGCACACATGCACGCACTCAAAATAGTGCACAGATAATCAAAACATCACGCAAGTGCACATTATTTCGTGGTAATATAGTATATATAGATATATAATTAATATAAGTCCCAATTTTAGTTTTTGTAAGGTTTTTAGGGGTCCTGAATATTTTACTTGGAGTACCTGATCCCATTTATTTAATACATTTTTGTTATACAAACACCCTGGTAATGATCACCACTGGTTATAGTTAAATTTATTCTAAATATATCAGATATAGTAAATTAGGTTTAGTTTAAATTAATATTATAAATTATACTATACTTTTTTTCTACATAATAAACTTATTTGACATTTTGCAGATTTGTTCTTGATAGTTACATCAAGTCACTTGCAAATTATACAAAAATACTTGATTTTGATTGGGTAAATTTTAAAAATACTAGAAATTTTAATGTTTTAATTTTTTTATTTTATTAAAAATTAAGCAATTTTAAAATTTTTTAAAAAATATTAAATCAATAATTAATAGAATTTTTTTATAAATAAATTATATATATGCTTAAATATTACATATAGTATAATTTTTTTAAACTTTAATATATAAAAAATTAAAACTTTATAATATAGTAACCCATATTATTATAAAACTATAATTATATAAAAAATTAAAACTTTATAATGTAGTAACCCATATTATATAAAACTATAATTTTATAAATTTGTTTAACTATACAAATGTATTTAACTTGTACATATGTACTAAGAGCTTGCAAATAATATAAAATAAATAAACAATAATTATTTTAATAATTATTGAACTTTTTTTATATAATATTTAATTGAAATAATTTATACATCGCACGTGCGAAGTTGTCGCACCTGCCGCAGATCATAAAATCATAAAATCAAATAACCCGTTTTTTCATTCGTTAGGGTTAGGCTGAGGTATAGATTATGTGTATGGGCGAGAGGGATGGTTTCATGTAAAATTTTGCAAGGAATTTCTTTTGTTAGAATCCTAAGAGTAGTTTCATATACTCAATTTTAAGTTATAGACGATTTTTGACAAAACGAACGGTTGTTTTGAAATTTTTGATCGTGTAACGTTACACCTGATCTTGAAATTTGATTGGGAGAGCGACATATAAGGCGCATCGCATGAGGCGATGAATAAATTTACTCTATTTAATTAACCAAACTATATTTTTATTTTTTTAAATATAATTAATATTCAAGAGATATGTTCATATATAATAGCTTAGAATGAAGTAACTTATAAATCAAATGAGTAACACATCCAATTTTATATATAAATTCATACAAAAAAGTCATTTAAATTAAAATTTAAAAGTATATACTGTACTATATATTGGCTCCATTCAGCGCTCTGTTGAGTTCAATAGATCAACTTGCAATCAGGTCATCATTTTGCAAATATGTCGTAATGGAATGTTAATCATTACATAATTCTCCAAATACGTATAAAGTGGCATATATTTATCTGTAGAGCAGGCGGAGTTCTCATGTTCTTTCGAATTTTCTTAAGATTATAACAATTCGGTAATTGTACTGTCGATCTTACGTAATTGCAAAATATATTTAATCATTCAATAACGAATAATACGTAATCACTATGCCAACTTATGTTGCCCGAAAATTCCGGAGGTTTTTTTAGTATATCGATGTTTGGATAATAATTAATTTAATAACAGATAATTAATTAATAATTAGTACGCTACATACCAGGAAGATGCATACATTTATTGAGTAACATAATGCAAGCCATGTAGTAAATCCTAATAATGGATTTTTTTTTATAGAACGATAGTAATAGTGAAAACGTAAAATTCAAGCTTCAATAACTCTCGAGCCAGCAAATCCGCACAAGTAAAATTATGCTTTCCAAGTTCGTTTTTGTATGCTCTGCTTTTTTTTAAATCAATTATTAAATCGAATATTATGTTTGTAGTTCTACAAATATTCGACACCTAATAAATGTACGATCAACGATCGTGCACCCTTGGCATATTTTATTTTGCCCGTGATGTTATTGATTTTTCCTCCAACTTTTTTGTTGTGCTGATCCTTGATACACACTAAATAAGAAAGATAAGCAAAGACAGACTATTTATGGTAATTGTATTATTTTCATGTATATAACGATAGTGATCAAATATTTTACATAATATTCAAAATGCATGTCATTATGCGGCATTGTTGTTAATTAACCAAAAAAATTCGTAAATGACCTTTCATATAACCTTAAATGAATTTATACATGGATTTAAATGACTCAAATGACTTGGCAAAAGTCATTTCGGAAAGGCAAATGATCATGCGAATTTAGTAACACAGTTTACAATGTCGATTTACTTATTATGTTACTACCTTATTACCGCGAAATAGCGCACACCTGCGCGGTATTTCGATCACCTGCCGAGTACGCGCATGTGCGCTATTTCGAAACCAACCTAGTTTTTATGCAGTATGAATATTTATTTGAAAATCAATCTCCTTAAATAGAAAATACATAGCATTGCGGCAAATAATTTCCTATTCAATTTGTTATTCATGTACAGTACGTATGTACGTAAACAAGTAGTAATCCTGTACGGTACTAAAAATCTAACCTTAATTTATATAAATAGAATAGAAGAACAGTTAATGTAACGTCATTCTCAATGCCCACTTTTAGAGTTCTGTTCATATGAACTTCTACTTGGCGATACTGAAATAACTATTTTTTATTAGCCCGTTATTATTTTAATTTTTATTTATTTTTTTATTTGCCATTTTTATTCTAATTTTTATCTTATCGATATTGAATTTATTTATTTATTTATCTATTTCTTTATATGCTTCATGACCTCATTACGTATTAATTGACTCTACCTGGCGCATATATTAAGTATTGCTGTATTCATATTATCCGGCTTATCTGTCAAATATTCGCTATAAAAATTTGATGATAAACGGTCAGTATTGTAATAAAAGGAGAGATGAGATGGCGCTAAGAATTTTTCCCGTGGTACAAAGTTATAGAAATACTTCATTTATACAATATACTATATAAGGTACGCGCTATTTCGGAACGCGCATGGGCGTTATTTCGAAACCCAGTATGCTATTTTTAGGGGATGCGATTTTCGAAATAGCGCCCATGTGCGCTATTCCGCGGTAATACGGTAAATACAGTAAAAATTGGCGGCGAAGCCATTCAAACTTTCATGTTCTAGTTCTTTTAATAAATTAATTTTTAACAATGTCATATTCTAGTAAGTACCGTATATGCTAACTACAAATTTTAATCTAGACATTTAAAAATTGAACTCAACGTATCACATAAGGGCGTCATGAGGCGCTATCTATTAGCCATAGAATACACATATTACACGCTATTAATTAAATATTTAGATAGTATTGTTGGTTTTGAAATGCATCCAAAAAAATTTCAATCTTTTCTTCGTAGTTAATCTATCAATATCAATCAAATCTTTTATTTACAGTATTCAAGTCATTTAAGAACTCCCTTCTTAATATAGAAGAATGTGAATACAATAAGAATTTTTTGAATGAAAAAACTCAAAACTGTATTATCCGTATCAAATCAGAATCTTATAAATACACCCCATATTTTTTAAATTTTTCAAGAAGCTCAATCGGATATTAAATTACAATTTTTTAAAAAATCAAAATAAGCTTCATATTTTTCATTTCATCACTAAACCAACCGAATACTAAAATATCAAAAATGGCCAAAAGCATCGCTTCCTTCTTCATTTTCCTCTTTTTTACGACAACTTTACTTAATGTTACTTTAGCAACTCCAATTGAAAAATTGCCAAAACATTCGAAACATTACGAATGTGGCGATCAATGCTACTGGGACCCCCAACACGATGGTTATGCGCCTTGTTATCCTAATTGTGGTTGTTACAATTCAGTGTGTATGTGCTATTCCGACGTTTGCAGGTGTGAGAGTAGATCTGGAGATGATGGATATGATGGATATGGAAGTGGATATCGTGATTAAAATGCATCTCTTTTTCTTCAATTTATATTTCAATATATGAAAAGTAAACAGAAAAGTCGGATGAAATTTATTGCAGTTCATAAGATCACACTAGCTAGTATTTAAAGTCAGTTTTTGTCAAATTATTTTTTAAATAATTTTCTTTTTTTTATCGTCAGATTATATTTATTCGCCAGTTTTTATTTTATATATTCATAAGAAAAAAATTGGTTTATTATTAGCCGTTATTTTGCTTTGATTATCATGTAGTTTTTATAATTTGTGTAGCAACAAATATAATAAAAAAATAGCAAGTCAAATAAGGTGTATAAGATGACAAACTGAAATATATTAATCCAAAAAATTAAAATTTAAGAACCGCTTGAATTCTCATTTATTGGATGCATTTAAAGCTACCAACCTTAATTACAGTAAATTAACCTTAATACAGTAAATTAACCTTAATTACAGTAAACTAACCAGTAAATTAACCTTAATTACAGTAAATTAGCGTTGGATAATATACAAAAAAAATACCAGTACGATCACATGAAATGTGGAGGGATGGTTCCGTTCAACTTTTTGGTGCGCTATATTCTTTCCTGTTTTAGTAGGTATTTATGGTTATCTCTTTTTTCCGTTTATGTTAGTTCAAGATGATGAGAGCTTATATTCGCGGTTTAATAATCTATGTTTTAGTATTAGATGACAAGCTTTGGTGTATTTTGTGGTTTGCATGTTACTGTGTAAATTTTTTTGACTTCTTGGCTTTACCAATACGATCCCTCAACTTTTTGATGTCGCTTATGCTGATTTTTTAAAAAATCTTATTTTAGTAGATGTAATGATTTTTGTTTGACTTCATTATCACTTGTCATTTAAAGCAAGAACGTTTTAAATGTTGATCATTATGCATTCCTATTACGGCATTCTTTATCATCTGAAATCTTTAACAAGTAATTATTGCGATACAGTATTTTGAAATTTGTGACTATTGCGACATTTTCGAACATTCATATGATTGTCTGTAATTCCTGACTAATGTTGTAACGTGACTAGTGATTGTACCCGGATAGAAACTGCTATTGTGTGATATAGTAATTTATCCGGATATCCGGTAATTTTAATATAACCGGGTAGAAGTTTTCCCAACGGGTACGATCTCTAAACGTTACATTATTTTTTTACATGTCATACGTGATCGTACTGTTCTGCGCGACATCACGTGTCGCGCAGCTATCCTTATTGGTTATTATGGAAAATTTATAAATAAGAGCTTGAAACATGTTAAAAGGTTTATTTTACAAGATTTATAACTAAAGTGTCTTTAAAATAGCATGTTCAAAAATCAGTTAAACTGGTCATAAAATATGCAGAAGATTTCATCTTTACTATATTAAAATCTTTTTATATTCGAAAATAATTTAACATTTTAACAATCTAAATATTTTCGACATAGAAATTATTATAATTTTGACTGTCAAAAATCATTTTAGCTTTAAAACTACAACAAAAAATATTTTAGATACCTGCGCATAATGAATTTGCACCTCTAATAATATGCATAAATTTCATCCGTAAAAAATAAACCGCGGTTTTCAGTACATTCTTTTGTTAAGATGTGGAATGTGTTTATACAGTAAATATATATTTGATTATTGAACAGGTTCAAAAGTTTAATCGGATACTGTATTTAAAATAGTTGATTACTTTATTTGCAACTTTTAGTATCCCTTGCAGAACGTATTTGAAATAAACTTTTACTAAAATATTTTTATTTACAACAAATTAAGAATCGTCATAAAGCATTAAAAAAATTCTTTGCTAGGTTTTGTCAATCTTTAATCACGTTGTGACACGAAACATTGGGGTGTTTCGATATGTGGTCAAATAATAAAATTTATCCCATGAGTACTAGGTAACAACCCGTGCTTTTCTTTCCCTAGGTTATTCACACCGGCCTATGTGAAAATTACATAATTTTCAATAATTTTCATATAGACAAGTGTCACGCGTCAAATCTCTAGAATTCTCATTTGTCGGAAATTTTTATTTATTCAATTAATTAATTAATCAATAAAAAAACATTTTATACAATTTTTCAATTTAATAAAGCATATTTTAATAATTAAATTTATATATTTTGAAAATAATAATGAAAATGACAATGAATTTCGATTGTAAATATAATGAAAAGTCAAAAGCATAAAATGATTTGTTGCATTGCTTAATAGTGGTCTCATGGTACCAAGAATTCCATAAAAAAGGTTTTTGAATATGTGATGCTTTTTCAGTATAGAATTTTGTGCTTAAGGATTCTGTACTTGAGGATCATTTGATGATATTCTGAAAAGTGGTTTAAAGATACATATATATTTGACTTTAATCTATTTAATAATCTTTAGAATTTTCCAATAGAGCTTGTCTTGCGATGGTGCTTGACTTTGCTCTTGTAATTATGCTTGCCCTTGTGTGTACTTGCTCTTGCTCTTGTAATTTACTTGCCCTTGCCCTTGCGATTGTGCTTGATTTTGAATTCTTGATCTTGTACTTGCTCTTGCTCATGTGATAATTTTAACAATTGTTCTGTTGGTAATTCTTGTTGAAAATTTATAATATTAGCATAACTCATTATTAAAAAAAATTTAAATTATTTAGACCAATTGTGCCCTGTTAATAAATGGATTTTCAGTATTACAACTTTTGCGAATTTGTATTTTGAAAAATAAATTTCAGGAAGTTAACCCGTAACTATTGTGGTTACTAGAATAGCAAGTAAATACTGTAATAAAATTTTTTAAATAGCTTATGATAGAAATTATAACAATTCTAGTACAAACTAACTCACCTTATTATAGTCATTGATAGTGATACGGGTCGATGAAAAAATCGCGGGCCGAGGCCGATCCAAAAAAAACTCGGGCCGGTCGACCGGGCCGACCTTTTGCTAGTGTAATTTTTTCTAATCAGAATCAGTCAACATTTATCTATATTAAACGTGTAAAAAGCCATCAGCTAGTTTTTTATCGAATTCTAGTGATATTAAATGATTTGATTTTTTATTCTTTTTGTCCTTGAGAAAAATTCCAGCATGTTAGTTTTCATGTTGATTGATTGTCTATGTCTCCGAACATTCTTATACTTAGAGTATATTCGCTATTTGCAGTTTATCACCTAAATAAGCCAATTCTCTTACATTATTATAAATGACTAGCCGATTTTTATTTAATTCCTGGTCTGAATATGCTTTAGAAGATAATCGATTCTAACACTTCTCATACCAACCGGCCCGGCCCACAAAGGTGCGGGCTGAGGGTCGACCCGCCCATCGACCCGGCCGTTGTGCCGGGGTCGACCCGTATCACTAAGTATTAGGATAGGGAGTAAGTTCTGTTTCAGAATTACTTACAGTAATTTACAATAAAATTATGATATTTCTAATGCAGACTTAATTGTATATTATAGTCGCCAGAATATAGTAAGGACTGTAACAGAATTTTGTTTGAGTAGCTCACAATAGAAATCATATTAATTCTAATGCAAATAAAACTCTTCTTATTCAGAATAACAAGTAAATCCTATAACAGAACTTTTTCAATACCTCATGAACAAATCACTTTATTTTAAATGCAAACTGGCTTACCTTATTTACAGTAAAACAAATAGTAATCACAACAATCTCAATGTGAACTAACTTAAACTTACAGGTCACTGGAATAGCAAATACCGGTAAGTTCTGTAATAAAATTTTTTAGTAATTCATTATAAAATTCAAATGCAAACTAACAAATCTTTTAACTACATTTCATAGATGCTAGAATAATGAGTAAGTTTTGTAACAAAATTATTTGCAGTAAATCACATTAGAAATCATAACAATTCCAATGTCGACTAATACATCTTAATCAAATATTGTAGTTAATGGAATGACGAGTAAGTTCTAGAACAGAATTATTTGAAGTAATTCATGATAGAAATCATGATAATTTTACTGTAATTACTAGAAAGCAAGTAAGTACTGTATGAATAACTCATGATAAAAAAATTTTTAATGCAAACTAACTTATATTAACCGCATATTGTGGTTATCGGAATAGCTAGTAGATCTGTAACAGAATTTTTTCAGTAACTCATGACTCATAATAAAAATAATATTAATTTCAATGCAAACTAACTCAAACTTCTCTATATATTGTGATTACTGGAATAACAAGTAAGTTCTTTAACATGAATTTTATACAGTATCTAATTATAGAAAGCAGGGTAATTCTGATGCAAACTAATTTAAAAAGGCATAATATAAATGCTTCGTAATGAGAGATAATATAGAATAATTTAAACAAAAACAATAAGGTAAGTAGCTCATTTAATTGCAGTAAAAAAGATTGAATTACCAATTTTATACACAACCTGTAAGCATATGAAAATCTCGTCCAAAATCATTGTTCTAATAGAACACTACAAAATAACTAATAAATGTGTAAAGACTACAAAATAAACAGCAAACGATTTCTCAACATCATTAATATCATATCGGCGGATTTACACAATTGGACCTTTTTTCAAGACCCCGATTTTCATATAATTTTGCAAATCAAAACCACCTTATCTCTATCTAATGGGTTTATTTATATTGATCAGTTATTTGTTGATATCATCTGACCAATGAATTTTTTGTAAACAATCGAATTTTGGGTACCATTTTTAGGGCCCAATTTCAATTCCGTAAATCCGCCGATATGTAAGACTTTGTTTTATAATATGAATCAATAAAATTTGAGAATCGCAACTAATTACACTATAAATTAATATGTAACAGATCAGCAAACAGTAATACAGTATGATAATTCTTTTTAACCCTTTAAACAACTCAAATGCCTAGTCTACAAACAATAAGTTGTCAAAACTATAGCATCATATTTTGTTACACGAAAAATCGCACTAATTAATTTTTATATGAGACCTATACATAGTGTATCATATAAGAAAATGGTGTTGTCGATCTCCACATGATAGTGATGCACAGAAGATACAAATATGGTACTAATATGCACATTTTGTATATTTAGACGCACTCAATTTTTTATCCGTCCGTCCAACAACAGTTTAACATTTAGATATTGTGTTAAATATGGTAAATGCCCAGAAGTATATAGAAAACAATTTTTCTAAAGATGACAGAAAAACCAATGCTTCTAATAAGGATTTAGTTGGTTCATTAGGTTTAAGTGAATACTCTGATTTAGAAGAATTGATTATTGAGTCCAATCAAATAACTAATTTAATTTTTTCTGAAAAAAATAAAAACATCACAAAAATTGAAGCTTATGATAATCAATTAACTGATCTAAACTTTTTGATTAATTTGCCTAATCCAGAAAAACTAAAATGGTTGGGTGTTTATCAAAATCAAATAACTTCTAATGATTTGGAAGTCTTATCCCCTTTCGTTAATTGTGAAATGCTAAGCATCGGAAAAAATAACATTAATGGACATTCAAGTTCCTTACGATATTGGACTAGTTTAAAAAGATTAGATTTGTGAATAAAGCCACAAATTTTGGGGTTAGAATATATAGCTCATAATCCTTTTACTGGAGTAAACGGACTTCACGGAGAGTTTCATCAAGACTATCCTCCCAAGGATATACACGAATTAAATAATAATACTTGGAGAGGTTCAAGCAACTTTCGAAAGATTTCTAATGATAAAGTTTGTGAAACAATTAATGATTTATGGCAGCAGTCGCAACAATTAAAAAGGTTAGCTCAAGAGAAAAGTCATGAATTAGACGAGCGAAGCCAAGAATTAGACAAGTTAAAGAAAGAGCAAAGTCAAGAATTAGACAAGTTAAAGCAGCAACTCCAAGAGTTTTCTAATTTACTTTTTCCCAACCAATCCTATGATTTTACCCAGCTTAAACAAGAAATTACTCGTCTTAAGTACCAAGAATTAGCTCCTCAAGTCAGAGAAAAAAAAGAGCAATTGAATCAAATAATCAACAATGCTAAAACAAAAACCGGTAATCCAAAAAGCATGGTCGACCGACTTCTAGAAACTCAAAAAGAATTCAGCAAAACTAAACCAGAGAGTATTGAACGCTATAAGGCAGAAGCACAATTAACTGTCTATCAGAATTTTTTAGAAGAATTTAGTCTAACTAAAGAAGAATTACAGAATATTCTCAATGAGCAAACAGAACTTTTTCAATTAGAGGAACATTTAGCTAGTTTGCAAATTAATGAAGCGATTAACCCTCAGTAGATAGAATAATTTCAGTTTAAGTAAGTTGTAAAATCTTTTCCTTCACATATTGCAGTAAATTTAGTTTGTATTCAGCTAATAATTTCTCTAAAAATTTTATATCATAAATTAATTTGTCTGTCTACCATTATCTTTATACAAAATCGTCATATTTCTACTATTCATATTAGCTGCATTAGGCCTCCAGTCATTTTTCTTTATTTTGAAACTTTTACCCCTAGTAAATATAAATCCTTATATTTTGAGGTTTTGTTCTAAATTTAATTAAAATTATCCTTCGATAATTTTTAAATTCAGAACTTTCTTTTATCAATTAGTTGACTTTGATTATTGATTTTTTATCTTAGTAGGTAACTTTAATCAATGCATTTAAAAAAAAAAAAACTAAGAAACGTAATATATCCACTGACTCAAGAGATATATGTAACTTGAATTTATATTTTTTTGTTATTATTATGCTATGACAAATAAAAAATTATTAGTATTACTATATTGTCCGTACTCTGTTTATAATTACAATAGACTGGTATTAGATACTTAATCTTACATAGTACCACATTAAACCTTTTCTTTTTTTTTATCAAACTTTTCTAGTTGCTTTGTATTTAATTTGTGAGAAGATTTTAATGGTAGATCGATTCAGACCTTATTAGCGAATTGTTTAATGTATTGAGAATTAATTTTGTCACTAGGTAATTAGCAGGATGCCTGGCCAATATTTCTTGTAAGACTACTACATTAAACGACTATTCTCTTTTCATTTAAAATACGAACCAAGTACAATAATGTATTGAAAGATCCAAAATAGTGGTCAACTTCCTCGAGGAATAATTACAAAATTATAGACATCAGATCCTTATAATGTTTGCAATAAGGACAGTAAAGCATTTCGATTTAATAAAACTAGCCTGCATTCCATGAGGAATTGAGTTTGAAATTACAATGGACGTAAAATTGGAATCCTTGGCTGATTTTGATGAATCGAGATATTCTTCGAAAACTAGGTTATTAGAGTATTAATGAATTAAAATTTCACATAATGATCAATATTAAATCAATAAAATATGTGCAGGGTTTTATAAAGTTCGAGTACTATTTCTTTATCAATGCGAAGTTTTATCTGTCCATTATAATGATCAAATTCTACTTTTAGGTATCCTTGCAAGGTTCCTGGTTTAAATATTGTGAAATTATATGATAATGTCCATTATTTTCTATGTAATTGCATTAAATAACTAATATAATTATGATTTAACACTCAGCATTTCGTAGAATGTATGCCTTTAATGACTTATAATTTGAATTATAAGAATTAATAATCATTGCAGTATATTAAATAGTAATTCAAGTTAAAGAAATTTGCAAGCAACTGTTAGTTCAATGTCTCTCCACTTGTATTTAAAAATCTTTCCTTATATAAGTATGAAATAATCAATTCTTTATGATCATTATCATTAAGCCACACGAAGCAAGTTAGTTTTGCATAACTTGGAGTTCCAAAATTCCAATCAGCAGGTCGGATTTATTTTTTTTTAATGTACTGTAATTAATAGATTCATGTGCACATTTTAGTGCCACGCAAAGTTAATTCTTCGGTTTGCATAAAATGAAATCAGAAATTTTTGTTTTTTTTATCGGATCTATCGGGTAATTCCAGAAAATTAAATAGTAAAAATGGAATAATTAGTACAATTGGAATTTAAAAAAAAAAAAATTTTGAAAAATTGGTTGGTAAGTTTGTGTGGCCTTATTATTTTGATAAAATCAACAATATTTTAATATCTTAAGAGCTGTTGGTAATGGTAATTAGTAAATTCATAGTTTATGTAGTTATAAATAACTCTAGCTTTATAGTTTTCACACTTTTAATGTATCCATCTTATATAATTTATAATTATTATACACGATTACAAGTTGAAATATCAATTTTTTTTTTTACCAAATTTGCTCAAAGTCAGCTAGTAATTGCTGCGGACAGGTAAACATTTCTATCTAAAAGATTAAGTCTATTCTGTTTTAAACAATTAGGATAGTTGTACGGTGTAGTCTCCTAAAACTAGGGACGCTATATGAGTACTACTTAAAATTTTCATAAATAAAACTTATTGCTTACATTATTTTATTTTTCTTTTTAATAATGACTTTGCTAAAAGTATCTTTTCCTTGATATTTACTATTTAATCACATCAGTTTGGTCAAACGATCATTCATAACTGCTTTTTATTTACGCTGCTAGTAGAGTAATATAACGAGTATTTGCCAATTGAGGTATTTAGAATAGGCTATTCGTTTCTTTATTTCATATTTTTCTATCCACGTTACCTGATATACAGATTGAGCATTAATCAAAATAATAATTAAATTAAGAAATTTTATTTCATTTTCTGAATTGGAAACTCATATAATTAAAATGCTATTAATAAATACTTATTTTATGAAATGAACCATTTTAAAACCCCCAAATAAAATTAATATATTCTAGCATATTATACTTGGGTGTGATTTTGATGATTGTTTCAAATTTATATATTTTATCTAGGTAGCAATAGATATAACCTGATTAATAGATACTTATATAGATAATCTGGGTGACCATTATATGGATACTGTAGATACAGACTTATGACATCTTTTAGTTACGTCTTATATAAAAAGTTGCGTCAAGCCGGTTCATAAAATAAATGCGGCTGATCTGTAACTAGTTATATAATTAAACCTGCATCTGTTGCATAGATAACGGGTGCATACAACCTCTATTTTTTGTGGGGGGGTTTTTTGATCGTCTAAAGCGCATCCACTTGTTTAAGCGAGTACTAAAGGTAATGGCGAGAGCATAAATTTTGACTATTCCGGATCAATACGATGTTAGCTAGTCGGAAAACACTTTTACGGGCAGGATGGAACTCAAGATTGTTACAGTACAAGTTCAATATGAAAGGACATTTAGATAGATAATTTACTAAGGGGGACGATTTATGAGAATTCTTCTAATTATCGAAAGTTCGAAGGCCATACAGATTATATTCTATCATCGAGGGGACTAGCATTTATATACAGATTCAGAGGTCATGGAGAAACATAGGATGATTAAATGATCTGCCCAAAGACATATCACGATTTGATTAAAAAAATAATTCATATTATGTTCGAATATGACTGTCCAAGTGAACGAATTTTTATGCAAAACTGTAAATTGCCCGTCCCACTTTTTTTATTCATCCGTTTTATTCTGATTCCTACCTTATAAGCATATATAAATAAATATGTACATTTGGTGGCAGTATTTAGAATGGTTAGGAAGAAAGAGCTGAATAGTTCCTTATAAATCGTTTCTACAAAGTCCAAACTCGTTTGTGTCTAAGTTAACAAATAGGTAAATAGTTAGACGTGAAGTCTCACCCGCCTATTATTGCTTGTGTTGATCGTTACCTTGTTAGCCCTTATATAACTCTTGTCTAAAAACTTTCTCGTCGTTGTTCTTATCACGACATCGTATTCGAAACTATTTATTCAAATGCTATTGTAAACTACAGAGCTAAATTCCTTATTTTATTGCCCTCACGAGTCTATAGTTACACATGTTTGCACGATAGTAGTTATACATCTAATTAGTGGAAAATAAATTTTCATCGACGCTTGTTGTTTCACATTCAAAATGAAGAATACTGCAGTACTAAGAAAATAATCTGGTATATTTTCGCTATATGTGAGCCCAAGAGCCTTCAAATAACTAACTATGGATTGATCTCTATTATGGGAAATAAATAGTGTTAATTAACATTGAATTTTTTTTTATTCTTATTTTTAATTTTCATGATAAAAGAATTTAAAGCATAATACGGTCAATCCTCTATATATGCATGTGCGTTTATATATGAACTGGAGTTTCTTTAAGTGGATTCGGAATTTTTATATAAAACCACCATTTCGGGGTTAATTTTATCATATGTACACTCTAAACTTAACCTTAATTTAACTATGAAATTCCAATCCACTTAAGCTCCATTCTCACCTACGTACGACATAAATATCTTATCTATTCATAATTTCATATGAAAATTGTAATGTTTACAGGATTTTACCCAAGGATTGACTGTATATAAAATTTTTTTTTAATCGACTATTGAGAAGTAAATTTTCCAATAAATAAAAAAATAGTTCTTCAATAATTACTGTAAAAGTAAATTATTTCAGCACTACTTTAGCTAAATATTATATATACAAAAAATAATGACCAAAAATTTATTTTTGCATTTATTTTATTGGTTGCTCATTCCGTTACCGACGCTGTCTCACTCAAGAAAAAAGCCATCAAATTTCATAACTGTAGTCCTTATATTGATGCACCTGTTATTAATGTAGTACTTTCACATGATCCACAAATTTCTCATCGAAGCAATACTTTTAATGTTTCTGGAACTCTAAACGAGGATATCATTGGTAGTGATCCTCTTGAAATCGATTTTCTTTATGAAAACCTGACTTCAATAAAATTTTGGCAATTTATTTTCCTAAAATTAAAGTCAATGCTATATTTAATGTATCTGTCACATATATTGATGTACCACAATTACCCAGCAAGTACATTCCTAATTACGAATCACGCTAATACACATGATGTTATAGTGTAGACTCGCAACTATTGGATTTCCTAGTAAAATGTTGAATAAATCTTTTCAATTTACTTATTTTAATAATTAATTTTAATAATTAATGTCGCAGCTGATGCTGAAAACGGCTGATGCTGAAATTTGGGATCTTGATTTGAAACTATAAGCCCTGCTAAAATCTACTAATACTCTTTAAATATCAAACCTCACCCTAACCCTATAAGACAAAAATGAAAAAACCATTACAAAAAAATTTTAAAATTTTATATCAAAGTAGGTTAAAATTTCAGCATCAGCTGCGACAATTAATATTTTATGAATTCTGTTTTGAGATTATTTAATTTAATGTCTCAGAAATTTATTTTATTCTCAATAGTAAAATTTATTTTTAAAATAAATTTTTATTTCTCAGAATATATCAGTCATTTTTTCTCATCTTTTATGTTCTTTCATTTTCGTTTGTGGTTTCAGGGCTTTGCTCGATTTCTAATTGTTAATTTCATCTGGTATTATGCAATTACACTTACCGGTATAGAGAACATATTTTTCGAGAATTTTATTCTCAAATTTTCTTCATAGAGTATCAAATGTTCTCATATCTAAAAGTATGTTCTCATAAGAACATGAGAACATATTTAACGCTTAAAATATTTTAAATATTATTTGCTTTTATTAAATTATTAGAAATATTATTACATTTTTTATGATTATTATAGTAGTTAAACAAGCTCAAATATCCATACTTAATTAAATTTTCATATATAAAATTTTAAAATATCATTTTATATATGAGATTAGGGATACGGCTGGCCTTACGGCCGGGTCAACGATTGAGTCGACCCTCATCCTGCACCTTTGTGGGCAGGACCGCTCGATAAGAGAAGTGCTAGAATCGATTCTCTTATAAACCATATTTTAGGCAAAGAAATTGGCTAAAAATCAAATTGTCGTTTATAAAATAGCCCTATATGCACGTTGTTTCGGATGCATCCATGTGCGTTATTTCGAAATAAGTGTGGATTTTTTTGAATCCAGTCAATCTTCCATACATGCATGTAGTTGGAAAAAATGCATTTATCGAATGTGCATTTATGAAAGTAAACTTATAGAAAGAAAGTGTATGTGAAGTGCAATCCTAAAACGTAAGTGCATGTGGAGTGCACACAAAGAAAAAAGTGCATTTATAGAAAGAAATGAAATTACAGCCTTATCTTACACCCCGTACAAACTCGCTTGCCTCACAGTAATTAATTAAGTGACAAGCATTGATGATATATTAAAGAATATCACATTCTTTTATATCACTCCGTTCCTGGTATAGACTGTTCAATAGAAAGGGGGAGATCTGCTTTTTCGCTAAAAATTTTTATTGGCCCAATAAATAAAGCATAACCAGACATATAATTATCTTTCTCAAAGAGCACTTTGATATTCGTGCTACGGGCTTAAACATTTTAAACCAAAATTGTCCTTTTTTAATTAAGAATTGGCACCCACTTTTAACGAAATGATTTTGATTCTTGATCATATCACTTCGTTTTACTTGCTCAGAACAACAGTTGTATTTATACTAAAAAACATTCGAAGCGCGGATGTATGCAAACCTTTTTAACTTTACTGTTTTTACCTGTGCCACAATATATTAAAAAATATAAAGTCTATCGTACTTAAGCCTTCTTGTACGTATGTGACTTTTTAAAATCTATTAGTTTATTGTATAAAGAAAAAAATTTTCAGTTACTATAGTAAAAAAATATTAGTGAGTTGAGTTGATCATTCTGGTTAACAAATTTTCGTCCCATGTTACCTTTTTTTTTTTTTCTTTTGTACTGCCTTGCCAAAATTATAATAATTAAAAATGAATAGAATTATTGTTCGAGCATTTTGTTATCGACTTAATAACACATGGGCGATACTTGAAAATCCTCAATAATATCATTCCTTATATTATTGATTTATTATTTAAAATCTTATGAGTAGTTAAAAATATAACATAAAACTTGTGCACTATTCTGATCCTGGGAAATTGCAACAATATATTTTTATACTAGAGAAAATCCTAAGTTTGATTTAAATTATTAATATCATAAATTTTTCTTAGTCATTTACATTAATAATTGATTTAATTGTACTTTTAACATTTAAACGCCTTGTTTCATTTGAAATCATTAATCTATAGTTTTGAATTTCCATGAGTTGGAATTGCATGTGCATATTTTCGTTTTTTATACCACCGATAAACCATTAATGCAAAAATTATAATCAAAATACTAGCTAGAGATATTCCGATTATAACACTAATCATTATGCCAGTACTAATACTGTGCTCATTTTTATTGGGACTTGAATTAGAATTTGGATTAGGATTTGAAACGAGCAATGAGTTAGGGTCAAATGATTTAACCCATTTATAATCAGAATCGTCACCAATATCGAGAATATACATGCTAGGATTTGCATACTCTTGTGAAAAGATGAAGCCTATAAATTTGTTCATTTATAATAATAGATTGAATTTATGCAAATGTGAATATGTACAAAAAAATAAAATAAAATAAATGTATATTTTATACATACCATAAGTAACGATCATATATCTTCCAACAATATTAGCAGTATGGCGTGATGGTATAGGTGGAGTAATACCAGAAATATTTGGTATAAACCACTCGTATGGATTGTTACGTATATCTAATACGGAGAGATCATGAACTATTGGACTTTTTTGGTTAACACTAAATCCTCCATAAATGATAATACGATCGTTATTTAACCCTAAAAATACACGTATTATGCTGTAAGTATATTTAATACTAATTAACTAATCTTAGGGATGCTTAGTCTTACCGAGCACCGATGTATGATGTGCACGCGCTTCAGGAATAGTTCCAACGGTAGTCTGAAAAAAAAGTTATATTAGATATTTAATACATTTAATACATTAATATGCTAAGTCATGACTATAACTAAAACTTGGATCCGGTTAAGCTATCCAGATGACAAATTTGGCTAATGATAATTTAAGATGATATCCGAATATCCTATATTAAAAAAAATTAAATGTACGTCTATTATCGGGAAATTTCGAAAATGTAAACAGTCAATGGGCATATAATATGAGCAAGGTAATCGGAGAATTCCGGGATTTTGTAAATTTATAATGCATAACACAGTTATCTGGAGCAGGGACGGATAATGAAGTATAAGAGCTATCCAAACAAATTAAACAGATATCTGATTATTTCGGTTGAAACGGACATAGATAACAGATAAGCAACTTGTTAACAGATATTGATGACGGATGAGCAAATGGACAATCCAGGCTGAGTTAAACGGATATCCGGATTCAAGCACAAACTATAACATCACAATAAAAATTTTAATTTGCTAATAACTTAGATAGTAAAATGTAAAATAATTCAGCTGTTCAATGTTTAGCAAATTAAAATTTCTACCTATGCATTTAATAATGATTTACCATTATTTCCCACACATCATTTTTTGTATCATATAAATATATCTAATAAATATAACAGTTATTAAATAATTTAAAAGTATATATTAAATAAATAACTAAATTAAATGTCAAACCTCTCTTAAATTTGTAGGTCCAGTATCTACATATCCGCCTATATAAGCAATAATACCATTTGGCAGCAAAGTAGCAGAAAATGCATCTCTTGGCGTTGGAGCTTGGATTTGAGATCCTTTTGACCAAGTTAATCCTATCGTATCCAAAATATCCATCCGATTTTCAAAAGTCCAGGTAGAATTTCCTGTCTCAATATTATATGATCCGCCGAAAATGTACATTTTACCTGTATTATCAGTTACTGATTTAATGTATTCACGTCTAGGTGGCTTGATCCCTAGAATAGTAGGGGTATCCCACACATTTTTCAGAGTATCGAATGTGTAAACTAAAGGAATGTCAGAATTAGGATTTTCAACTCCTCCACCAAATAAGAAAATGATGTCTTTGTTTGGTCCACCAGCAGATACTGCTGCTCTGCTTTGTTTAGGAGTTCCGACAACACTGGATAAATCTGTCCATGGGATATTTGACGTATTAAATCCGACAGAGATATCAAGGTAAAAGAAATCTTTTGTGGGTATAAACTGAGCACTGGTACTATTATTATCACCACCCAATATATAAAGTTTATTACCAATTAATGCGGCACTATGTGCATAACGAGGGGTTGAAGTGTATGCTTTAGCTAAAACGTAGAATAATTGAAAATTTTGCAATACGATAGAAAAGTAGCGGAATAGTTTCATTTCTTTTGTAATGGATATCTAAGAAGATATAATGGGAACTAAATGAATGAACATAGCTTTTATAATAACATAATTTCTTATTGTACACGGGGTTATGGTTAGAGATGGGTTTCATGCGGGTACATCTATGTACCGCATCCACTTATTTGCGCGGGTAATACAAGCTCCTGGAGAGGAAATATCCAATCGGAGAGTGCAAATTTTGACTATTCCGGATCAGCCCGACGAAGAATTCGAACGCGCGTAAAAGAAGAAAAAAGCGAAAATACGCAAAAACTAATGTTTAAATCGATCATGGTGCACTAATTAAAAATGACGGGAATGAAATTTTACTTATATTACTGTAAACATCACTCTAACCTTATAGCCTCTAACGTGCCTCTAACGTTAAGACCCTAACCCTAAATTTTGATTTCACACTTAGTTTATCAAAATCAGATTTTCTTTTTTGGGTTGTGTTACCCGCGCAAATAAGTAAGTGCTATGTACCCCACCAGATTTGGAAATCTGTGTAACATTAAAATTAAAAAATTCTAAAAATTGCTTTTATCTTGACTTCTGCGTTCTAACAAAAAATTTTCCTTGAGAAGTTTTAGTATAATACTTCTTTAAATCGCTAATATAATCCTAACACTAACCCTGTCATTAATTGACGGTATTTTTTTTATAAATATCTGATATATAATATATATAATATATATAATATATATAATATAAATATATATGATATATAATATAATAAATAAAGAAATAAAGAAAAATGGCGGGAGTAAAAATTTCAAAGTAGGGGTCGGTTTTAGCATCATACATAGGAACCGCATAAAATTTCGCAGACACGTGATGATATGCGATAAAATTGTATTGGCCGAAAAAAAATCGCGACGCGTCATTGCATTTTTCGATTAAAAAGTTAACTTTCGATATTAGGGTATCGGACGACGTTAGGAAGAGCCTTATATATGGCAAAAGTTTGCAAGAAATTTTTTGTTAAGATGCAAAGCAAATTTTGTGTTATAGACGATTTTTGAAAAAGCCGGCTGTTTTGGTTTCGTTTTCACGTTACACTTGATCCTGTGCCATGATTGGTTCAAAATCACGTGTCTTCGGAATTTTTATGCGGTTCCTATGTATAATGGTTAAAGCGGAGTGAAATTTAGTTAGGGTTAGGGTTACCTTTTTGATGCAGTTAGAAGGGTTTTTTATATATAGATATCAAGAATTCAATTTATGAGTATCATATATTAAGTTAACTCCGCTTTAGCCGACCCCCAAAAATAGCAAAAGACGATTACACTACAGAGAAAATGACACGTTATGTGATATGTTACCTAAGCACATATAGTAAAGATGAACGGATCAAAATTTTAAAACGCTAACTATACAAGATATTGATCCTATCCCATTTATTTGTCCATCAAATTATCCATATGCATTCCGGATAATCGAAACAGCGTGTAAAATTCGAGCTGCAAATTCTATTTGTATGTGGATGTATTTAACTTTAATGTTAATAATTATTTGCATTGGTGATAGATTTTTTAATAACAATAATAGTTCAGAATTTATGAATTCGTCTATTATAATAGAAAATAATGTCTAATAAAATGTATATTTATTTTCCTTAAAAAAAGTTTTTATTTACTTGAATAAACTAACATTTTGTGGTTTAATCCCAAGTGTTAGAATTAATGCATGCAAAATATTATCAAAAAGAAAGTAAAAATAAAAATAAGAAAAAAGGTCAAATTGTAGTATAGCGGAATTTCATTGTAGTTGACTGTTTTTTGTAGATCATCCGTGATATTGCGAAACATATTATACGAAGCTATAGAAATACATTTTAAAAAAATTAATCCCTTAATTTTTCAAAACTTATATCTCGATGAATTTTGAATTCAAGAGAAAGCTAGTTCTTATTTTCGTCTGACAATCTAAAAAAAGGTATAAATAAAGATGAAATAACTTCACTCACTTTTTTAAAACAAAATGGATGATCGAATTTCTGCATAAGACTCTATAATTGTTAAAGTAATAAATATATCGTTGTCTGGAATAACTAATATTAGCTGCGTTCAGTCTATTGTAAATGCCTTGCGAAGACATAGTGTAATCGTCTATGATTAATATGATGAACCAATGATCAGCATAGAAAAGATTAAAAAAGTCGTAGAGGATGCTATACTGTCGCACTCCATATAAACACCTCCTACTCCATCTTCATAAACACTTTTATTTCTTGAACCAACTATTAAACATTCGCCACAAAAACACATTTTCTATAAAGAACGCTTTAAGCACAGCCAAATCTATTTTTTCCAAATGATCTAATAACCAAGTACATTTTCTACAGGCAAATTTTACATTTATTATATGCTGTACAATTGTTAAAAAGTTAAGTGTGTTTTGACATAAATTTGATGCACTAGTATTATTCAGCAACTGTATTCACTTACGGACGAAATTCCGAAAGAACATAATACCGGCAAAATTAGAAGGAATTATAATGCTAGCTGATTTAGTCGGTATTATGTTCTTTCGGAAAATGCTTTTGGAGTTTCGTGTAAAACCCTTGTGATCATATTTTAACAGTGCTAGAATAAATTTTTATAGTAGCATTATAAATAAATTATTGTTTCTTTTTTAGTAGTCCCTTGTTTTAATTGAGCTTTTTTGATTAATTAATTTTTATTAATTAAACTCTTTTAATTTCTTACCGTGATAACTTTTTGTTAGACCTACAGAATTTATGGCAACAAAAATTATTGTTATATACTTAGGACATACAAATTTAATTACTTAGTTTTCGTGACATGAACTTTTAAATAGATCCCCGGCTGGTTTTTTTTTTAAATTTCATATATAAAATTTTATAAAATTTATATAATTTTTTTTTTTTTAAAATCCACCCGGTTATAAAACATATAAGAATTTGTTTCAAATTTTGACAGGCCGGGCTATTAATTAATTTCGTATGCCTTATTGTAAAATGGAAAGATTCATTAAAAAGTATTCTTCTGTTTATATTATTGGGGTTTGTTTAATTAAAATTCTATTCTATGCGACTTACTCATTAATTGAAAACATTTATGTTTTACGTATTCTTGTATTTTTAAATAAAGTAATGCAAATCAGCAGAATTTTTTAAATATATATTAAATATGAATTTTAGTCGTTAAGTTACCTTAAAATGTCTTGTCTACAATTTTTACAATTACAACAGACAAATGTAGATAAGCTTTTGAATGATTTGAGTTCATCTTATAAAAATAAAAAATTCTCTGATGCAAAAATATTCGTTGGCGAAGAGGGAAAAACTGAACCAATTTATGCTAATTCTTTTATACTTAAGATACGTTCTGAATATTTTCAAAGTTCCTTGTCAAAAGGCTGGAGTCGAAAGGTAGATGAATATTATGTTATAAAAAAGTCGAATGCCACACCCGATTCTATGAATATTATTATTAGATTTTCTTTATGGCGTAGACTTCAATGCATCACATGATATGAGAACACTTTTGGATACGTTTTCGCTCGCGGACGAAATGGGCATCATGGTATTACGTGATGGATTGAAATCATATTTCATCGAAAATATTATAACCATTATGAAAAACAACCCATTATTAGTTTTAGAATTTATTAAGATATTTATTTTGTATGATGATTTGAAAGATGTATTGTTGAAGCTTTGTGTTTGAATCTGGCGTTATTATTTAATTTCGATAATAAAGAAATTCCTCAAAATATTCCCTATGAATTAATATCGAGGTCAGAGTTATGTCTGGAAAAAACTTGTTATTAAGTAGAATTCTTCAATGGTTGTTGGATACAAGCGAGTTTTCAGATAAGGTATATTTAATGGAATATATAAGATTATTTCTGACGAAATTAGTGATATATTACCCTGCCTTACTATTTGTTGTTCATGCCTACCTTCATTATAATTTCCCACGAGATCATATCATGACCGGTAATCTTCCACGGGAAGATTCCCGGTCACAAATAATCACGTGAAAATTATAATGAAGGTAGGCATGAACAACGTAAGTCAGGGTATTACTCATGAATTTCCTGTGAGCTTAAAAATTACAGCAGAGATTCCCGATGATCATATGATGCAGATGACCCTTCGTGCCATCTGTATCCTATGATCATCGGGAATCTCCGCTGTAATTTTTAAACTCCCAGGAAATTAATAATACTAATTTGTAAATATAAGAGGAGGAGAAATATAAATAATGAAATACTTTCTGAGGTGCAAAAACGTTACGAAAATTCAAAGACAATAACTATGATATTCGAGATGGTAATTTTTGCCTAAGATCTGAAATTATATACAGCCAAAAAATTAATCACATGGATAAGCGGAAAAGAATATTGTAAGTGTTGGTACAAGTTTGAACTATAAAGCATGATGGTTCAAAGTTAGAAACTTTTCATAAAAAGTGTGATGAAAAAGGGCCACTATAGTAATTATTAAATTACTTAATGGTGATTTAATAGGTGGTTATAATCCATTAGATTGGAAGTTTTCTATTTAAAAAAATCGTCGTAATTATAAGAATGTAAATATTAAACCAGGATCCGAAGGAATGGCCATTCGTTATGGAACTGCATACGGTCTGGTATTTGGAAGAACCAATTTGTGTATTCAAAATGGTTCAGATTTTTGTATGGTTAAAGATTCACATTATGAAAGTTTAAATGTGTCAGGAAGATTCCAGATAGTATCTTACGAGGTTTTAAGGGTTATCAAACAAAGATAATATATTTATGTTTTTCAGGAAGATGAATTCCAATACATTTAGTATGATAATTAAATGAAAGCTTAAAAATCGTGGCTTAAATCGTAAATTAATTAATATAAATTATCTAAGGATTACTGTACTTTAAATCTATGGAGTTGCTGATTTATAGCTCTACTCATTATCAAAAATGTGTGACAAAAAGTTCGGTTATTCGATATAGAGTATCAATTCCCTATAGCATTTATGTATTGCCGTATTCAGATTTGTAGCGTACCTTATGGCTACTGTAACGGTTGAATTGGGAGAGCGGTAAAACAATATAGACAATAGTGCCAATTTAAAGCTCCAACCGATTACGAGGAGGTAATTTTAAGGATGAAATGGGTAGGTCACGAGGCTAATTATGCAATACGTGGAGAGCGAAGAGATGCTCTATCACTAAATCACCACAATAAAGTATGAACGCAGATGCTGGTGATGCTAATATGGGGATATCAATAAATTGATATCAATATAAGTATTATAATAATACTATACTACGGGTAATTGATATGTTTAAAGGGCAATCGGGTGATCGATAGGGATATCAGGTGATCGGTAGTTAATCAGGTGACTCCTATGCCGAGACGATTTAGGAATTTTTAAATATTCCGGAAATTAGGTTATCGAGAAATAAGTGATTACGAAAGGCTGTCTGAGGCTGGCGATGCTAAAGAAGGCGATAATCCGGTAAGTAACTATCGATAGAGGGGTTTCTACCAGAGGTCGGGTATTTCTTTATATTATCACGTGACAAGTTCCAGGGATTTACGAAGGCAGGTGACACCGAAATTCGAGTCTTAAAAATACCGCTTCGAGGTTACAAGTCAATTCAGTCCGTTGAATTGAGTTACGAATGGATTTTTAAAGTTACAAGTCGAATTCCCAAAAGATAAGTATATTACTTTTTATTGTGAAATTATTTAAGAGTGGGCGTGGAACTTCTGCTTTATTAAAATTTTCAAAGGTCTTTTTATACATTTTAATTTTCCTTAGCGTCGACGCTATAAATTTAGCGTTTACGCTAATAATTTAGCGTCTACGCGGAAAATTTAGCGTCAACGCTATAATTTCAGCGTTAACGCGAAAAATTTAGCGTCAACGCGAAATTAAATGCACTGCGCTTTTCTTCGCCACATGGAATTCCCCTTTTGGTATAACTAATTGTTCCTAACGTAAGATTAATGATCTTACTTATTTAAGGGTATACTAGCGCGTGATAACATATAAATATAATAATAAACTAAAACAATATAAAAATAATATATATAAAAAAATAATATTATCTATAACTTATATAAAAAAAACTAATATTATCTATAACTTATATAAAAAAAAACTAAGATTCGAAGTAACTATTTTTATTCCACTACACTACTTTGAAGTACCATAAAAGTACTACAAAGTTCTCAATATTCAAAGTACGGATAAAGATTCACAGTACCAATCAGGGTACTTCACAGTAATTTAATAGTTATCTTATACTTTAAAGTACCTAAATTCGAAGCATAGTCGCGTTTAATGTAACGAAGTAAAATTACACATGTGAAATTTTTCATAACACAAGATTAATTAACCTTTATTATTCGGCACTTTTTGACGGACATGTTAATATCTTTGAATATAATAAAATTGAACCTACAAAGATTGGACGCTTGGTTTATGAAGTATTTTTTCTTAGTAGCGGGATTAATAGGATAGAGACTTCTTCAATACTTCTTAAGTTTGGCTTCTTTTTTTCACATTTCTATTTATTTCAGAATTCTTCGTTGTTTATCTTATGTACAATGTAACTAATACCGATTGCACCAAGAGCATCTATAGCTCTGGAGGTTTTGGATTTAAGTATGAGTGGAAGGATATTAAGTTAATATTGCTCTTACAGCAGTTTTCATAAATTCTGGGACACCCTAAAAAAATTTGCCGATGATAATTCGGCCGAATTCGATAAGTTATTGATTTTGGGGAATAAGAATCAGATACGTAATTTATTAAGATCAGGTGACTAACATATATTACAATAAGACTAAATATCGTAAGTCGTAAAATTTCAATGACTATTCTTTGGCGCTCAAACGAAGCCTTTATTCATTTCTAATTATCTTTCGACGAAAATTTGCTTTTAAAAAATTGAATTAAATTTCAATTCCTATTCTTTGGCAAGATCCATTTTCGTTCAAACGAAGCCTTTAAATAATTTCAATTCCTATTCTTTGGCAAGAATCATTTTCGTTCAAACGAAGTCTTCATTCATTTCTAATTATTTTTCGTTTCTTGTCGAAGATGAAACATTAGCTTTTAAAAACTTATATAAAACTTCAATTCCTATTCTTTGACAGGATCCTTATTCGTTCAAACGAAGGCATTTATAATTCTTAACTATTTTTCGTTTCTTGTTGAAGACGAAAAATTCGTTTTTAAAAAATTAACTAAATTTCGATTCCAATTCTTTGGCAAGATCCATTTTCGTTCAAAAATAATTTCCATGCATTAATGCGCACAAATTACATTTGATTTGTAAGCAAATAAATAATTGCTTTTTTTTTGTTTACTTATCATTTTTATTATTGCCTTTTATTTTTTTATAAATTTTTTTTTTTTACAACTCATTAATTTTTATATAATTTTTTTTAGCTATTGTCGTTGTTTTTAAACCATCCTTTAGAGTTATTGCTTTGGAAGTTACTCTTTTGGAATCACTATCATTTTGGTGTGTGTTTTTTCATTATTTTTGGTGGTATCACGGCTTTATTTTTTTTACTATTATTTTTTTTTATTACTTTCTGTATATTATTGCATTTTAGTATCTCACCTGAGTTACTGCCATTGGAGTTACCATAATCGGAGTTGTCCCTATTGGAGTTATTTCTAGAGTAGTCATTTCGAATTTTTTTTAAACCCTTCATTTTGGTACTATTACTTTATTTTTTTCAATATTATTGGTTGCTGGGTTATTTTAAAGTTGGTAGTTTTAGAAATTAGAAGTATTTTCTTATTCGCATGTAAATTATTAAATTAAAGTACTGTATTTGTATTATAAAATTTAATTAATAAAATAATTAAAATTAGCCCTATAAGAAAAATGGACCGTAAAGGTACGGGTTGGCTGAGTAAAGGCACGGGTTTTGGTGGCACGGATTAAACCCGTATTTGGTACGTAGGAGGCTTGGATTGGCACGGATTTTTGGCCCGTGGTGGACCGTATGCCCGTACAAAATGGACCGTTAATGACTCGGGTTTTGCAACACTTTACTAGTCCAAATGGCACGGGATTTGGCCAGGTAATTAACGTGAATTAACGTGTGATAAAAAAAAAATATACATACAAGTAGATTACATAAATTTATATCAACAATCAATATAATATAAACAAACTAACAACTGCTCATGTATCAAAATTTTGCAAGGAATTTTTTTGTTAAGACACCCAGAGCAGTTTCATTAGTGAAATTATGAGATATCGCAAAAAAAATCGTATATTGATCTTTCGCTCTTCGTGAAACGAGCCAACACGTACCACCTTCGACACGTATCATTCCGTGAAATGAAGGTGCCATTACGTATGACGTGTCATAACGTGCCATCTCCCCCGTACCACTTTTTACCGTGATATTCCGTCAACAGCTCTATACGTACCACTCCGACCGTATTCCTTGGATCCCAGACACAACCCGTACCACACCCCGGACCACTTTTTTTATAGGGTAGTCAATAAAATACAAAATTAAGTTAATAAAACTTATAAAATTTAGTTAATAAACTTATAGAATTTAGTTAATAAAATAATGCATATACGATATATGTTATTATGTATATATGTATGGACATATGCTTTTATATGTTACCTGCACGTAAATATGCACGAGACAATGCACGTGAAAACACATAAAATTGCACGTTAGTACGTGTACTGTTGCACGGAATCTGTGCCTTATTACGTGCTGTAAATGTGTTTTCCCATATATTGGCTCTTATAGGTTTACGTGCATGTTCGTGTGGTTCCATATCCAAACTTTTTCGTGTATTGCAGTATCATTCCGTGCTGCAATTTGTCATAGGGCCAACACATGTGTAACGTACACATACGTCCCATCTGAACGTGCCATTTCATATAACGTGATATTACGTGCCACCCTTTGCCGCAATGTCCGTGCCATTTTTACCGTGCCATTCCGTAAAACGTTCCTGTACGTGCCACAAGATCCGTGCCATTTCGAGCATTCCCGACACCAACCAGTATCACAACCCGTACCACTTTTCTTATAGGGCAGGGCGACCACCAAAAACGCTGTGACGTAATTAGACAGTTGGTCTTCATTAATTTAGTGATCTTCAAAATTATAATATGGCCAAATATTATTTTTTAAAAAATTTTTTAGTATTTTTGTTCATTTTGCGTTATTTTGGTCCGGCTGCACGTCACAGCGTTTTTTTGGGGATAAGGTTAGTAGCGCAACCAAAATTCAGCAGATCGGCCTGAATTTAGGGTCGGAATAGGCCGGAGCTTGGCCGGCATTAAGCAGTAATACTGGCTAACCATACTAGCACTATACTATAGCAAAATTAGTAGCTGAGCAATTTTACTTAATATATAGGCTGCTATTCCGACCCTAAATTCGGGCCGATCTGCTGAATTTTGGTTGCGCTACTAATCTATTCTTTTTTGGTGATCACCCTGGATGATTCTTATTTTGAATAATAAACCGATTTAGGCTTAATTAGATCAATTCGAAAATACACCACTGCGAGTTATTTCGCGTTATTTCGCGCTTATACGGTAAAATGAACCTGAAAAAAGTAAATTTATTTGTGTGGAATTGTTGAAATTTACATGTTTTTACTATTGCTATCGTAAATCTTGATTATTAGGATTTACTAACTTGCATTATGGCCGATGTCTGACTTATGTAATGCCTGAAGATAATCAGTGCATGCGTGTATTGCTCTTCCAACTTAAGAACTACATTGGTCATCATACAAAGAATCGATCATCCGATCATTCGCACATTCCCGTATTGGTATGCGAATATTGTTAGAATTTTTTTGTTAACCTTTTTTTAGTATAACCACTAGTAATTTTTATCCAATCAGATGCCCAGAATCCGCGACTCCACTTAATTCGCTAGTAAACCATACTCTACGTACTTCATGCTCAATTCCTTGTATTTAAAGCCTCTCAAAACAGTAATTTGCCTAGTCCATTCGCATATGATAAAATGGATCAGGCAAAATTGAAAATCTCTAATAATCTGATTGTTGTTAAAACAGTTTGGGAAAGCGAAGAACTATAGGGCCAGTTAGTTCTGATAGTAAGCTTTGGAAAGGCAATAACACGGATGAAATGGTTCAAGAGTATGAGATATGACAATTCAGGACAGGTAATTGTTGGGTGTATATAGGATAATTATGATAGGGTTTAACGATAGCGTACAATTAAATAGTTTATTATTAAAATAATATGAAAATAAGTTTATTAGGATAATTGATTTTTAATTATGTACAATAAATAATTAATCCGTAATAACAATGTAAGAAAACAATAAGATGAAGGAAATGAATAAATAAGAATTAGACAATAATAAGAGAAAAAGAGCACGAATAAATAAAAAGGAAAGGAATAAAATCAAATACGTAAGATTCAAATAAAACTAAAAATGAGAATTCGAAATAGACCAGGCCAAAGTCTGAAATTTTTGCAAGACCAAAGCGAATGTTATAAATGCAAGTTTGATAACACAGATAAATACTAAACTGATTATCATAAGCATAGTCACATTCGGTCGCTACTCGATGGTATGACCGAAGAATTCTCATTAGGTTAGCATGCAATCTAACACAGGTCAAATGATGGCAAATAGCGTAAAAATTGGGTATTTGGTTTTTAACCGATTTGCAATCATTAGACCTGTGGAAGGATGTATATGAAAAGTATATGGATAACCTACAGTTATGCTTGAAGATTAGCAAAGTGATTGTCAAAGATTCTGATAATCACATGTCAGATAACGAAAGCGC
This sequence comes from Gigaspora rosea, assembly GCA_003550325.1. Lineage (NCBI taxonomy): Eukaryota > Fungi > Glomeromycota > Glomeromycetes > Diversisporales > Gigasporaceae > Gigaspora > Gigaspora rosea. Next base: position 185,331 of record QKWP01000444.1, read on the forward strand.
AGCAAAAAAAATTTTAACATAACATTGGCCTGTCTGATCCAACTATTATTACTGCCATCTGTGTTAGGAATGCAACACACAGTTTAGCCCTGATGGTTAACAGTGTTAAATATGTGTTAAAAGTTTGTGAAAGATGTTAATGAAGCGCTTCGAGACATTTCGTTATCCTCCACCTTTATTAAGGTCTTTAGATCTTCCTTAAATCGATGATTTCGGATTGTACAAACAGATCTTGAATGAATATATTTAATTTAAAATGCAACTTCATCTAAATTTTTTATAAAATCCGCAAATTCGTTAAAAGTTTGCAAATTTTGATTTAAATTTGTTTTCATACGATACAATATAAAAACAATTCATGATGAAATTAACAATTATTTTTTATAATATCATAATACAGTATTTATTCTTTTGCTTACTCATAACATTATCGAAATCACTGCAAGTACAGCAAGTACAATATAAATATTTTAACTACACGGAGAGTAAATTAGTGATCAAAATGCACCACCTCAAATAGTAGACATTAAAACTAATGATGATGGAACAATTCTTGTTCATATTATACGATATGAATCAACAAAATCAGTTGATTGTTCTAAAATTGGTGGAACGAGTTTAGAACAGAAATTACGTATAAGGTTTATTTTTTTAAATGGAACTGTTAAAGAGATTGATCCCAATTTAAATTTAGATCCTATAAATTATTGTTTACTCAATAACGATAAATATGAAATTAACAAACTTAACAATATAGTTATATATTTAAATGATACTAAAAACAATAATATAAGCATTTTACATAATTTAGTAAATCCTATTACAATATATCCTTTACAAAAACCCTATATTCTAATAACTTACGTTAAAACAAATGATCCTTCTAATCTTACGACTTATGAAGAGTGCATGGAATTCATCGATTGGGATGGAAATAGTCGAAGGTATAACAACATTTTATCTCATATTTATTTTTATTTCATAAAAATTATTAATAATTGTCGCGGCTGAAGCTGGAAATGGCTGAAGCTGGAAATTAGAGGTCTCGATTTAAAACTATAAGCCCTGCTAAAATAACTATACTCTTTTATTATAAACCCTGACCCTAAATTATAATCTAACTATAAAAAAAAATCGTACAAAATGCATTCCAAAATTTTTTGTAAATTTCATATTAAAATATTTAAAATTTCCAGCTTCAGCCATTTCCAGTTTCAGCCACGACAATAATTATTCTATAAATTACTAGTAACGTGTGTTTTAATTATAGTGAACCTAGTAATGCATGTGCATGGAATCTTTGGATTAATAGCACAATTCAGTTGAACGTAAACAAGAAACTTGGATTTATTAGATTTGCACATAAGCATGGATGGTGTTGGATGCAATATTCAATGTAATTATATTATTATTATTATTATTAAATGTATTAATTATAATTATTACATTGATAACTTAAAATTATAACTATATTGTGATGATTATGGAAATTTGACATATTTAACAAATTTAACACATTTAGGGCCAAACATTAGAATTACAGATACTTTTACGGATTATTCTCTAATCACAATCGTATCCACTGTTGATAATAATTATTTAGTAATTTTTAACTATACGCAAGAAATTAATATTAATACGTTATTAATTCCACGTTACGGGCTTTGCGCAATACTTATATCTAACAACCAAACGACGGATAATTATCCTTATCCTGGTCAAACGATTGATATCTATCCAATAGCACAACACAATGTTATAATTAATTCAATTAATTGTGACAAATCTGATGTGTTAATTGTTTGAGTATATACCTTTCTGGTACGGTACAGAAAAAAGTATCTGGTAGGTACGGTACAGAAAAGTGACCGTACCCAAGCAAATTTTTTATAGCAAGGTACACAAAAAAAATAATATTTACCGTACCTAAGTTTTTATTTTTGGTGATAGGTACACAAAAAAAATATACACTTAATAAAAAAAATTACCGTACCCAAATCTGGTATTAACAATTTGGGTACGGTACAAAAAAACATTTAAAAAAAAATTTACTGTATCCAGATACAGTTTGAAAAAAAGATAGGAAGGTAATGTACATACGTTTAGGTTCGGTACAAAAAAAACTTTGTAAGATTATATGATTGTGTGTAATATAATATGAATATGTAATTACAGGTATAAATTATTTTGTTTAATATAATGTAATTAAATATTTATATAATTTATTATGTTTTAAATATATAATGAATTTTTTTTATATAATGTAATCAGATATTTATAAAATTTTTATATATTTTAAATATAATGACATAATTATTTTATTTAATATAATATAATTAGATATATATATAAATTTATATATTTTAACTATAGTTATATAATTATTTTTTTAATATAATATAATTAAATATTTATATAAATTAATATGTTTTAAATATAATTATATAATTATTTTAATATACATGTTGTAATTAAATATTTTTATAAATATATATTATTATATAATTATTTTTACATGTATAGCATAATTATATACTTAGTATATTAGATATAATTATATTTTATATGTATTGTAATTTGATCTTTAAATAAATAATAAAGTTTAAAGTTTATATTTTTAAAAATATGTAAATATATATTACTTAATAATGATAAATTTTATATATATATATTGCAAGTTTTTATTAATTTTTTTAATTTAGAAATTTACAAAAATACAATTATTGCAATGTCTCTTGATTCTCTTATTGATGCTTTTGATGCTTATGAAAGCATTCATGAAGATAAGAATGATTATGTGGTAAGTATAATTTTAAAAATTATAATAATAATTTATTTTAATTTATTATTTTAATTTAATATTAATTATTAAAAAAATTAATAAATATTTAGGAAGTTGATTCTAGCAGTAGTGATATAGAAAGTGACATTGATTTTGAAAATCCAATTCAAGCTTTAGATAATGAATTATTATCTGATATTCAACTTAAAGATCAATTTGAGCAGCCATTAATTCAATAACCAAATATAATCTTGTATCTAATATACAATACCATTTAACTCCTATTGAATATCCTACAACTTCTGAGAAAGGTATTGCTCATATTTTTTGCATTGAAAAATGGGATAATCCATCTTCTTTATTTAAAGATGTAAGTTATTTTATTTTAGAGAAATTATAGGCATCTCCTGCAAGAGATATATCTCCCCAGGAGATATATCTCCCACCCGGCGTACTGATGCCAGATCAGGGGTCGGATCATCCCCCTTCAGTGAACACATGGTAGATAAGTAGGTTTCCTTTTCTGTATTGTTTTTTTTTGATTTGCTTTTTCTTCGCTTTGTTGCTAACGCTTTTTTTCTTGTTGGTGGAACCGCCGTAGGTGTCATTATTTTTTGGCGCCGTCGTTTGGTGATTCCAAATCTGCTAAGGAGGATTTGGCTCTGTACATTCAGCAGGGCTTTTTTTTGTCTGCTTTGTTGTAGGTTTTTTTTGTTTTTTTTTTTTTTTTTTTTTT